>CM031243.1:90300753-90633833 GCA_018340775.1 Taxus wallichiana var. yunnanensis
CTTCTAACTGTTTTAACCATTTATCAAGCAACTTTGCATCTACTTGTCCTTCAAAGCTTTTAATCTCAACTTTCGTCTCAACTTTAAAAGGAGTATGATCAGATTTTACCTTTTCTCTTGCGTTTGAAGTCTCTTCTTCATGCTCTTCCCCATAATCTTCCTCATGGTGGCTCTTCCCTATGCCAAACTTTTCAGCTAAGCCTCGAACCACTGAGTCCATGGAGTCTTGCTTGACAGAAGCTATCTTCTGCAAATCTGCAAGTTCTTCTTGCCTTCTAAACATCCTATCCATCATGGTCTCCAAAGCATCTCGATTCTACGGACCAAGTTCTCTTCCTCCATTTGTCCCCGAATTCTTTGATTCCACTTCTTTGTAGAATTTTTGGATCGCAAGGTAAAGCCTCTTCGCCTTTAGATCTCATCACTATCATACAAATCCAAGAACAAATACCATAGTCCTGGATACTTGTTAGCTCTGATACCAAAATGATCTGTAAACTCTTAACTTTGGAATTATCCACAGAATCAAAATTAACGTTCTAATTTCTATTAGAAAATGATAGAGATAGCTAGTGAATGAATTTTGCTTATGCTTAGAATCCACAATTGCAGGAAAGGAAAGAATATAAACTCATAAACACCAACAAGTTTTATCCTGGAAACCTCCAGAGGAGGAAAAACCAGTCGGGAAGGGCAATTGCTCTTTCTTCCCACTTTTATTGGCCAATTCAAAACAATAAGTACAGAATTTACAATAAGTATGAAAGAGAAGTAGATAATATCTCACACTTCCTCCCAATTACTTGCTTGCTTTCTGTCTCAACACTCCTTTCTTCTACAAAACACAATTCCAGCACTAAGAACTTCTTTCTCACTTGCTTTCATGCTTCGATGATCTTATTCTCTTCTACAAACATATATTTATAGTCCTTTCTCATGTTCTCCATGCACTGGAGAATGGGAAAGGTCATGGAGGAGAAGAGACACGAACAACCTTTCAAATTATGAGGTTGTTCGTTTCATGTTTTATTTTCTGTCCGAAAGAGCCAGGACCGCCGCCCAATGCAAACCGGTGGTCCTAGGACCACCGCCTTGGTTGGGCAGCGGTTACTCAGAACCGCCGCTCTGCATAGAGCAGCGGTCCTTACTATAAAGACAGAACCTCCGTGTATTTATTTTCCTTCTTCGTGCTGACTGATCTGATGAAGTAGAGTCATTTTGGATCCCTATGGATCGAAGCAACTGAAATCGGGAGCATCCCAACAATATAAATTGGGATGATGGTCTAGATCTTTGTCAAGCTTGGAAATCAACAATTTCAAGCCTTATTGTGGTCCCTAGAAAATGCATGATGTATGATGCATGGGTTAATTTAATTAATTATTTTTAATTTGTAGACATGATGAAATTAATAAGAATTCAACTAGCTCTTAACAGCTAATTTCCTTAAATACTTAGCCTAACAACTAGTTGCAACTTATCAACTAGTCGGTCTACATATTTTTTAAAAATATGATTAAAATTTAATGTTTTCCTAGAAATGACACCTTACTATTATGTAAGTTATCTAAAGAAGGAGCTTCTGTAATCACGTCACAACCCCATCCTCATGATGAATCATAGAATGTGATCCAAAACATTAATGATGTAGTTAATTTTGTGATCTACACCCAGAAAAATGGCGGCAAATACAAACTGTTCCTGCTGGGAGGCTAGGATATTTTTCAGGAGGAGCAACGAGAGAACTTTGTCGCTATTATTTTTTTCTTATATCATGTCAAAAAACCATTAGCACTGTGCAGAGGTAGATTAAACCTATAGTGTGTTTAAAAGAGAAATACTTGGAAAAACGTGTGTGAATTGATTACATCATTGACATTTGGATCATACTTCATGACTTTAATCTTAACTTTGTGATCTGCACCCAGATAAATGGGAATATATACAAACTGCTCCTGCCGGGAGGCCAGGGATATGTTGTATAAGCATCAACTAGAGAAGTTTGGCACTATCAAAATTTTCTTATACCATGTCCACTATGCAGAGGTAGATTAAAACTATAGTGTGTTTAAAAGAGATACTTAAAGAAAAACCTGTGTAAATTGATTACATCATCGATATTTCGTATCACACTCATGATCCATCATCGGGATGGGGCTGTGATGTGATTATAAACATTTGAGTGTCTTTTCTGGAAAACGTCCGTTTTCCTGTGGCTCTTCATTTTCCCAACAACTTTACCAACATGTTAGTTTCCCAGTGGATTTTTCTCAGCAGGATTTCAAGGTGTGACATCATCTTCGTGGTAGCACATTTATTTTTCTGTCTTACGTATGGGCATCTCACATGTCATTAACGCGGTTTCATCTCCTTTTGCCAAATGAATAAAGCAAGACAGTATATCTGGTTTTTACTGTAAATAGTTTGGAAGCCGGCGAAGAGAAAAGAAACACAGTTGTTAGTAATGGCAGCAAATGAAAAGAGCTAACTTATTACTTATGCAGAGTTCTCATTTGCCAATAGGATGGATGTGAGTATTTCCTTCCGTCTCTGTTTTGAGCAGAAATCTCTTGCCTTCTACTTTGAATGATCTTGTAGACAGTTTTGACTCTCTCCTTCATGATGGCCTCCGACCCAATATTGAAATATGTATTTAATTTCCAAGCAATGTCAAGATAATGCCATAAAACCATACTATTTGCAGTATCAAAAGCCCTTGTGAAAGAAACTTCTGGCCCAGCGTTCGACTTTGATAAGTTGTTCATCTCTACCCCAAAACTGACTTTGCAAATTGAATCCATTGTTGATCTCAGGAAGAGATCCTAATTGACAGTCATCCACCACAATTATATGTTTACTATTAGCTGCAAATATGAGTCACACTAATGATTTCTAAAATAAATTGATTCAGAGTGATATTTCCCCTGTTTGCAAATTATTCATAGGTTCCTAAAGAATAGAACAGTCCACACCACAAATTTGAGAAAACTTATGGGTTTCAGTTGTCACATCAGACTATGGTTAAATTCTGACAGAAATTGGTATATAAATTAGAAAAGACGCACAAATATTCTGACACATACAATTACAACCTAGACTGCCAGGATACGGGTATGGGTTCGGTATGCTGAAATGACAATTTTTTAAAACCCCGGGTACGATACGCTGCGGGTACGTTCGTACAATATATTTTTAAAAATTAAAAATATAAATATATATAAAAATTTAAAGAAAACAACAAGCTTATAGTCTCAGCAACCTATAAAATATTAGAAGCCAACATCAAGCTTATTATGAATTAGAAGCCATCTAAAGCAAGATTTCTTTGACTGAATACAAGAAGACCACAAAACATTAAATCTATGAGTCCATCTACTAATGGGCTCACAAACATTCCACTTATTGTTAAGGCCCAGGGAAAGGTTTGAGGAGAACACGATCTTTTCATAGAGTTGTTTGGAGGTAGCCTCTTGGAGAGGGGGCCTTTGAGCCACCTCATAGTATCCCAAAAGCCATTCTCATCCTCCATAATTAGTCCAGTAGAGGGAGCTGTGAAAGCATTTCTGAGCATTGTATACATTCTGAACTGAGATTGAGGAAGCTTATAGAAAGCTTTAAGGTCTGTCCATTCCATCCACTTCCCAAATCTGTACAAGTCATGAAATATTTTAATTCCTTTCTCAAACCAAAGGAGGGCAGAGCAGCCTCTTGTCAAGGCAAGGATCTTGTCATTATATTTCAGATTCCACCAAATTGATTTGTAGGCTTGGCACCTAGTGTCAAAGGAAGAGAAGATAGGCTGCCCAACCACCAAGTGCTTCACTTGTTCCCATGCCTTCCAAATTGACTGAAGAATAAAGGACCCTTGAGGAGCAACAAGAAAGCCCCCAAATAGTAAGTCAACCAAATGAAGTCCTTTTCATCTCTCTTGACCCTTGGGAGCCTATTGGCAATATTGAATCTCACATGAACTTTCCAAGGTTCAATTCCAGTCAAAGCCCTCAAGTTTTATTTATTTTTTTGCACTTTAGAAAAAAAAAATTGTGTGGGTACATACCCACAGGCCCTGGGTACGTCCCAGGTACGGTTTTCTGTACCGGAACGTACCCAGGGCCTGTGGGTACATACCCACAGAGTACCCAGAGAGTACCAGTACCGGTTTCCATACCAGGTACATTTCAGACCTGGTACGGGCCGGTACTGGACGTTTCAGTGCAGTCTAGATTACAACAGTGCATACTTGGAAATAGAACATTCACAATGTTAACATGGTATAAGTGTGAGAGCGGGGTCTCATCGAGAGGGCTACTGCTCTAATATTTAAGCTGCAGGAGGTCTTATATAACATTACTCATTAAAAAATGTAAAGGTTGGAATTCATCCCCAAGGGCCAAAATAATCGGAACATCTACTGTTTCAGAACAAAATTTCCAGGTGCCGTTTGAGAGAGAAAGTTTTTAGCAGCACTGAAGAATTGTTCCAAGGAGAAAATTAACAACGGGCTTCTACTATTAAAAATGCATAGCAAAGCTGCAAAATGATATCCACAGGATGATTTAATTGCAAAAACTCCTGAATTTACTCAACTATATCTGCTGAGAAACTTTAGGGAAATATTTTATTTAGTAATTGGCTTACATGGAAGAAAATGAAACCAAACTTAAGTAATGGTCCCATGGAGGGGGACGCCACTCTAATTTTTACTCTGCAGGTGGTCACATGAATAATTCTTCATTAGGAAAAAAACAAATATTGAATCTTCCCAATAAATTATCAGCAGGTACTGCTTATGAAGAATATTTTCATCAGAGGCTACTGGAGAGGGGGGCCTGAAAGTTTGCAAACTTGTTTAAGAGATTTATGACTACATGACAGAAGTGAAGAATTTTTCCTGTGGGAAACACATTTATAAATGGAAGCTAATGCTCTTAAAATGTGTAGCAACGATGAAATATCATATTACAACAAAATCTTAAACTTAGGGAAACCCTTTCCAAGAATGCACTCACTACTCCAGCATTTCCTACCAAGGAAATTTTGGGAAACCCCCTCTGTGAGATCACTGCCTAAAAAAATAATTCTTCATTAACAGAATAGGGGAATCTAACAACTGGTTTACATAGAAGATAAGATAAGATAAATATATTAATGTCCAACGAATGACCACAAAAGTAGGTCAATGGGACTGAAAAGGCCCACAAGCGTAAATACAAAGCAAGAGAACCAAAAGGTTCCCGAGAAAGAACAGTACAAAGAAAATACAAAAAGCCTAAAAAGGCGACAAGAATGGGAAGAGCCATCCCACGAACCCAAACCCAAGAATCAATCCAAACTCGATCCAAAATTTTGAGATACCAAAGATGACTTCTATAGACAGATAAAACCATTGGGAAAAAGATTAGTTGGAAATCAAAATTATGCAACAATAACTTAGGAAAATCAAGATGATTGCAATCACAATACATTTCACACCCAAAAATCCATCTGAAGGAATTCTTTGTAAGAAACAGGGCATGTGAACTGTTGGAAAAAATGCCCGAAAGAAATATGGTCTCACAGACTGCAATGATTGCAGGATATGCACAAAATGGGTTGCAATAATTTTTATTTGTTGTAGTTACAAGTGCAACCAACACGTGTACAATCTGATCAATTCACCTTTGCTAGCATTCCCCAACCTGTGCATTTATGCTGTTTCTCCGAATGTAGCCAACAGGGTGTCCACCCTCATAGGTTCACCTTTAGTAGCATACTACCGAACTGTGCCAAAATAGAAAATTTGAAACAGCGTGTCAACATCCACCAACGCATGCTGGAATGTTGGAGTTGCAGGTGCCCTGACAGATATGTCTGCAAAATGTGGAAGCATGTGAACTTTTCAACAAAATGCTTCTAAGACGTGTGGTCTCGTGGAATACCATGCTTATAGGATATGCAAAAAATAGATTTTGCAAGGATGTTATCAGACTCTTTGAAGTAATGAAGTTATTTGGAATATATCCTGACTGTGTCTGTTTCATTTTTGTTTTAATAGGTATGCAGCCATGCAGGTTTGGTGGATGAGGGCTATAAATAGTTCAATGGCAAGAGTGCCTATTATAGCATTATGTTTATAATTGATTATTATGCCTGCATGGTGAAATATCCCTTATAGGATACCACTGTAAAATATGCAAAAGATAGACAAAACGCAGCCAAACAGAAATTTGGTTTTTTTGCAGAAAATTACAGCTAGGGCAGTGAACAGTAAAATATGAATAACTCCCAAAATATCCACTCAAATCACTTGAAAATTTAAAGAGAGCTAGATAATAATATAAAGAACACAAGGAAAATATTTTTGGAATTTTTCAGTCAATATAACGCTGCCAGAAAATTACAGCGTGCCCTAAACAGCTGGAAAACTTCTAAAATTCATATCTTCCCGAATACAAGTGCAAAAATTATGAAACTTGGGAAATAACATATACAAATATAGAAGATGATTTTCCAACCTTCAGATCTGAAAACGGCCAACTGGAAACCCTCCAAAATAGGGCTGCAATCTCCCAAACAAGTCACCCTTTTTGGTAGATGGCCAAAACCCTTGTGAAATCCTCTGAAAATGATGCCAAATCCTTCCTTTATTGCTGCCGTAGGTCTGATCCGAAAACCAACTGATTATCTCCACAAAAACCTCAAAACCCTATCTCTGAAAACCCTGAAAATATCTCTGTGAATCAGCCCTGAAAACAGCTCCAAATGACAAGCTAGGGTAGATCTCTCACTACCGAAGAATGTCCTGCTAGCTAGGGATGGATCTCTCACCACCGAAGCTAGGGTTCCCGTGGGATCTTACTCCACAAGCTAAATAGTTGCAAACAGCAGTTGCACATGAAAAGAAATATAAGTGTATGCATGAATGAATTTCCTTTCACCCCTCTTCTCCTTTTATAACTTTTCCCACGCCAAGGAAACCCTAAAACCCCCAAGTCGCACTTTCTCCTAGAGAAGACCCAAATAATAAAGTAACTTAAAGTTACTTTTTCCCCTTCAAGTCGCCATGGCCCAAAAAGGTGACCCCAACGCAAAATTAGAACATTAGGAGTTAAGTGGCCCCTCCCAACGATAAAACATAACATCTAGTCCCTTCGAAAGCACTTTATAACCCTGTCAATGGAAAATAATAACAACTGGACTAGATATTCATACCCAATAGCTCATAGCGTCCGTAACCCCTTGGGCATGACTAGGGTTAGGACCCGCACTGGCCCTCAGGCCTTGGACGAGGGAAAGGGGACATTACACATGGTGGTTAATGGTTATGTTGTTGTGTTTGCTTGGTGCCTATAGAGCACATAAGAACAGGGAGACACTATTAGTTACAAATCTTTTTGAGTTGGATCTTCAAAATGCTGCAACTTATGTTCTTCTAACCAAACATCAATGCAGACCATGTTGTTGACTTCGTACAATAACATGTATTGTCCACCATGTCCATCAGATTTCATGACATTGAACTCTTTCCAATAAAGTTGTGCATGATCTGCATTTTTCTCCAATGCAACATAAAAACACAATAATGTTGACACATATACTATAAAACTATCACATGAAAATGAAATTACAAACAAGCTCTAAATTGACATCTCTTCCGGCATAATTTACAACTCATGTGCAATTGCTAGTATAGCTAACTCTTAACATTAGACAAAGGTGTCATCTCTAGGTAAGCATTGAGTTTAATTGATTAACTAATTAAGAAAAATTAATTTATAGATCTATTAATTAATAAGTGGCAAACTAGTCATTAGGCTAAGTATTAAATGGAAATGGCAGTTAGAGCTAGTTGAAACCTTATTAATTTCATAATGTCTAAAAATTAAAAATCAGAAATTAAATTTACCCGTGCATCATATATCATGCATTTCCTAGGGACCAGAAATATCACTTAGCTTGAGAATTATTGGTTTCCAACCTTTACTTGGATCTAGACCATTATCCTGATCAAGATTGTTGGCATGCTTCCCTATTCTAATTGCTTCCCTCAACTTACTCTTGTAGAGGTGGTCTTCCTTGCCAACGATTTCCACACTGTTTTGGTTCCAAACACCATATATTGTGGGGATCATTTCCAAGGAAGGCCACTTCTACTAGAGAAAATTGAGGGAAGCAATCAAAATCGGGCAACATCGACAATCTTAATTGGGATGATGATCTAGATCTTAGTCAAGCTTGGAAATCAATAATTCTCAAGCTAGATTGTGGTCCCTAGAAAATGCATGATGTATGATGCATGAGTTAAGTTAATTAAATATTTTTAATTTGTAGACATGATGAAATGAATAAGGGTACAACTAGCTCTTAACGCCTAATTTTCTTAAATACTTAGCCTAATGACTAGTTTTCCACTTTTCAACAATTGGGTCTATAAAAAAATTATAAAATTAATATTTTATGTTTTCCTAGAGATGACACCTTTGTATTATGTGAGTTATCTATAGCAGGAGTTCAATGTCCATAATCAAATCACAACCCCATCCTAATGATGAATCACAACGTGATCCAAAACATCAATGATGTGATCAATTTACACGGTTTTTCCCAAAAGAATTTCTCTTTTATTTTTATGGACTGTGGGAGCCTCCTCAAGTCTCTTATAGTGTGTTTATAAATACTGATGTTTTCTTAGAGATGACACATTCTTATTATGTGATTCATCTATAGAAGGATCTCTATGCCCATAATCACATCACAACCCCATCCTGGTGATAAATCACAAAGTTTGATCCAAAACATCAATGATGTAATCAATTTACACAGGTTTCTTCCAAAAGTATTTCTCTTTTATTTTCATGGACTGTGGAAGCCTCAGGTCTCTTATAGTTTCTGTTTATAAAAACTGTAAGTTTCCTGGTTTCATACAGAAGCAAAAACTAAGGAGAAATAAGGCCTTTAGCACCCTGTATTGTAGGCTTAGTTTTAAATGGATCCCTCTTGAGTCTTCATTCTATATTTAATCAATGTGGTAAATGATTGACTGCCATAATCAGTCAACCTTACCTGAGCCAAAGCTGGGAGAGTGGGCCTATTTGTACTTTCAAGAAAACCGCAGCAATCTCCTACAGCATAAACGTCTTCTGCTGAAGGAACACGTAACCAATCATCAACACCAATCCTGTTACAGAAAACATGCCATTCACAACAAGATGCATAAAATTAGCCACAGAGAAAAACACCATACAAAATACTAAGAGGGGATGAAAATCTATTTTGGTCAACATAATAAAAGCTATTATCCTTATTTTTCAAGTATGTTTTCTACTGTTGGTTTTAGGAAAATTCATAGTAACTGGAATCAGAAACCAATTTATGAAAACATGAAAATACCTTCCCCGGGTGACTTTGGAAATTTTAATGAACTTATGAAAGGAGAAGGCCCAACACCTGTAGACCAGACTAGCAGACCATAAGGAACTTCAGTACCATCATTTAGAACAATCTTCTGAGATTGGACATCTTTAACAACACCCTGAACAAGCTGAACTCCAGACTGCATAAGATAAGAGAAGGTCAAGAAATAACATGGCACAGAGATTTCAGAAATATAATAGATAATGTATCGAATGTCTACCATTATTAAACATGAACAGAGATTTGGTTCATTCCGTTTCAACGCAAATATATCCTTCCTGATAGTTTCTGCTTGCAAGTAACTTTTCATCTCAAGAATTTGAAATTAAATAGTGACTGTAAATGTATTCTAATTTCATGTATTGGAACAGAAGTTTCTTTCTTTAAAGCATCCACACCAAAGATCGTTTACAAACTCTTGCTGTGATATGACAGTCAAAGTTGAGCTTCAGTATGTTTACATGATCAAAGCCAGCAAAGCATTACAGAAACATAACCCGTACTCAATGGGATTTACATTCAAGCATCTCAGAAAAAATAGTTCTTATCTGTCACTGTAGATGATCAAGTCAAAGGATATATTGAGTTTGTGCTCATTCTTTTCAAGCCAAATTTATTATCACATAAGCAAGCTGACTGTAATTTTCTCATGCCTTTTGGGAATGTTTTCTTTTTTTTCTTTTTTCTTTTTTCTTTTTCCTTTTTGCTTTTTTAGTTAGTAAATTCCCCTTATGTGGTAATCTTGAGCTTTGTTGCCATGATTGAAGGGTATCTCTTCCATCAAATTCACTAGACACATGCACCCATCTTTGTCCATTCGGCTTTGTTGCCATGATTGAGAGGTATCTCTTCCATCAAATTCACTCAAGACTTGCACCTAGCTTTGTCCAGCCAGTTGGGCATAGCATTTTATCCAATTTCAACACTTTATCGTATCTCTTGGGGATTTGAACCTAGGGATCCACTTTGAAAGCCCCCATCCTTTTATTACTTGAGCTCATCCCATTCAACATTATTTTGAGAATGTTACCACCATTGTTTCTACGCAATGTTAGAGTTATTAAAAAAAAACTCTCAAATACGTATACGGTATACCTAGCATAGCTTATGAGATTATATTCATTAGATTGAGAATGTTACCACCATTGTTTCTATGCAATAATAGAGTTACTAAAAACAAACTCTCAAATACGTATACCTAGTATAGCTTATGAGATTATATTCATTAGATTGGTTAAAAAATAATCCCTTTATCTTGGATCCGGATTTATTTTAAGACTAGAAACTGAGAAAAGATGAAATTACAAAAATATTTACCTTATTTTGCTATCAAAAACAAATACTTGCCATGAAAATCTATGGATGAAAGATGTCAGGCAATACATTATACTATATGTGAAGTTAATCCATTCTTTAGAATGGATCTTAAGCTGTTCGGATTGCACGATTAACACCAATTAGAGGTCTGAAATCTATGTTCAAAGAGAGACTTACTTATGATGATGAAGAACAAACCAATATAGCAGACTCTGCTGCAAGTTCAGAAAAAGAAGGTAGAAGAACAATATATTCTTTCTTCTTAAGCTTAGAACATCATTAACTTGAATAACTTCTAGAGAAAATTAGAAACATAACTTCAACCATATGCAATATAGTTTTAAGTCCTGTAGTATTAAGTGTTAATACTATTGATTGTCCGGCTGTGAATATACAATATGCACCCACAATCAAAGTAAACGGTGGGAAGCTCTGGCATTTTAATTCAGAGCAACCTCCAAATCAGGCAGTTCCCCCATTCTGACGCTACCTAAAACATGGCATGAAAAGAGAGAGAGCAAGCAAGCGAGAGAGAGAGAGAGAGAGAGAGAGAGAGAGAGAGAGAGAGAGAGAGAGAGACAAATACTGAAAGCATGAAAGGATGATAAGCCAACATATGTTTTATCATTCCCAAAGGAAAGAACACAAAACATACATTATTCCTTGGGTTCAGTACAAATAAGCATAATTAACTCTATGCAGAGGTAAGAATTCTAAAGTTGACAGTAAAACTCAAAGATTGGATTATCTACATAAAACTTCAGGCCAAGGATAGAGATTATAGCCATAAAACCTTGATTAAATACTTCAAGAATACAAAATGCATACAGCCTCAAAGGCTAGAATAGTATTGATGTTGCAGAAAAATACATGCTAAGGCCATAAAATATTCTCAATGGGAAACGACCAGCTGTTGAAAGAACTAACTAAGAGTAGTATAACACAGAAGCTAAGAGCTCTCCCCAGAGAACTCTACAATATTTATACAAAGTAAAGGCGGTGGAAGAAGGGTGTGCCACACGCACAAATATCATCCACACAAAAAGAGAGCAGAAATTTTAAATGAGATATGTTGCATCCTCATAATAACCTTAGCAGATTATCCTCTATCTTTGATCAACAAACAAAATTATTCTTTCATGCCCATAATGATCCATAAAAATATCTCCACATACGAGATTAACCAAAAAAAAGTTCTCCAAATATATCCGTCAAATACACTTCCGTAAAAGGAAAAGGCACGCAAGGTCTCAAATTATTAAAGCCAGAAGGCTTTAAATTGAACTTTTAATCGAAAGCTATTAGGGTTTCAGAGGCCAGAGAATATTAAAGAACAAGAGTTGGGTTTCAAAGACACTTTGGCAGGAGACATGACAGAAAGGTGCCAAGACAGAGGTACAGAGGTTTACAGGGTTTAAAGTCCCTCCACTGGAAGAAGCTCTATCATTGGGGAAACACATTAGAGATGAAGCAACCGCTACAATGGAAGATTATAGAACACCAAGGCTTAATTCCTAGAATTATAGTCTAGTCAGAGATAGCTATAGCCTATAACACTAGAGGGTATAACAGAACACTAGTTGGACCCTGTATATGCACACACAGAAATCAGGGAATCTCAGATCCAACCTTCTGGAAACATGCAGCAGAGGATACAGCAGAACACCAGTTGGTTCAAGCATCTGCACAAGCAAGCCCTATAATCATCAGAGAAAATGCTGAAACATATGGGGCTAATAAAACACGTACATTTGTATATCGGCTGAAGGTAAGGCACCCGCATAATAGCAACTCATTATCACAGCACATTTCAACGCACCCAGAAAGGATATGATAAGTTAAATGCAAAACAATACTGGGTGATATTAAGGCACCAGAAAGCATGGGCGAGGGCAGAGATTATAAAGAAGCATAAACAAAGATTACAAATAGAGGAGGCACAACCAAATAAACGAAAGCAAGCTGATAGTAACATAGCCTGTGCATACTTTGAAACAAAAAACTCAGCAAGAGCCACAGATGGATCAAGGAAAAAAATACAAGATGTTGTAATAATCATGATAGGAAACAAAACACATAACAAGGGCAAAAGTCACAAAGAGGAGACCCAAGAAAGTGAGAAAACTTATAGCCTTACAATGACCCCACTCATTTGGTTATCAAAACTCTATGTGCAAGAACTAATGAGTTTGAAAGAAAGACTAGCAAGTGTGAAGATAAGGGAAAAAATGAAAGATATTAAAATGGAAAAGGTGTTAAGCACAAAGCAAAGGCTGGAAGAAAACAACATGCTCAAAGCGCAAGTGGCAAAGCTTCAAAATCTTACAATTGTTGGACAACATGAATGGAAGGCCCTTAAACAAACCATTCACACTACAATAAGTACCAGGTTAGGGGAGGTAACAACTAATGCAACGCAAATACAAGAAGTTCAAGAAGCGATTGCAGCATGGAAACGAGAGAGAACGAGCTAAGAAATAAGTTGGAAGAGGCTAAGACATGGGCATGAGTAGTAAAGGAACTGATGGGCAAGCAAAAGGAGTTGATAGAGAAGCAAGTTAAGAATCAAATGATAGAAGAAAAAGAACATTATGTTAGACCATCCAATATCATCATCAAAGGGCTGAAGGACCATGGAGAAAAATAGGATACAAGCAGTTTAGCAAGGGACTTCCTTTCAGACCAATTACAGTGGAGGGGTCAGATTAAACAAGCAAGAAAAATGGGTAAGGTGAGAGAGGGAGGAAGAGGTAGGCATATTCGAGTCACGCTGGTGAACTTTGAAGATAAAACAAGGATACTAAGGAACAGAGGCATGTTGAGAGGCTCACACTATTATATTGATGAAGACTTAACATTTATCCAATTAGAAGAGAGAAACAAGGAGTGGGAAAAGGTGAAGGCAGCAAGGAACGAAGGGAGATGGGAATACCTAAAAAACGGGAAAGCCTATATCACATCTTGTCAAATCCGAAGCAAATAGGGATTATGGCCCACCTGGGAGCATCTTACAATGGTATGTTAGAATTGTAGAGGCTACCCTTGGAGAAGAGGACCCGCGTTAGGACCCATAGCGAAAGACAAAGATATAATCATTTTGACTGAAACACGAGCATGATGGGTGTATGACACCAAATTTTGAAGGGTACAAGAAAGCAACTTAGGTCAGATCACAACCCAATCATTATGAAGCTCCAATTGCAAAGAAACAAGCAGTAGGATGAGCACATTGGGGTTAACCAAAGCAAATCAACATCCAAATGAAACATCGTCTTGACAGAAGAAAATCAGCAAGCCTTCAGAGCAGCATTGGATAACAAAATGCAGGAAAGGGAAAGTAAGAGAGTGCATGACAATGGAACATATTACACTAAAAGTGAGGTTAATGCACAACATTCAAGAGGAGCTAAAATCTTGCAAGAGAGCTAAAACCAAAAAAATAGCTTTCCGAAAAATGCATGGTATGATGAAGAATGCAAGGCAGCACAGAGATCAGTAAAGGAACCAGACATATCAAAGGCAAACAACAACAAAATCTGAGAAAATGGTGAGGGCATAAAAATAAGATTACATAAGAACTAGGAGGAAAGAGCTGATTTACCTAGGGAAACATGAACCCAAAAGATTTTGGAGGGATCTTCGCAAGAAAAAAAGGAGATTGAAGATAGCAGAACAGTGCTTGGAGTACTCAAAACAGTTATTTGAGCAGGAAAGTGAGCAAGAAATGCCACCCACAATTAAGGCTAATGAAGAGCTTTTCGAGACAAAAGACATCTTACAAGGATTAAAAAGCTAGCAACAGGTAAAGCTCGGGACAAAGACAATCTTCAAGCAGAACATTTAAGATGGGAAGAAGATATCCTAGCACCTCAAATCAAAGAAATATTTAATGAGGTCATCCAAAACGGCTTCCCGATAGAGTGGACAACCAGCCTAACCATACCTCTGTTTAAAAGCGGAGATGTAGATAACTCTCAAACTACCAAACTATCATGGTCAATCCTCTTTTGCAAAATTGTTTGGGAGTATGATAGAATGCAGAATTAGTAGTTGGGCAGAAGAAAAAGGAAAGAGGGCAAAAGGACAAGCAGGTTTTAGACCCAAACACTCCACTATTGATCATTGTGTCACACTTAGACACCTAGTTGAAAAGGTTTGGGATACAAAAGGGGATGCATATTGTTGCTTTGTAGACTTCAAAAAGGTATTCGACACAATTCCCAAGAGCAAATTATGGAGCAAAATGGAGGAACTTGGGGTCCCAATGCACTACAGAGCAATGGTTCACAAATTATATGATCAAGTCAAGGCTAAAATCAAAACACAAGTAGGGTTGTCCAAGTGTTTTGAAATTTCTATAGGCGTCAAACAAGGCTGCCCTCTATCCCCCACTCTATTTGGGCCATACATTGATAAGCTAAAAGATTGGATAAACATATATGGAAGAGAGGGATCCACTTGGCCAAGTATGTGGTTAAGCTAGTGTTGTACACTAATGACCCGATTATGATGGTTGAAACAATACAGTGTGAGAGACTATCTTCAAGCTCTAGAGCTCTTTTCTAAGGAAGTGGGGATGCACATGAGCACCAAAAAAACCAAAATCGTGATTTTTCCAACAAAAGGAGGTTCAACACCCTGATTTTCAGTTTGCAAGAGGGTCTCTCAAAGTGGTGTCGAATACAAGTATCTCGTCCTTGACTTTCACAGCAAGCTTAGTTGGGATATGTGTAGGATCAAAAGAATACAAGATAGGTTGGAGAGCTCTTTACACACTCCAAAACAGATGTAGGAATGTTGAGTTATGGGATTGGAAGACCACCAGGGTCCTTTTTGGGTTACTTGTCACTCTGGTGGTATTATATGGTTGTGAGGTGTGGGTTAGTGGAATGATTAGTTTGAAATGGAGGCAAATAGAAAATATCCAAAAGCCTCTAATGCAAAACAATATCATAATTAAGGATTGATTTCCTATGAAATCATTCTTGTTTAGAGGCAATTTCTGCTATGACCAAGCTATTATGTTGAAAAAATAGAAAACATGAAGACCAACAGATGGGCTAGGACCACAAAAGATAAAGAGTTGAACAGAAGGAAAAACACTTGGATGAAGCAAAACCACAAGTAGATGAGTAAATAGAATATTATTTTAACCAAAAATTGTAACAAAGACATAAAAAATGTGAATGAAAGGTTTAGAACAACAATGTGGAGGAAAGAAGCAACCAAGAAAAGACAACACTATATTTCAGTTTTCAACCCGAACTATGAGCATAGTGAAAAAGCACATATAGGGTTGAAATTATGGAGATGAAAAATTCTCAATGCTCAATTGAAGACTAGCTCCCACATGCTTAGATCTCCGATAGGGAGATAGTCAATTCCTAAGGAGTGGTGGGAATAGAGGGTTTTTGTTATTTGCACCACGGGGGATCGAAATGGAGGAGCACTTCAATCTCAAATGTCCTCAATACATGGACATACAAGCCAAGCACGTGGAAACGTTAAGAGTGGGTTCCATAGTTGAGCTACTTGAATAAAAAGGAATAAAAGAGTTTAGGGCATTTCTAACTCAAATTCGCAAAAGGAGAAGCCTTGTAAAACATATCACGGGCCTCACGAATCTTTGAGCGGGGAAGGAATTAGTGTAGTCAGTGGTCCCATAAACTGTTAGGTCTCGTGGACGTAATTAAAACCATTTCATATTCCTTTTATTTCATTCTTGAAGGAATATCCCTATAGCTTTTTAATTCAACGAGATCTTTCCTCTTTATCTTATCCCTAGGAAATATTTCTCCAGAAATATTTGAGGGCCTAACCATTTCATGTCACTTTATGAAGCCCATGCCTCCCTTTTAATATTCAAGGCATAGCATCCAATATCTATTTTATGAGCCCTTGCCTCTTTATAAATTATGCTTCCCTTTCCCTTTTAAGAGGTCTTACCTCCAATTTTTACATAAGAAGGCATACAATAAAAAAATACATTAAGGGTGGGACCCCAGAAACTTTAACATAAAGCCAAGGTATTTAGCCTTTCAAAATATTTTTAAAAACTCGAAGGCATGGCCTTTGAATTCCAACTTGTCTTTTCATAAAAATTGTATTTTCCACATAGGAAAAGCTAAAGACTGAATATTCCTAGAACTGAATTTCAAGGGTTGTGAAAATTCACAGCATTAAGTAAAACCATCTCATTGCCATGAACAATCCAGATACAATAATCTCTAAGAAACAAAATCTTAATGTGCATAGAGAGGACAAAAATGAGGTTAGTGGATACCATGTGGTTTATTAGCAAATACATGTGGCGAATAAGTTCGTAAACTGACCTCAATGCCAGATTACAAGGGGATACACTCCAGAATTATAAAACTTAACAACAAAAACTTCTTACCAATGTTAAAAAATATGACAAAATATTGAAACAGCACGATGATTGAATGCCTATCTGGATAAAATGATTCCACCAATAAATATTCCACTTAAAAAGGCTTCTTACCTTGGTTAAATGTTTAATAGCATATTGCCTTAGGCGCACATCAAAAGATGATAAAATTTCATTTGCCTGCAAATATCAAAAAGAAAATTGTCAGCATTTAATCTACCTTCGTTGGCTTTTAACAGTTGCTCTCTCATGCAAGACCAAAAATCCAGTAAAAAGAAAATCATTTTCACAGATGAACACTTGCGTTTCTCATCAGTACCTTTGAAGCTGGTAAAAAACTATGGATTGTATAAGAATATGACAATTGAATGAGAATTCTATCAAGCTTTTACAAGGGCTTAGGGTACTATATAAACACTTGGGAATAATAAGAAGTAATTGTAAATTTAAAGTGGCAACGTTACACGGATATGCGAAAGTATAAACTTCAAAGAATCCCAAGGCGATTAAAAGCCACTTGAGAAAGAATGTAATCAAGCCCAGTATAAACTCAAAAGTGGAGGCAAAGATGGAAAAAGAAAGAAAGTGGGAAGGAACTTATGTAGTTAATAAGGAGAGATTTAGGGGAATCAATCAGAATATGGCAAGGTGCCGTTAAATATTAGGTATGAGTGGAACACGGGACTATCAAATAGTGTGTTGAAATCATTATTCCAAGTGACAGAGGAAGAAGGTGGGTAAATAAATAGATCATCAGATGAAAATGGATTGGAGGTAGGTTGGTTCTTAAGAAGAAAAAAAGAGTCTTGAAGGAATTGATCCAATAAATTTGTAGGAAGGTTAACTGATAAGTCACCACAATTTGATTCCTTTTCATGTCCTCTCTAGTTCTAGTACACAGATATTGCAGGTGCTTTTGTCAAAAAGGAGTCTGGGACACTATCCAGCAGTGTTAAGAGGAGGGGGTATGGGAGGAAACGTGATTTCTCCAGGGGAGGGAAAGGTTAGCATGAATTTCTTTTAAAACAGTGTCAAGTCTACTGGAGTTCCTAGATTGGATATCCAAGACTCCATGAATTAAGATTATAGAGTGCTCAAACCTCTTCTAAATTGTTGTCAATAAAAGCAAGATATGCAGAGCTAAATATGTCTTCCGACAGAACCAGAAAGTTCTATATGGCTGGGTACCTATGACCCAGAGGAGTGTCCAAGTACTTGGCATCATCTGCTCTCATTGAATCTATTGGAACCAGATGACTCAAATTTAAAACTGTTCTGAACATCTCGGACTGAAAAGTCACATTACTTAAGATTATAACAGTGACATTTTGGAGTACAATGATCTGTGTGGGTTCTTTCTTAATTGTGTGTGTGGGAGTTTATGGAAAGAGGGGGCTTTGCTTAAGAAACTGATTTCCTGGAATACAGACAACAGACCCCTTATCGAAATTGTCAAGTCAGAAAAAGCAAGATATGCAGGGCTAGAAAATTCGAATTATAGATCTGATAAATAAAAGTGAGTTGAAAATCTAAGACCCAGGCTACCTAGAAGAGTCTGAGAAGCATTGTTTGAATCCAAGCAACCTATGGATACCCAAAGGGTCAAAGACTCAACAGAAATCGGAACCACTTGGATGGAATTGCCCAATGATTAAAAATTACAGTATTATTTACCAGAATCCAATCGAATGTAGAGTTATTGTTGGGAACACATGATACAATGGTGGCTATCAGAATGAAAAAATAAATAACTCCAGAAACTATAAACTAATAAGTACATTGAGCAAACAATTAAAAGATGAAGGAAATAGGACGCAGCCACAATTGGAGGATGGAGGAAAACTTCATGATGCTTAAAGAGTTTTCAGTACAAAGTGGGAGGCTTTAAAGGATCAGTCATTAAATTTATATTTTTAAATATGAAAAATGGAAGAAAATGAAGAAGATAGTCATACAACAGAATAGGGAAGATGAGGATGGTCAGGCCTATCGTAATGTTCCAGGCTGTTATATTGTTAAAAAAAAATCCCATAAACAAAAACTATTCATGTCAATTACAGACCATCAAATCTAAAAGCTAAAACATAAGTCTAGATTTCTAAGTGAGGTCCTTGAATCTATTTGAATACAAAGAATGGCATCGATTAACTTCTGAAATTCTCAAAACATATGCTTTATTGATACCAGATAGCAATTTAAACTAGATGAAAGATAACATCCTCAAGAAGTTGTGTGCAAGCAATCAAGCCTGAGAGAATTCAAAATTCTGTATGAGTTCTGCACCTGACCAGTTATTCAATCTCTCACAGACTAATTGCAACAAGATATTCCCCAAAGTGTATCTTACTATTAATCTTAATGACACATTTGAAACTATCATTTCTATTTTATCCATTTGTATTTCGCATGTGGGGCAAATATTTTTACATGAAAACAAGCAGCTTAACATGCATATCTAAACCCTGCTTAAAATTATCAACTCTCAAAAGCTGGGAAATGTAGGTTCTCTGACTCTGGGGGCATAAGCATAGATGTTATCTTGTCTAACCTTTACACAGTGAGATTTTCCATGTAGCTTTGTTGTTTAGTTGATGTAATTATCATATTATTTGATCTAATATAAGATGCATTTCTTCCTATATGTATACAGAGTCAGACGCGCACTGAAAATAAAATTTATTCTATAAAAATTTTACCTTTATACCTGAGATTCTCTTCCAGGGCTAAAAACAACCTTTAATTCCTCATACACTCTCTGATTACCCTTCCAACTCAAAATTGGACTTTCTTAAATCACCGATCTAGGAGGATCTAGCAATGTGATTATCTCAGAGTACAACAGCGGTGCTCCAAGTGTCATGGAATTTTCACTATAACCTTTAGGACCTTCCCAAGCACAAATGGTAAAACAGCAGAATCTAACTCCTCTTATCCTGTGCCACATAGCTTTGAAAGGTTTAGTGTTGTTTTGCAAAGTTTCCAGAAAACAACAAAACAGAGGATATGAACCATCAGAAGACAAGTGGTTCCATTTCTTGCAAAGGCTCAACTGTCTCCTCATATTACGGACTTGTATATTAATGTATTTTATTCATTCTTTGAGTAGAAAAGCACAGGTATCAGATAAATGAGGTTGATATACATTTTGCAACATACATCTGACCTCTCAAATCATGGATACTAGATAGATGAAGTAGATGGAACTCTTGCAACATACATCCAACACCACTTAGATGATGAATACCAGATAAATGAAGTAGATAGACATATTGTAGCATACATCTGACCTCTCGGACCATTGTACAAAACTTTGCATAATGCAATTTCACAATTACAATTCTAACATGGTGTTATATTGTTCTTGTACTCTTTTGTCTAAACACTCTAAATATATCTCTGCACTCTATAACTCTCATTCGCTTCCGTTCATAACACATTTCAATCTGTTTGGGGATGTTGTCCTCCAAGTCACCTCTAGGCCAAAGATCAGTGGTATCAGAGAACAGTTACCCTTAGCACGCTTTAGTGGTATTGGTCTTTCTCATTTGAATCCTTCTTTGCATTTTGTATGTCTTGTTGGCATATGCAAGAAGAAAGAAATCAGAGAAGGCAAATCTGCACACTGTCCAGAATGGACGCAGCAGGGTATATTTATTTAGAGAGAGGTGGTTACAAACAGTTGGTAGTTAGAGGCAGGTATAACTGCATAACCAATCAGGAACACTATATAATGCTCTTATATTTTAACACCCCCTCTTAATGACTAAACTGGAAACAATACCAAGTTTGTCCCGAAATTTTACAAATGTTTTGAAGCCCATATGTTTAGTCATTAGATCTATAGACTGTGTCATAGGTGGTACTTGAAATCAGCAGTCCATTGTTGTGTTGCGGTTGTCGAATGGAGAAGAACCGCAAAACAAGAATTTGGTCATGTGAACAGAGGATATGGCAAGTGGTCCACTAATTCTTCGTTACGTGATTCATTGACCAGTGATGAATCATCAATGGTTGAGAGTGTCAACCCCATCTCTAGAGTGCTGGAATCAAAAACTCGGAGAGGTGGATTGAGAAATTTGTTCCAGGCTTGTGTAGCTTGTTAGAGTCTATACAGAGACTCAATTAGCCTGCAATCGAAGTCACCTCAATCGTGTCCTTGCAACACCATGTAGTGCTCATCCAACCTTTTCAGGAAGAGAAATGTGACCATCTGTGCAGCGAAGTTAGAACCAACTTCGCAATAGTAGGAGAAACAAGCATCTCCGTCTCAGCAGTGGGAGAAATAACCATCTCCATAGTAGTAGGAGTGAGAACCAACTCCTCCATCTCATCTATTTGCTCATTTATCCCCCTCTGTTGGGAAAGGTCTTTCACAACACAATGAGCAAATTGTTCATGCTCTACTATCCTTTGAGCAAGTACCTCTGAGTGAGTGGCTTGGCATGCCATCTCACCATGCACCTTCAGTGCATCTAGAATAGTGGAGTCTCCATCCACAACAAATTGTTCTTTAGAATGAGGAAATCCATCCTCCCAAGGCATGTCAGCCTCCCGTACATCCTGTATGGTGGAGCTATCCTCCACACGTGCATTCATGTTGATCGTAGCAGGATCAACAAGCCGATATTGGCCACCTTGCCCAATACCAAGGGCAATCATCTATCTTTGTTGCATATCAAAAACAACACACTTCTTCCCACAGAAATTCACAGAAATATTGGGATTTTTCAGTTAATTGACGAATAGATAGAAGATTGTTTTGTAAAAGAAGGTACATCTCTAACATTTCGTACCAAAAGTTTATGAGCATTATTCAATACAATGCATATATCTCTTATCCCTTCTGCTTCTAAAGCGATTCTCCATCGAGATAGTACTATTGATTCAAAACATATATTTGCAAAGTAAATGAAACATACCGATCATTGCGGAATGAAAAGTGTGTGAATGCTCTAGAGTCGATGATCCAACAACTAGTACCCATCATCATCATGCAAGCATGATGTCGTAAGACAATAAAGAGCATCCCCGTCATCCGAATCCCGTTCTTCTACAACTGTTGCCACATGTTCCTCATCATATGGCTTTTTGTTCTGTTGCGAAAGATCATACTTTCGCTTCCAACAATCCTTCTTAAGGTGCCCAACCTTGTGACAATAATAACATGTGACCTGATACCAAGTGGAGGACTCACCAGAATGACATCTCCACTTTCCTTTTGACTGTGTGACAAGAGCACTCTCTAATTGGTCACAACTGGATTCTACCTGAATTTGTCTCTACTCCTTTTGCAATAGGTAAGAACTCACCTTGTCAAATGTGAGAGTTTGACTTTCAACCATTAAATGGAGTGCCTCCACAAATGACTCATATGAAGAAGGTAAGTTGTTCAAAACCAGAGCCACCATATCATCGTCATCCACCTTTTTGTTGATGGAAGATAACTGGTCTCGAGAGGTCTTTCATCCGAAGTAGGTGCTCAGACAACGATCCACCTTCTTGTAACTTTACGGAAAAGAGCATATTCTTCAGGTATAAAACCCGACTCTTTTTTGACGTCTAATATTTATCCCTCAGACTAGTCCACAACGTGCTTGCCACAATGGCATTCCGCACTTCGGTATCATATCATCCGACACCGACAACTTGAGAAGTAATAGAGCCTCCTTATGATGTTTGTCATAATCCGCGAAGTTCGTCGTTGGTCGACCTTCGCTACCGTGATTATCTTATCACAATCACAAAATTTTGCAAGTGTTAGAATCTTATGGCTCCATACATTGAAATTTGTGCCCATCAATTTTGTGTCTCGAGCAGAGTGAGGTTAGAGATATTCGCCATTTATTACTCCAAAACAACAGAAATAATAAATAATGTTTTTCCCGCTCCAACAAATAGTATGAATTTATTATTTAAATGCGTTACACATGTAACAAATAACAAAGTCTAAATATACCCTCTCAAAATCACAAGCATAACAAGCGTGAAACAGGTTTCATACCCTTAGAGAATATCGTCAATAGCGATTGTGAAAAACATCCAATGTGCAGCGACTGTAAAAACTGCAACCTCGTGATTTTAATGGGGACTTCTGCCCTCAAAACAGACTTCTCCTATCTCGCGAATGGAGGAAAAACAGTAGTTTGCCCTCATATTTGGATATTTGCACAGTATTTGCCCTCGTAAATCAGTAAGAAATGCCTTCGCGTTTTGCGGAATAGGTATTAAAATACCTTGATGCGACTATTAAACCTTCACCAATGCACGCGACTGTATTTTTCTTCAACTCTTCTTCACATATCTCCAAATTCATGCCCTGTTAGGGCTTCCCCGAATTTCCAGTTCATGCCTCTTGGAGGCTTCCTCAAACTATGACCTTGAAGGACGTTGAACAACAGTGAACGCTCTGATGCCAATGTTGGCATATGCAAGAAGAAAGAAATCAAAGAAGGCAAGTCTAAACACTATCCGAATGGACGCAATTGACAGGGTATATTTATTAGAGAGAGGTTGTTACAAACAATTTACAAACAGTTGGTAGTTAAAGGCAGGTATAACTGCATAACCAATCAGGAACACTATATAATGCTCTTATATTTTTAACATGTCCACTCACAATATCTGACTATAGGAAGATTGGTCTTCAAACTCATCGCCCTTCATCTTACCTTCATTATCTCGGTTGATGGAAAACAAAAGACTTCAAAGACGCCAACTTCAAAATGTTTCAATGAAGGTTTTAGATGTGTATGGAGTGCAAATCAGATCTGAAATACCTTGAAAAAGAAACTAGTGATCATCCAATCTGCCCAGAATAACTAGCTATTAAACTAGTATTGTTGTAAGTGAGATTGATGACAAAATATGCACTAAATAACTTCAAATAATGGTATTCAAGCTTGTTGGTTTTCTTTGTAAATACATGCAAATAAAATCAAAGATAAACTCAATGTAAAAAGAATAACCACTTAGGAAAATTGGCCTCACTATTGCTTTAATTAACAAACAAGGCTATATTAGCCATTACAATTGAACTTGCATGACTATACATGACAAGTGAAAGCATAAAATAACTTCTAAAACTCCTAACACAATTGTAGTCAAATAAAGACAACTGAAAATAGACTCAAAAGGGCAAGTATCACCCACTAATAAGATATGGTCAACATGCAAGAAGTCATTATTAGTTTAAGTGACACATGCACAACCATCATGCACACTAGTCAAACTAGGTGCCCTAAACTCTCCTAAAAATAGAAATGGCCTAAAATAAGACTAAATTCAGTCATCTATACTTAGAAATGATGCTCCACCTGTTGGGAATGAATGGATAATGATTTGACCTCAATTAAGTGCACATCCAATGAACTGCACTCTAACTGGCACTTCCAACTAAAAATAGAAGATGTCTAAAAATAGATTTTTTCACCTAACCAAAAAATCTCTCACAAAAATAACTCAAATAAATCTCCTAAAAATGATTATCACAACTAAAACTAATTCTAATAGTACTAATTAAGTGCTCATATTGGCATCATACTCAACATTCCCTCCTCGGTGCAAAGCGCAGAAATACCTAGCATCTCCTTGAGTCTTCCATGAACTTGCTTTAGCAATCCCTTGGTGAAAATATCAACAAATTGATCTTCACTTCTTACATACTCAATGACAAAATGTTTATTGTTGACCAAGTCTCTGATAAAATGATGCTTGAGTTCTATATGTTTGGTTCTAGCATGGAAAACTAGATTCTTAGACAATTGTATTGCCCCATTGTTATAAAAAAAAATGTGTAGGCTCAAGTTGAGCCTCTCTAAAATCAATTAAGAGTCTTCTCAACCACATTCCTAGTGTGCACGTTGAGATAAGGGCTACATATTCAACGTTAGTAGAGGATAATGATATGATCATCATGTGGATTTCACTAACGCCTCAAGGTTTTGGTGTAATGGTTCATTACATTTGGTATCAGAGACTCCACCCTTGTTCGAATCCCACTCGGTTGGTTACGCTGTGTAGTCGGGGCCTGTGGGGTGCCTAAACGTCGATGAAGCGGGGCTCT
This sequence comes from Taxus wallichiana var. yunnanensis, assembly GCA_018340775.1. NCBI lineage: Eukaryota > Viridiplantae > Streptophyta > Pinopsida > Cupressales > Taxaceae > Taxus > Taxus wallichiana. The sequence continues at coordinate 90,325,914 of CM031243.1, forward strand.
CGCACATATGGGAGTGCGAGCATAGACCTAGCCCGAGGTTGGGATCTATGGAAGCACAATGTGATGATATGATCATCATGTGTAGATTTCACTAACGCCTCAAGGTTTTGGTGTAACGGTTCGTTACAAATAATGCAGCTATAGCTTCTTTTTTATGACCATGAAACCAACCCACTTCTCAATGTGAAGCAATAACCTAAAGTAGACTTCTTTTCATCAAGAGATCCTCCCAATATGAATATGTGTCTTCAATTAGACATAATGAACTTGCTGGTCTGAAATGAATACCATGATTATAAGTTTCTCTTACATATCTGAACTCTTTTCACTGCTTGCAAATGTTTTAGTGATGGATTGCCCATAAATCTAGAAACTAGTGAAACCCAATAACTCTAAACTTTGGTCTTGTAGACCCACTTGATTTCAATGACATATTTATCAGTTGGGAGTTGAATAAGAGTCCATTTATCATTCCTCTCAATAGAATCCATCTCAACTTTCATAACATCAACCTACTCTTTCCTTTGACTAGCTTTTGCATAACTTTTAAGTTCACTAGCCATAGATGACAATGCAAACAAAGTATTTTTATCATAAGCATCATCAAACAAATTACCTTCGTGAGCTTCAAGCATAGTGATCTTCCTCTCATAATTATGATCCAACGGGTGATTAGTTGTATGTGTATTCAACAAACGCTTGTGCTTGCTTGATGTTGATGTAGATGGATGACTCGTCTCTTGGGAAGAGCTAGTATTGTTTCTATTGAATTAGAAGCTTGTGTAGGCCTTTGTAATCCCTCAAAATCTTCTTCAAAAGACTACTTTGAAATGAATATCATGATTATAAGTACCTCTTACATATCTAAAGGCTCTTTTAACTACTTGCAAATGTTTCGGTGTTAGATTGCCCATAAATCTAGAAACTAGTGAAACCCAATAACTCTGAACTTTGGTCTTGTAGACCCACTTGGTTTCAATGACATATTTATCAGTTGTAGGTTGAATAAGAGTCCATGTATCATTCCTCTCAATTGAATCCATCTCAATTTTCATAGCATCAACCCACTCTTTCCTTTGACTAGCTTTTGCATAACTTCTAGGTTCACTAGCCATAGATGACAATGCAAACATAGTATTTCATCATAAGCATCATCAAACAAATTACCTTCTTGAGCTTGAAGCCTTGTGATCCTCCTCTCATAATTCTGATCCAACATTTGATTTATTGGATGCGTATTCAACAAACGCTTATACTTGTTTGACGTTGATGTAGATGGATGACTCATCTCTTGGGAAGAGCTAGTATTCTTTCCTATTGAATTGGAAACCTGTGTAGGACTTTGTGAGCACTCAAAATCTTCTTTAAAAGACTACCCCTTCACTCATGACCCTTTTATAAATCTGATCATGATCAACGTATATCTCATTTTCAAAAAAATTACAATCCCTAGAAACCATTGTGGGTTTACTAGTAGGATTATAAGACTTGTGTTGTTGCTTAACACCCCCATTCTAAAAACTCTTTTTTTTTCCAAAATAGGGACCCACTTTGACTTTAAAATAGTCAATAATATGTAAATATTTGCCTTTATTTTTACAAGTGTTTCCTTGTTTTTTGCCAAATTCTTTTGCTTAGCACTCACACTTCAAGTTTGTTTAGCACTCACACTTTAAAAGGGCTTAAGCATTTGCACTTCAAATTTATTTGGTGTTCGCACTTCAAATAGTCAAGAACTCGCACTTGGTTGTTTCTCGCATTTGGACCCCTCACATTTTGTTATTTCAAACTGGTCACTCACACTATAACAATGTTTGTTGCTCGCACTTTGTGCTTGCGAGAATTTTTTTCTTCGCAGTTAATGGTTTTCGCTAACAAGGAATTGACTTTTTCCTCGCAGTTAATGGAATTTGCTCCTCGCCCCTCACAATTGCAAAGACTCGCCCTTGCACTTTGCAGTTGTGAAGACTTGTTCCTCGCACTTCGCACTTCGCTTCTAAGACAAGGATAAAGTCAAAGACACCTCAGCACCCAAAGAATTGCAAGTCAATCATAGTGATGCACGTGGCTCAATGCATGGTTTGCACATGGCACCCCGAGGTCAAGTTGCTAATTAAGACTAATGATTATGCTTAATTTTAATTGTACAGGTGTGGTCCATATTTAAAAGTAGACATTTCAAAAAGTAACATTCCCAAGACAAGGAAACATCAAGTCATGCGTTATGTGCCATAAATACATGCATGCCAATTTAAATAAAAGGATTGCTCAATCTTAAGCCGATACATTAACCAAATTCATTTGCAAGTCCGAGTTTTCATAGTCTTGAGCTTACAGTGGTTACAATATCCATTTTTGAAGCAATGGCTAGCAATTCAATGCAATCTCCTAGACAATCTAGCATGGATACTTTCTTATACACATGCAAACTAGAGAGTGATAAGGGACATTGTCTTGGATCCTGCCTCTCTCGATAATGAATTCCCTCATTATTCTACAATCTTCTCAACTATTCAGAGGGAAAGGACTTCTGTGGACACCATAGACGAAGATACAATGATGCCCGACCAAGTTCAAAGGGTTGCGGACATAAGGGCCATAAAGAGGTCCAAACTACATCGGATAGCAGCAAACCAGAGGTATTCCCATGCTCCAATTTGCTTTCTACCATCTTTACCCTCAAGCGAAAAATGGAATTTTGCACTCAAAAAATGAAGACAATAGAGTAGCCTTCATCTTTGGTTCTGCTTTCAAGGTATATTATAAGTTGCCAGAAGCTAATGTAGTGTATAACTCCACTACCATCAAATCATGGATGGCAACCCATCAAATAAGAACAATTTTGCAGAATTGGGAAAAGGACCCTATTGATAATATGGATGATGATAGTTTAAACAACATCCTTATTCAAAGATTTAGGCTAGGAGTAAGGATTGGAATGGCATTAATGAACCGTTTATATGGTAACCCTTCCACTCCAAGGTGGATGTTTCCTGGATTCCTCTTCTATCATTGATCATTGATGACAATCAGATTCCTACCTTAGGGCATATTGTATCACTGAACTTGATTTCACCGAGAGAGGCATACATGGCCCACAAGAATTCATTCTTCATGGCTTCCTATTTAATGGATGCAATATGTGGAATTTTTTTATTTGTTCTGAATAATGCCTTCCATGGAATCCTATGTGTCCTCGTGAGGTAAATGAGACCTACTCTGACTTGTATGCACACAGATTCAGGGCACATATAGAAGACATGTAACTCCTTCTATCCCAAAGTTTATACACTGGTCATGGAGAAGCCAATGCCCAGGATTTCAACAGAAGTTCAGAAATCCATTCGACAAATGGGAGTTGCTTTCTTCTATCCTGAATACACTGTCATCATGATTGAAGGGCTCTTGACTCCACCTCTGCAATTGCCATATCATGTGCCAGACAAACTGGCAGAGCAGGAGATTGCCTTCCAAGTCATTAATGGCATAGCCAACAAGTGCAAAGAGAAGAGCTTAGGCCACATCCTCCACTACCTCTCACAGTTGGAAACAGAGAATTCAAGAGATGGTTTGATATCAAGTTTTTTGTTGCTCATAAGCACTCTTTCAATTTTCCTGAGCATACATTGAGGAAGTATGATCCTAGGCACAGAGTTGCCAAACACTTGAAATATTTAAGAGGACAATTCAATGCAACATACTAGCATGAACTTGACATTAATGATTGGGTATGGATTATCCGAGAAGAGGATAATGCGGTGCAACAGAAGATGAAAAATGCAGGAGCAGTTCTCCAACGTAAGGTGATGATTAGAAGAGAATTTTCTAGAAGAGGGACACTAGCTTATACAAAGCCACCAATCCAACACAGTGAAAGGTCGCCAACTTCCTCTCCAGGGCCAGTTGATCCAGATACTGTAGAAATTTAAGAAGCAGTCCCTCAACAAGCGCAAGGTCCTTCATTGGTGGCCTACGAATTGTCCTCTTCAAAAGAGGAAGAAACAAATGAAGAACCATAGAAAATCCCGCGAAAATAAGGTGAAGTACCCTCAACCAGTACACCTTCCCATGAGCAAAAACAGGAATGGGTGGAGCAGGCTCTAATCACACAAAGGAGCAATCAAATTGGGCCACACTTGAGGATCCTCATATTAAAATTGAGTTCAATCTTAAAACTGGCATAAATGAAAAAAGTGACCAGGAAGAGGATGTCAACTAATGAGGCTCTCATCTGGCATGAAACATTAAAGGACTTGTTTTTTCTCACTAAAAAGAGGAAAACCAAAGGGTCCCAAGCTGTAGAATATCAAGAGGACCTCGTGTCCTTCATTAGAGCATCAACTGAGTTGGCAATACAAATGGTTTAGGGGGTCCAAGTAAGAAACAAAGCATTGGAGACACAGGGAAGGCCTTTGTACCCAAAGACCTTGCAAACCAGGTGGAGCAAGCTCTATTGTCCCTCTTCAGCATTATGAAGGAGAGCCTTGAGGCCAAGAAGAAGGGACAAGCCTTTTCTAGAAAAGTCCGCACAGTTTTGAACAAAATGTTAAGGCTACAACAAATGTTCTAGGTAATTAGCAGAGTCATTGCTGAAGGAATGTGTAAGGATCCTGCTATAATAACAACAGAAGATATGAACCTGTGTCAAACTTATGCCAACTACTCAAAGGCTGCCCTGGAGGATTGGGATGAGCAAATGGGCAGAATTCCCCCACAATTGGATGATATCATCTCTAGGGGTAGCCAAATTTTCACGAAATCAGCCATCACCAAGGTATACATAGAAAATCAAGATGTGGTGACCACGGATGAGTTTTCAAGACAACTTAGACAGTTCATGGTGCACTTCAACAAGAATATCTCCAAGGCAAATGAGGCAAAAGCTTCAAAAGTTATTGAATTAGTGTCTCATGCCAAGGAAAAGATTCAAAGGGTCCAAACCCTCAAGGAGATTTCAGAGGCAATAATGGCTTCTCAAAAGATTATGTTGGAAAAAACCCTAGGCTCTTCAGGAAGCCCATTATTGATCTTAAAAAATTCGATAAGGGCTACAAAATATGCAAGGATGCGCTAGCAGTATCCAAAATGAGGCCCCCAAAACGAACCCCAGAAACTTAGTGAAGGAAGAAAAATAAATGATTACTAAGATAACCTAGGAATATTCTTTGGGCACGTTGTGCCCATGTACTAATGTAACATCCTAACTGAATCAGTTAGGATATTTTGTAAAAGGCAAATTGTCCTTGATATCTTGGCTATTTTTGGCACTGCACAGGAAGAAGCCTGAGGGTCCTATTTTGTATAAATAGACATGTACCCCTCCATTAAAAAGGAGGTGAATTCAAGATTTATAATGCAAGTTGGTTTCAAGAATTCCTGCGAGTTGAAGTATGTTTTCATTTCCTTTTCTGTATGATCTTTATGAATTGTTGTTGAATTATAATCATTTTCATGCCCTTAGTTATGACCTTTAAATTGTGCTTTGCAAGTTTAATGAATGTGTAATAGGCTTCATATCTTGATAAATTGTAAGGGATGTGCATTAAGCAATTTGATGGTTTGTCTAGTTTATGAATGTTTAATTACAGTCACAATTCTAATTTCCCTTGAATCTTTGCATCAATTGTATATTAGTTTGTGTGTAAACTAGATTGAATGCATCTGGTTATATGGGTGTGCATGCTTAATTCACATGATTCAACTTCATGAAATTTAGTTTCAGCAGACATTTCTTTTCTCTCTGAGCTAATCTCCTTTTTGTTTTTACCGAGCAATACCCATTAATTAGGATTCAATTAGCCTAGGTATAGTTTAGTTTGCAGAATAGTGAGGTAGTATAGAGAGTGGCGCTAGAAGGACTATAACCATAGTTACCAAATCCGGCCGGATCCGGATTTTCAACTGACCCGGATAAATTATGTCTGGATTGGCCCTAATTTAGGATATATATATATATATATAACTTTTCTGTAGTTTTCTGAAAAAAAAGTCAGTTATTAACCTTATATATTAAAAATATAACATTTTACATTACATTATTAAATTTTTCATTGTATTTGTCAAATTCTCATATTTATAAAATTCAACTCATAAATATTTCAACCGGATTTTTCCGAACATTTTCAAGAATTCGGATTTCGGATATTTTTGCCCTCCCGAACGCATCCGGATTTCCGGACCTGGTAACTATGACTATAACACTGACTGGCATATACCCTCATTGGTCATTTATAAGACCGGAAACTTGTAACTCATGCACCGAGTCATTTTCTTGACTTTAAAACGAGGACATTAAGAGCTTGTCGCCCTTTGGGTGTGCACCTCACACGCATCAACAGTATGCTTTGCTTTCATCACTATATCCTATGAAAATGTGAGCCACTCTTAGGATCTAATTTTTCCTCTTTTCATCCTTTGTTCCCACAAAAATGCGAGACAATAATCTGAGTCATTTGAGTGCTCTTGTTCTTCAGTTTGTTCAGCTTGGAATGCCTTCTTTTTACCCTATTGATTAGCATGATTCTTAGTTGTTAGGATCTTGTAATCTTTGATAAAATGACCTAATTTTTTGCAATAATGACAAGTAAGGTTTCTCTTGCCTTTACTTGTGAAGTTAGCTTGATCTTTCCCCTTTAAAATACTTGTCTTGGTTACAAGTGCATGTTTTGAAGTTTGTTTGAATCTCTTGCATATAGTCTCATCTTATCCTCATGGGACAAGAGAGAACCCACTAATTCATCAACACTTATAGTGTTCATGTCCTTACACTCCTCAAGAGTGATCACAATATGCAACCATCTTTGTGTCAAAGATCTCAAATTTTTCCTTACTATAAACTTATATTTTATGGTTTCTCCATAAACCCTCATTCTATGCACTAAATCATTTATCTTTATGCAATATTCTCCAACTCCTTCATTGTCTAACATTTTCAAATTTATTTTAAGGGTTTGGAATTTTGCTTCTCTTACCTTAAGCAAAGCCTTGATATGAAGTCTCCAAGGTATTCCATGCCTCATGGGCATTTTTGCTTCCAGCAATTCTTGGATAAATGCTTGGGTCTATGGCACTCTGGAGATAGAAAAAAGATTGTGCATCTATCTTTTCTTCTTCTTTTTTTACTCTTCTGATCTTGAGACAAAATATTCCAATCTATAGGTGGAGTGTATCCATGGATAACATTCTCCCAAACTCCCTTCCAAATAAGAATCCTCTTCAACTGATCTCTCCAATACTCAAAGTTGTCTCCTTTGAAGATGGGGATATTCATAGAAGCAAAAATCATTGAAGACATGATTCTCCTGATAATAGCTAAAAACCCTTCTAAACCTTTATTCAACGAGGCTTTGATACCAGATAAAGGTTTTAGATGTGTATGGAGTGCAAATCAAATCTGAAATACCCTAAAAATAAACTAGTGATCATTCAATCTTACTAGAATAATTAGCTATTAAACTAGTATTGTTGTAAGTGAGATTGATGACAGAATATGCATTGAATCACTCCAAATAATAGTGCTCAAACTTATTGATTTTATTTGTAAATACCTACAAATAAAATCAAAGATAAACTCAATGCAAAAAGGATTACCACTTGGAAACATTTGCCCCACTATTGCTTTAATTAACAAATAAGGCTATATTAGCCATACAATTGAACTTGCATGACTCTGCATGACAAGTGAAAGCATAAAATAACTTCTAAAACTACTAATTCAGCTGTAGTCAACTAAAGACAACTGAAAATAGACTCAAGAGGACATGCATCACCCACTAACAAGATTTGGTCAACTGTAAAAAGTCATTATTAGTTTTGAGTGACACATGCACCACCATCATGCACACTAGTCAAACTAGGCACCCCAAACTCTTTTAAAAATAGAAATGGCCTAAAATAAGACTAAATTCAATCATATGTAGTATATACTTATAAATGGAGCTCCCCACCTCTTGGGGATGAATGGAAAATTATTTGACCTCGATTAAATGAACATCTAATGAACTGCACTCTAACTAGCACTTCCAACTAAAAATAGATGTCTAAAAATAGATTTTTTTCACTTAACCAAAAAATCTCTCACAAAACTAACTCAAATAAATCTCCTAAAAATGATAAACACAACTGAAACTAATTCTAACAATAATTATTAAGTGCCCATATTGGCATCATACTCAACATTCAAAAGATGATAAAAATGCTTTTTGCAACTATAGAGAAGATTTCAAGCAACACTACACATGGGAAAAAATCAAGATCGCATTGATCACTTCGCTCAACTACATGTTCAAACCTCTTCAAACATGTCGACTTCATTAACACGTCGATTGTTTGGTGGTTATATGCTTGATATAAGGTACAACATAATCTCGATATTCCTTTAATCTAGGGAAAAATAGTTGTCAATACTCTAGATAGTTGGATAAACCTCATTTTCTCATATTACGCAATCAATCACCGTTTTTGATCAAGAAAAGATAATTGTTTCCCTCTAAGAGGTTCCTTGTCTAGAAAGAAATGGTGGAATAACTCTTTGAACTTCCCATGTCGATGATGATTTTACACTTGTAATTCAGTAAATACTTAGAATGATTTTGTAAAATACATGAAATAAAAGCCATTACTTTGCTAAGATATATGATGACTAATAAATCAAGTATTCCCAATTTTGCCAAGGTTGTGACCAATCAATCCAAGAATGTAATGACATCTTTCATACTTTCGTTGATAAGTTGAATGTTCAAGACTTGGAACAAAATATCATTTTGGAGTATGGGAAAGGCTTGAGAGCATACATCCAAGCCAAGATGGACTTCCTCCATATCTCTTTCCTAGAAGAGGCCTAAAAGTATGCTTGCAAATTTGAAGCAAAATTCAAGCATACCTCTAAGAATGAAGATTCTAAGTCCCAAGATATGTCACGAAATAAGAACATCAAGCTTGGAGAAAAATTGAACTCAAAGCAAAAAGGATAAAAACCTCTATGTCATTCCCAATAGAGCACATTGCCTGAAGAGCAATATAACATTGGCAAGTGGTGCACAACACAGAATTTCAATGGACATTCTACCAAGGAATGTTGCAGTTAGAAAATCCATGCTTACACAAATTAAATTTTTGAGTTCTATACATAAAGGAAAATAGATCATGTACTCTAAGCATACCACCAAGGTGGTAATTTCCAACATTGTCTCATCGTCCAATTCAAATTCAAGGGAAGTGCATCAATGGACACTTGATACGTTAGAAGAACTTGATATCTCCTAAAGTAGAACTCAATGGTTGAACTTGCCATTAACACCTCGCCCACAACCATACACAATTGGATGGTTCAACTCGGACTCTAAGAAGTACATCATTCAACAATGTCACTTTGTGTACAAAATCAAGCCTTTCCAAGATTCAGTCATTTTTGATGTAGCACCATTAGAGGCATGTGATGTTCTGCTTGTGAAACCACATCGTTATCATCAACATGCTATCTATAAAGCAAATCCTAGAAATATCATAGATGTTGGTGAGAATAGATCACATACTAAAATAATTTCCAAGCTTTCACTCATCAACGCTAGACAGTTCAAGAAGCTAGTCCATTCTCATAATAAATTTGTGCTCTTGATGGTGAGGCTCGAACACGAGAATGACATCCTTGCGGTATAAGCCAGCAACACACCTCCTTCAAAGGTAAAAAACCATTTGTACAAAGTATTAGAGGAATACAATAATCTCTTCCAATCCCCCATTGGAGAACCAACGGGTTGCACCGTGAAGCATACTATTGATCTAATTCCAAGAATACCTCTTACTAATGCCTCTCTATACCACCAATCATTTCCAGAGAATGAAGAGATAAAACAGAATATCCATAGACTTGTGGATAAATGAAACATCAAGCTCACTCTTTGCCTTACAGCCACAACCCATTGTGCTCATGACACGTGGAAGTTGTGGATCGATTATATAGCTCTTAACAAGATCACTATGAAGAATCATTAACCTCTTCCCAAGATTGAGGACCTACTAGACCAGCTCGGTGGTGCTAGTTACTTCACAAAGACAGGTCTTAAGTCAAGATAGTATCATATTCTCTTTGATCCCTCAAATGTCCTTCTAGAAGATAGGGTACCATTAGATTCCTTATAAACCCTTAGATGTCTAGATGACAGCCTTCAAAGCCAAGGAATTTTTGTTTGAATGGCATGAGGATTTCATTCATCATTTGAATGAATGACGTGGGTTCATTGGTCAAGTCGAAGACCATAACCAACCAAAGCATGAGTTTAAGAATGAAGGTTCCAAGTGCAAGATAATTCACAAAATAAGAACTCCAAGTCTTAAACAATACCAAACCCAAAGCAACAAGGAAAAGGACCTTTGTGTCATTTCCAAAAGAACACACCACCGAGAAGATAAAGATAAGATAAATCCATTAATGTCTAACGAATGACCACAAAACTAGGTCAAAGGGACTGCATAAAACATTGTGAGCAAATACAAAACGGGGGAATCAAAAGGTTCGCAAGAAACAAAAATAAAAAGTACAAAGCCGAGAAGCTATCGAACCGGAAAGAGCAATCCCCCGAACCCAAAACTCGGGAGGAAATGCAAACGAGAAGAAGGAAGGGGAAATGGCCAAGGAGAAGCAATGGGGAAAGTCTATCAGGGAATGGTAGATCCAACTCTCCTAACATCCGAGGCCGACTAGAAGAAACTCTGGATGGAATGACGACTAGACGAAGAGGCGGTAGAGTGTAGAGGCCGCCTACTATGTTGTTGTCTGGACACCATACTATATCTCAAAGGCCTGGTAGATCGAGTCTGTCTCCTAGTGCAAGACTTGGTATGGGCCTGTCTAAAATGGCTTGGGGAACTGTGGATGGTTTCCCAAGACTGAACAAATTTGGAGTAAGAAGAAGAGAAAAGGATACATTCTAATACTAGAAATTGGCACATAGCACAAAAATTCCATCAAATAGTCTACCAAGGAACATAGTGCTTTGCATGAAGCCATGCTTTACAAGGGGAAACATTTAGTTCTACGACAGCAGCAACAAATGGAGGTAAACTGGTCATAGACTCTAAGCCTATAGAACCAACCAACAATGTTTCCTCATTGTCCAAATTAGATCCAAAAGAAGCAAAAATATTGTTCTATTATCCAATGTGAGTCAATGGATAACTTCATCATTGATAATGGGGTTCAAAAGAACTTGATTTCTCCTGAAGGCGGTTCGATGATTGAACTTACCACTAACACCTCACTCACAACCATACACCATTTTATGGTTTAGCTTGGGTTACGAGAAGCGCAAATCATCAATGTCACTTGGTATAAAAATCAAGCCTTTCCAAGGTGCGATTTGTTGGGATGTAATGCCATTAAAGGTATGTGATGTGTCGGGGAAAATAAGGATCACATAAAATTAACTATCTTAATAATCTTGATGAGGATATTAAAGAGTAGTAGAATTATAAGATCAATGAAAGAGTTATACGAAGAGAAATAACACATAACACAAGATTTACGTGGGGAAAACCTTTTTAGGTAAAAACTTCACCAAAATGTTCATCCAATTTTATTAATCGCAATGAGGAACATACAAATAGTGTGTCTGACAATTACAGGTCATCACAATAGTTTCCTAACAGCAATAACCATTCTCATCGAGAATCCATCAATCTTTAATGGGAGATCACCCACTTAAAGGGTGGGTGAATAGGTTGTAACCTTTCGCTTAAACCAATCACTCTTAACACAATTAATAAATTAATTGATTAGAACTTACCTTGAAGATGTGTTGTTGTGGTGGGCCACACCAAGTGTGTCCCCATGGTGTCACCCAGATTTCATCCTGAAATCTACGACTACCCTATCCGAAATATTTTCGTACTTTTAAAATAATGGGTCGTTTTGTGTTTTTATTGCCTGAAATTTCTTGTATTGCATCAAGATATTCCCAAAGAGCAATATTAGCTTTTTTCGCCAAATACCCAGATGCCCGAAATTGTTATATTCTATCGTCGGGATTTGTCTACAGGAAATTTGTATTTAATTATTTTGAGCCCCGTTTGAGGCTATTTGTGCTCTGTTTTAACTTTGTTATGATTGAACATGTCATTATTCCTATGTACCAGAAGGGTTTTAACTTGGAATAAGTTTTGGGCTTTATTTGTAACTTTTGGCAATTTTTCGTGTTTTTGTGTTATCCCGTTTCGTTTTCTGTGAAATTTCTCTAGAACGATTCCTTTGCCGAGTAAGCCCGATTTTTGGCCTAGAGCAGCTGGAGAACATATACGCATGTTATGCCCAGAGGAAGTCGCCATCGGAGGTCTGGATCACTGGGAAAAAGCGAAGTCATGCACAGAAAAGCCCTGCGGGTTGGGCGCATTTTTGGAAAACAAAGGATTTAAGCTGCAATGGGAAAAATACAAGCGAGTAAGGTGGGAATTTTATACCTGCCTAGCAAGGTACTTTTTCCTGTGTTATAAAATTCATTTAAGCTACAGTGGGAAAGTTAGAGGCCACAGGCGGCGGGAATTTATTACCTGCCTTGCAGGGTAAAAATTCCCATGATAAAATAAAAGGAAAGTGACTTAAGTGAAATCATGGGATTTTAGTGCCTGCCTTGCAGGGTAAATAATCCCATTGTCAAAGTCAAATCACTTAAGTGGATCATGGGATTTTAGTGCTTGCCTTGCAGGGTAAAGAATCCCATTGTGAAAAATTCTTAAAAATAGAATTATATTGTGCAAAAAAGTGCGCCCCCTTTGGTGAGATGATGGCAGCCTTTAAGTGATTATTTTAATTAATCTATCCTTCTAAAAAGTGCGCCCAAGCTTGGAAGAAGTCAACAGTCAAAAGGGGAATAAAAGAAATGGATTAAAAGCATTAAATTTAATTTATTTAATGGCTGCCCCCTTTCCTTCAAAAAGTGCGCCCCATTTGGGACATATTTAATGATTTTTAAGGCATTAAATCATTAAATTAATTTCTATTTTCAGTGGCTATAGTCAAGGCACACTGTGAAACTTAAGTGAAGTGTGAAGGATTAAATTGGATTAATTTAATTTATTGAATGGTTGTCCTTAAACATGCTATTTTTAAAGAGAAGAGCATGATTTTTAATTAATTAATTGCCTTTAATTGTTAGGGCAATTATTAATTATAGAATTGTGAGGGTTATATAAGCATGGGCTGCCATATGGGTGAATTATTTAATTCACAGGTAAAGAATTGCAGCCAAGAGGAAAAGTGCACCCCCATTTGAAGAAGGATTTTGCTCAGGCAAGGTGGCAACAAGGCTAAAAGCTTCCAGATTTGGCGCATGCTTTGAAGGAGGTTGATCTTTGTCTGCATAATTGTTTGCATAGGTGTTACAGGTGCTCAGGTGTTGTTGAAAGGATTCATGCTCTCTTTATGTGCAAATTAAACACCAATTTTTGGGGCAGCAGGCTTGAAAAGTGCAGATTTTTACAATTAAAATTCACTATTCATGCTCCGGTGGCCATTTTTGTCTGAATAAATTGCAGGAATTCATTACAGGTGCTTTACAAAAGAAAATGAGCTTTTATCAATGTCCAATACATTGCATATATCCTCCGAATCTGAAGAATTGTCCAGATCTGCACCAATTTTGAAGAAATCCGGCCAAGTAAGAAGAAAAAGAATTATTCAGACAAAGATAGACAAAGCCATGGCGAAGAGAGATGAAAAAGAAAGCACGATGGAGTCATGCATCGCTTCCAAACTTGCAGACATAGGAGACACAGATCTAGGTCCGGAACCTCTTGCCGATTTGATTGATAGATCTAGAGCGGGAAAGACTTCACTCATGTGTGCGGTTAAAAGCAGTGGAATTATCCGAGCTGCAACCTTTCCATGCACAGACCCAGTTGCCAGAGTTTGTGATGGAGTGCGCTAGATCTTACCATCCTTCATCCAAATCAGTGCATGATGCTACGAGAAAGACAATAATTCGTTTGGACGCAGAGTTCATCAATTATTGTTTGAAGATTCCAGTGCGAAAGGTGGTGACTTCCATTAGTCTTCAGGATGCCGACAGCAGGTGGGAGAAGCATAGAGCTGATTGCGTGAGCATAATGAATAGCCGATACATGAAGAAGCCTAGATCTCCTTCAAAGTTCCCAAGAACTCTTCCGTGGTCCAACTTGGTGCAGGAGGTAGATGATGTTGTCAAATTGCTATGCAGGATGAATGGCGAGGCGAATGCTTACACTTTTCGTACATGGATGTATGCTTTCATCGGGACCATTGAAGTCAACAAGGTTGATTCTATAATCAATTGGTCGGAAATTATTAGCAACAACATTGGTGAGCAACTCCGGAACGTGAAGCGTACTTTCAGCTTCAAAATGACTTCCTACTTGGTGTATGCTGCAGCTTCACAAGGCGTCTTTTCCAAGCTGGATAGATGTGGTGTTCTTTCTAAGGACCCCATTTTTGAGTGCTACCCACACTTCTGTGTACTGCGTGCGAGAAAGATTTCAAAGTGATCAACGATGAATTCTTCTACGATTTCATTTGCAGGCTAGACAAAGACTTGAAGGCCAACAGGGTAAGCAAGGAAGCGTGGGAAGCTGTGTCCAAGATTGGCAGTCTATTCATTCAATTTGCAGATTTCACATACCTCAGGGTTACGGGCTTTTCTGGAGAACCAATAAAGATGCCTGTATCCGAATGATAGATTGATCGCCATGGAGCTGAGCAGCAACTTGTGGAGTTACACGACCTTCAGTCAAAGCGGCACAAGTCTACGGGCTTCTTCCCAATCACTGTGGGACATTACAGCTGCATTAGCATTCATAGAGCTCGGGGGATGGAGACGCAGATGTTATCCGAGTATGAGCAAGAGTTCTTCCCTGCACGGCTGAACTTCGATCCATTTGGAGTAGCCAGGAAGACGATCTCCCAGGAGTACGCACATGTGCCTTCATTAGAAGATTTCTGGATGAAGTGCAAAAGTGAGTACGAGGTTAGAAAGAGAGATTTCAGCAGACTGTCAGCAAAGCAAGTGTTCAACTTTGGACTAGCGCGGATACCTGCGGATCTTAAAGATGATGGGAATGTGGTACTTGACACTTACCATCAAATGGGAGGAGATAAAGCCATACTTCAGGATAACGTAGGAGGCTGCCATACACTTGAAGAAAGATCTGGAGCTGTTTTGGTGAATACTTCAAACTGGTTGCTGACAAAGGGATATTGCCTTGATGAAGTATTGATGAATCAAATCACGGGCAACTTCGGCGTAGGAGATTCCCTCAAGCGGAAGCACGGAGGAGAAAGCAGCAGAAAGTCTGAGAAGTTGAAAGTACACAGAAGATCTCAATCTAAGGAGAAGATCACTTCCACGGACATGACTTTGGTTCCAGCTTCTCCAGCACCCAGTACTTCACCAATTGTTGCACCTCAGCAGGACACTTCCATGCCTCCACTGAATCTGGTGACATTCATCTTCTCTCCTCAGCCACTCCGTTCAACACCTGTTCCAGAGGAGATGTTGAAGCTGCAGATGGCGGAGTTCGAAAGAGCTTTGTCCTTGGATGATTCAGAGGATGGCAGCCATAACACCGTGGCACTTTCTGATGGAGAGGAGGCAGAGCGGGAGATGGTAGTGCACTCAGCGACTTCTCATTCTCCGAGAAGTAACTTCTCGGAATGGTTGGCTTCGCAGTTGGTTCCAGAAGCGAGAGTGGAGATGAACTTAGAAGAGCACGACTTGCAGCTACTCCAGAATCTGGGTGGAAGAGATAGAAGGCCTAAAGTTGCTAAAGCAACTTCTAGGTTGATCATCGAGGAATCAGGCGTAAGTTTGCTGAGATATCAATTCCAGAAGGAAAGAAGGAGGAGGAGCTCACGGCAGAAGATGTTACAGTAACCAGAGTACCCCTCGGTCAAGCCACCACTGAATGATTGAAGCAGGCACGCAGACATTGATAGATGCTCTATTCTTTAGGCTTGAATCGAAGTGAAAAGGCGGAGAAAAAGAACTTGAAGGAGTATCTCGGTTGTGCGAGATCATAGCAAGGTTGCTAAGCCTTCCATTTAGCCCATTTCAGAGCAGGTGAGTGATCATCTTATGTAGGAAATGGAGGATGCAAGCAATCAAGTAAAAGCTATTGTGCGAATGGAAGGATTTGATTATGCGTCAAGCTTCAGTGACAACTTGGAGAAGTGCCACCGCCTAAAGGTTATGGATGATGCAAAGCAAATCGATTAACTTGTGACAAGCATCGAGATATGAAACACGATTCGAGAGTAACCTAAGTACTTTGGGGGAGATCAATAAGTCATGTCAGGGAGATGTATTGGTTGCAGAACAAATTGAACCACGGATGGATCAGCTTGAGAAGGGGAAGCAGCCTAGAGTTTGCATTATCTTTCCGTTTGGAGATCTGGCAGAGTTTTTTCAAGAGGATGCAGGCACTTGAGAGTAGGACATCATCCTTACCAGATTGAATTATCATTTCTTTCACCGAGGAGGACGTGGTCGGAAGTGTTACTTCATACATGCATATCGAAGAAAGTGCCTAATTCCCTGGAAGGGTCTCTTATGATGGTACAAAAGAGAATTGATAAAGCTACTAAGCCTTTCACGATGATTTCTATTAGTAGATGGGTGAGTGCCGCAGCAGATATCATGCGAGGTTTGGGCCGAGCTTGGAAGATGTGGAGGCGTGCATCAAAGTGTTGAATGAAGGATTGTTGCAGTTTAGGACAGAGAAGGAAGCAGTGGCTAAAACAGATGGGAAGATGCTGAATCACATGTTCGACAAGTATATCCGATATAAGAACAAAAAGAAGACATAAATGTTACAACTGACATGACTTCTTCTATTCTTTCTTTCTATTTTCTATGTTCCCGGATGAAATTGTAAAACTTTAAGTTATTGGTTTTGCAACCATTACTTAAAGTCATGTGGAACCATTCTATTAGTTAAGTGATATATGTGTCACTTAAGGAGAAGTTAGTGGAGGATGATTGTCAAATGTCATCTTTACTTGTTTGTGTTTTAGTTCAGTTAGACTTCCCATTTGTACTTTCCCTCCTACATTCTATAAGTAGGAGAAGAACCTCCGGGTTAAGGATCAGAATCAGAAAGAAGCAATCTTGTATTCTAAACTTTGTGCTAAACCCCAGAATGAGAGCCACTTGGAGCAAAGGAATACAAAGGAGCAGGTTTTCGAAGAACTTTGTGTCACGGTGTACTGTGTTTCTTGCTTTTAATCTTAGATCTTTTAATAAACTTTGTGTTATTTTAGATTTGGATCCTGGAGTTGTCTTTGTTTTAGAATTATGTGTTTATATCTATTGGATTCTTCTATGTGCATGCAATCAGCTCACGCCATCTACCGATTGGGATGCACATCTTCCCATTTCTTCTATATATTTATGTAATTACCTTCTTCTATAACTTTTCATTTCTTTAAACAGCTACTTACTTTGCTAATGAATTATTGATTATGATTTATGAACTGAGTAGTTAAAGTAAAACCCCATTTAGATATTAGCATACTTTAATTGACAAATCTGACACGGGAGCCTCACCGGTAAATGAGGGAGATTTATCTCATGACTGCCTAGGTTTTGTGCTATGCAGAAAATCTAGCCAACATGCAACCAAGAAGAGTATGTATATGCCTAATATTTCCATTGATATTCACACTGTTGTCATGCACATTTTCAGTTTGTTTGGAGACATGTTAGCATGCCCACAAAAAGATTCATCACACGGTATGCTAATTTTCAGTTTGGAGCATCATTGGTACATGTTACAAGACCATTTCCAGGCCACTTAGCATTGTTGTTGCGTTGGGAGCAGCAAAGAGGAAGGTATGGTGTTAAATTTTCATGCTATGTTTTGGAAAATAAAGGCAAATATGATGAATATTCAGCTATGGAAGGAAGAGGTGCAAAGCTTGTCATAAAATTCACTTTGGATCAGCTCTACATCATGTGTGTGAATGTGTTTCAGAACTTGTTTTCATGGGAACAATGCATTGTGGGTTGTGAGAGTGTAGTGTTGGCCTTACCTAAGGTGAGTTGGGATACCTTGAGGTCAAATATTTTTATTTACACTGCTGTAATTTATTTCAGCAGTCTTCTTGTGGCTTTTAGAGCCATAAGGCATGAGGATAAGGGATATTTTTCCATTGGTACACTCACACATGGATCGAAGGATGAAGTAGGGCTCACATGGGGACAAATTTGGAGTTGTCAAGTTGTTGATTATTTATCAGATTTTTATTTTATGACAGCAATTGGTTTTTTGGAGTTCAAGGAAGTAGGGGCATCATTGTGTAGTATCCCCTTTTAGGATATTATTTAAATCTGCAAAAATTAATTATCCCAATCACCCTAGGAAGATTAGATTTTCTTAGTTTGACCTCAAATAACCCAATGTCAGCAATAATACAACCCAAAATGGGGTTGGAGTATGCCAAAGTAGTGGGTTAGATGGAAAACTAATTAGAATGCTAATATCACCCAGATCTGATTTTTAACAGCAGTTAATTAATTAAATAAATACCCAAACTGCTGCAATCTTCCAAAATTATTTCCTGCTTAACCATCCAAGCAAAAATTCTCAAACTTTGGATTTTGGGCCACAAAAATATGAAGAACAATGTCCCAAAATCAGTTTTTGCACAGCCAACATAAAACCCTAATTTTGCCCTAAAAATTAGGTCGCCCAACACATTTAGGGCATCAAATTCACTCCAAAAATTATGAAATCACTTCCTCCTTATTCCTCCTAATTTCTACAACCAAATCCAACATTAACTTGACCCCAAAACTGTAGATCTGAAATAATATTAATTAATAATGTCCAGATAGCTTGCCACAACTGAAATATTCAAAAATTCATAACTCATCCAATACTCAGTGTTTTTCCATGAAATAAAATGCAAAACAAACTAGAAACCAATGTCTTTCCAATGCACTATGATTCTGAATTTTCGAGCATTAAAACCTTGCCAAAACAACCTCAAAATCTGCTTTCAAGTCGTTAGGGTTAGAGTAAATCATATAAATTAATTTCAGCTCATACACCCCTTCCAAAATATTCAAATAATCAGCCCGTAATGTCCCTTTTCCCTCGCCCATGGCCTAAGGGCCAATGCGTGCCCTAACCCTAGTCATGCCCAAGGGGTTACGGACACTATTTTGCTATTGGGTATGGGCATCTAGTCCAGTTATTATTTTTTATTGACTGGGTCATAAAGTACTTTTAAAAAGGGACTAGATGTTATGTTTCATCATTGGGGCCACTTAAAGTACCTTTTTGGCGACTTGAGAGGACATGCATGGCATTAAATGTTATATTTCTTCATTGAGGTTACTTTATGGGCCTAGGCGCCTAGGAAGGGAAAAGCAACTTAAAGTTATTTTTAATAAGGCCCTCTTTTTGGGAAAGTGCGCCTTGAGTGGTTTTAGGGTTTCTTTGGCATGAAAAGGTTATAAAAGGAGGTGAGGGGTGAAAGGATAATCATTCATACATACACTCATATTTTCTTTTCATGGTGCAACTGCTGTTTGCAACTTTTAGCTTGTGGAGTAAGATCCCACGGGAACCCTAGCTTCGGTGGTGAAAGATCCAACCCTAGCTAGCAGGGCATTCTTCGGTAGTGAAAGATCTACCCTAGCTTGTCATTTGGAGTGGATTTCAGGGCTGTTTTACAGAGGTATTTTCAGGATTTGCAGAATTAGGGTTTGAAGGGTTTTGAGAGTTTTTGTGGAGATTTTCAGCCGGTTTTCGGATCAGACCTACGGCAGCCATAGAAGAAGGATTCGGCATCATCTACAGAGGGTTTCACAAGGGTTTTGGCTGTTTTCCAAAGGGGGCGACTTGTTTGGGAATTTGCAGCCCTAATTTCTAGGGTTTCCAGCAGTCCTTTTTCAGATCTGAAGGTTGGAGAGTTATCTACTATTTTTATATATATTATTTCCAAAGTTTCATCTTTATTGCATTTGTATTCGAAAAGATATTAATTTTCGAAGTTTTCCGGCTATTCTAGGCATGCTGTAAATTTCTGGCAGCATTCTGTTATCTGAAAAATTCCAAAAATATTTCCCTTGTGTTCTACATATTATTATCTTGTTCCAGTTAAAATTTCAAGTATTTTGGACGGGTATTTTAAGAGTTATTCACATTTTTCTGTTCGCTGCCCTAGCTGTACTTTTCTGTGTAAAATCTGCAAAAATCAGATTTAGTATATTGCTGCAATTTTCTGTGTTTGTCATTTTTTGTGGTAAGATCCCAATAAGGGATATTTCAGTGGTATCAGAGCGGTTGTTCCTCCAGCCTGTTAGGGTTGAAAGATGGGAGACAGAGATAGAGACAGTGAAGAAATGGGAGTAGATCTGATGAGACAACTGTTCACCAACATGGTGAAGCAGCAGGAGACTACCAACCTCTATTTGAGCCAGCTTACTGAGAGGTTAGCACAGGGTAGGATCGAGACTCATGCGGAGAAGGGAGAGGCCAGCAATATGGGTCAACATGGTAATAGAAGTGAGAGTCGACATTCGGGACAAGGGTCCCCTCATGCATCTACCAGGCCATTGGGACTCCACGAGCCTTCATTCTTAAAGGATCCGGAAGTTTCGCAGACACGACAGCCCGCAGACATTGTGGATGAAGAATCTTGCTGGGAGAAGTACCGGACTTTGAGCGAGGGTTTCCGAGACAACATGCCATTTCAGGAGTATTGCAAAATGAAGATTGGCAGCAGGCCTAGGAGAGATTACCAGCCACAGGTACCTGAGTTTCAGAAGAGGTTAGGACAGATCTCTATTCCACACTTCGATGGCTCTAGAAGTGTACCGCCGCCTGATCTTGGATTCGAAGTCAAGACTTACTTCGACTTGAATCCCATGCGCGAGGAAGATGCAATTAAGTTTGCTATCCTACACCTCGAGGGAGATGCCCATGACTGGTGGCATCATGGATTGATCACACAGGGGCACATGCATATCACTACATATGCAGATTTTACACAGAGATTGATGAGCAGGTTTGACAGGAGGGACCCAGATAGGCACTTCAGGGAATTGACCCACTTGAGGCAGACAGGTTCTCTGGATCAATACATTGCAGATTTTCAGAGGTTGTCAGTGATGGTATCTGATGTTTCAGAGATGAGGTTGACTTCACTCTTCATGGCAGGTTTGACGGACTCTTTAGCAGGATTTGTGAAGGCATTTGAGCCTTCCTCCCTACATGAGGCGATTAGGCGAGCACGAGATTTGGAGTTGTCCACTCCAAAATCGAGGTTTCCCCCTCGAAATCAGCCTAAGGGTTTTCCTTCGAAAACTGAGGGTTCACAGCCAAAGGGGCCCCCACCCAGGCAGGATACCACAAGGAGACCATTTGTATCGAGAGAGGACCGGGAGGAGTTGAGGCGAAAGAAACTCTGTTTCGATTGCCGCACACCATGGGTTCCAGGACATGATTGTAGAGGGAAAGGAAGGGCCCAATTCATAGAGGTCTTTGAGGAGAGTGAGAACGAGGAGGAGCGGTACCATCAGGAGTTAGAAGATGAAGATGAGGAGGCATTGGATAGTGCAGGGATTGAACAGGAGGAGGAGACTTTTCCCCAGGAGACTATTGCTACTTTGTCGAGTACCCCGAGGTACAAGGCATTCAGAGTTAGGGGAACATTACAGGGCCAGAGAGTTGTAGTGCTCATTGATAGTGGGGCCACCCACAATTTCATTGATGCATCTTTGGTAGAGAAGCGGGGACTGCAGGCAGAAGACTTTGAGGGTTTCAATGTAGTGGTAGCCAATGGTGAGTCCATGAGATGCATGCAGCGAGTTCCGCAGTTGAGTATCACCATGGGTAACCATACAGTCACCGATGACTTCTATGTGGTTGGTATTGGAGAGACCAACCTTGTGTTGGGTGTACAAAGTGGCTCCATTCTCTTGGAGAATTTCGGACTAACTTTCAGACCATGGAACTCAAGTTCAAGTCCGAGGGAAAGAATGTAACCTTAAGAGGTTTATCTTCAGAAGCACCCAGAGTTGTTTCAGCAAAGAGGATCGAGAGGATTCACAGACACAATGGGGTTGATTGGGCAGTACAGTGCTTGGTTTCTACCAAGAACTCAGAGGATGGACAGCCAGAGTATCATGTAGATATACAGGGGCTATTGGACAAGCACAGTACAGTTTTTAGCGACATACCACCTGGTGTACCGCCAGAGAGGGGATTTGAGCATGTGATTGAGCTCGAGGACACTAGACCAGTGGTTACTACTCCTTACCGTCACCCCAAACGGTTTAAGGACGAGATTGAGAGGACCATCCATGAGCTTATTGACATGGGACACATTAGGCCGAGTTCTAGTCCTTTCGCTTCTTCAGTAGTATTGGTGAAGAAGAAGGATGGGACCATGCGGATGTGCATTGATTATCGGGCATTGAATAAGAAGACAATCAAGAACAAATATCCAGTGCCGCGTATTGATGAGCTACTAGATGAGCTACAGGGAGCAATCTATTTTTCTAAAATAGATTTGCGATCGGGATATCACCAGATCAAGGTTAGGGAGCAGGATGTGCATAAGACCGCTTTCAGATGTCATTATGGACATTTTGAGTTTTTGGTGATGCCCTTCGGTTTGTCTAATGCACCAGCCACATTCCAGTCTTGCATGAACCACGTGTTCAACCGCCACTTGCGGAAGTTTGTTTTAGTCTTCTTTGATGATATATTGGTTTACAGCAGGACTTGGGAGAGTCATATCCGCCACCTTGACGAGATATTGGGAATACTAGGAGCTAATCTGCTATATGCAAAGGCTTCTAAATGTGAGTTTGGCATGACAGAGTTGTTGTACTTGGGATATGTGATTGGCGGAGGGGGAGTCAAGGTGGACAGAGTGAAGATACAGGCAATTTTGGATTGGCCTCCACCCAGGACGTTGACACATTTGAGGGGATTCTTAGGACTATGCACCTATTACAGGAGGTTCGTGAAGAATTTCTCACGATTGACTGCCCCACTGACAGACTTGACCAAGAAGGGAGCCTTCGCTTGGTCAGAAGCGGCACAACAGACTTTTGATCATCTCAAGGAGGTGATGAGCTCATGCCCCGTCTTGGCATTACCAGATTTTGCTCGTCCATTTGTTCTAGAGTGTGATGCATCAGGTGAGGGGATTGGAGCAGTGCTTATGCAGGATAGGCACCCCATTGCTTACGAGAGTCGGAAATTGAGCCCCGTGGAGAGGGGGTATTCAATCTACGACAAGGAGATGTTGGCCATCATGCATGCTTTGGCCAAATTCAGACAGTACCTTGTGGGCAGCAGGTTCGTGGTACGTACAGATCACAATAGTTTGAGGTTCTTTTTGGGACAGAAGGATCTCAACGACCGCCAGCAGAGATGGGTGAACAAGGTACAAACATATGACTTTGATATAGAATACACTAGAGGTAAGAATAATGTTGTTGCTGATGCTTTATCTAGGAAGCCTTACCTTACTACTATGTTGAGTTCTATGTCCGAGATTTCAGCAGATTGGAAGGCTCACATACTGGTTGAGTACTCCAAGAATCGGGCCAGCATGCGAGATCATGGATGGTATTATCAAGGATGACCGATACAGGGTGGTAGATGATCTCATTTTTTATAAGGATCGGATTTTCCTTGTACAGGGGTCTAAGATGAAGGACAAGATCCTTCGTGCAGTACATGACACACCACTAGCTGGACACCCCGGATATTTCAAAACATACAGGTATATCAGGGAGAGATTCGCTTGGAAGGGGATGAAGGATGATGTCCTTAATCATGTTAGAGAGTGTATGGTTTGCCAGCAAACCAAATCAGAGCATTCTTTTCCTGCAGGTTTACTTCAGCCTCTTCCCATCCCTGAGCAAAAGTGGGAGAGCATATCGATGGACTTCATCACAGGACTCCCTCTGGTGCATGGGCACAATTGCATTTATGTGGTAGTTGATCGATTGACCAAGTATGCGCACTTCTTTTCTCTACCCAAGAAGCATGAGGCAGCTGATGTGGCTCAGGTATT
Source organism: Taxus wallichiana var. yunnanensis (assembly GCA_018340775.1). NCBI lineage: Eukaryota > Viridiplantae > Streptophyta > Pinopsida > Cupressales > Taxaceae > Taxus > Taxus wallichiana. The sequence continues at coordinate 90,349,978 of CM031243.1, forward strand.
TTATACAGGGATTTTTAGGCTACATGGGTTGCCTAAAAATATTATTAGCGACAGGGACAAGATCTTCATGAGCACTTTTTGGCAGGAGATTTTCAGACTTGCTGGTACCGAGTTGACTCCTAGCACGAGCTACCACCCTCAGACTGACGGGCAGACGGAGATTGTCAACAAATGGATAGAGGGCTATTTGCGGAGTTATGTGACCGGACATCACAGCATGGATCGATGGTTGCATATGGGTGAGTATTGCTACAATACCACATATCAGATGAGTATTGGCATGACGCCTTTCAGAGCTTTGTATGGATACGATGCCATGTCATTTGCTGATTTAGTATTATCAGATAGTCGAGCTCCCAAAGCTCGGGATTGGTTACAGGAGAACCAAGATATCCTGCGAGCTCTTAAGGAGAATCTCCAGAAGGCGCAGAATCAGCAGAAGGTTTATGCGGATCGACACAGGGTAGAGAGGTCCTTCGAGGCAGGAGACTTGGTGTTCTTGCGTCTACGTACATGCATGCATCATCACTCAAGCGTAAGGGGGAGAAAAGTCAAGCCCCGGTTTTATGGTCCATACAGGATAGTCAGGCGAGTGGGTGCGGTTACATATGAGTTGGATCTTCCAGAGCACAGCAAGATACATAATGTCTTCCATGTATCATGCCTTAAGAAGGCCTTAGGACAGCACATTGTACCTTCTACAGAGTTGCCACCACTGGATGAGGAGGGGAAGCTGGTTTTAGAACCGGATTCTATTATTGAGGTCAGACAGAGGAAGCTCAGGAACAGAGATATCACAGAATATTTGGTGCGATGGAAGGGTTTGCCTCTTGAGGATGCTACTTGGGAGGGAGAACAGATTCTACGGCATCCTAGTCTGCATTTGCTTGGGGACAAGCAAATTTTGGGAAGGGAGGACTGTAATGTCCCTTTTCCCTCGCCCATGGCCTAAGGGCCAATGCGTGCCCTAACCCTAGTCATGCCCAAGGGGTTACGGACACTATTTTGCTATTGGGTATGGGCATCTAGTCCAGTTATTATTTTTTTATTGACTGGGTCATAAAGTACTTTTAAAAAGGGACTAGATGTTATGTTTCATCATTGGGGCCACTTAAAGTACCTTTTTGGCGACTTGAGAGGACATGCATGGCATTAAATGTTATATTTCTTCATTGAGGTTACTTTATGGGCCTAGGCGCCTAGGAAGGGAAAAGCAACTTAAAGTTATTTTTAATAAGGCCCTCTTTTTGGGAAAGTGCGCCTTGAGTGGTTTTAGGGTTTCTTTGGCATGAAAAGGTTATAAAAGGAGGTGAGGGGTGAAAGGATAATCATTCATACATACACTCATATTTTCTTTTCATGGTGCAACTGTTGTTTGCAACTTTTAGCTTGTGGAGTAAGATCCCACGGGAACCCTAGCTTCGGTGGTGAAAGATCCAACCCTAGCTAGCAGGGCATTCTTCGGTAGTGAAAGATCTACCCTAGCTTGTCATTTGGAGTGGATTTCAGGGCTGTTTTACAGAGGTATTTTCAGGATTTGCAGAATTAGGGTTTGAAGGGTTTTGAGAGTTTTTGTGGAGATTTTCAGCCGGTTTTCGGATCAGACCTACGGCAGCCATAGAAGAAGGATTCGGCATCATCTACAGAGGGTTTCACAAGGGTTTTGGCTGTTTTCCAAGGGGGCGACTTGTTTGGGAATTTGCAGCCCTAATTTCTAGGGTTTCCAGCAGTCCTTTTTCAGATCTGAAGGTTGGAGAGTTATCTACTATTTTTATATATATTATTTCCAAAGTTTCATCTTTATTGCATTTGTATTCGAAAAGATATTAATTTTCGAAGTTTTCCGGCTATTCTAGGCATGCTGTAAATTTCTGGCAGCATTCTGTTATCTGAAAAATTCCAAAAATATTTCCCTTGTGTTCTACATATTATTATCTTGTTCCAGTTAAAATTTCAAGTATTTTGGACGGGTATTTTAAGAGTTATTCACATTTTTCTGTTCGCTGCCCTAGCTGTACTTTTCTGTGTAAAATCTGCAAAAATCAGATTTAGTATATTGCTGCAATTTTCTGTGTTTGTCATTTTTGTGGTCTCAAAATATGATAGATCAAACCCCAAACCAAGTCGATTTGCTAAATAAATTGCAGCAGCAATAATAATCACCAAAGTACATCAAACCCTTCACAAAAATGCAGATTTATGCTTCAAACAAATATGCCCATACCCAAGACCAAGTCGCCAAAGCTAGAAAGGGAATCACCAACAAGTAGATTTGCAAATCTCATGAAAATACTTCAATTCATAACCAACTCAATAAACTCCCACGCAAGAGAGAGAGAAGGAAAACATCAATGGGCATGCATCCCAATTACTCCAAGCATGGAGTGAAATCAATAATTCATCCAACATAACCCTCTAAGGAAATGTGACCTCCCTTTTATAGAACTAAGGGGTGCAATATCCAATAAAGACCGACCTTTCCCTTTTGGAGGGAAAACATAAACTCTCATTAAAATATTTAATACTAAGACTATGTGCACTTTATTTATTTTTTAATTAAATAAATAAAAGTAACTAACCTATGTGCACATTAAACTAACTAAAGAGACTCCCACTTGTAGCACTAGGCATGCCAAGGGGTTACAATGCAAATGAAAAATAAATATTAATAATGTCTCAAACAGGGGACATTACACATTGTGACATTTGGGGGCAGCTCATACATGAAGGAGACTTGTGAGCCATTCACACCATGGAGACACATTGGAAAAGTGTTTTTCAACACTTATTTTTCTAATAAGTTTGCTTCATGGTGAAAAAGACCGTTGTCCTACTCACTTCATGAGGGCATTATTGAGTGGGCGTCTTGGAGCTTAGCAAAGTTCATCCCTTTGATGACTCCCCATGCCATGTTGAGGACACCATTACTTGGAGCACCAATTACCAAGCTGAGGACCCACTTTTTTGGGTTGACATGGGGAAGGAAACATGTTCTTCCAAGTGCTTCATCACTTGACTGGCACCGAGCAAGACTTTGGATGCATCACTTCATCTCTTCTCTTGGGTGCATGATACGTGGATCTATGAGCTTGTTATTGCTTGAGGGCAAGCAATCTCCGAGGGGAGGACTGTAATGTCCCCTTTTCCGGGGCATTACTAATATATCGGTTCATCTCTTTCATTTGCATTATAACCCCTTGGCATGCCTAGCGCTACAAGTGGGAGTCTTATTTAGTCTTTAAATGTGCACATAGGTTAGTTACTCTTTATTATTTAATTAGAAAATAATAAAGTGCACATTAAGTGAGTCTTTTAATATTTTAATTAAGTTTTATTTGTTTTCCCTCCAAAAGGGAAAAGGTTGGCCATTTGAATGTTGCACCCCTTATGTTATAAAAGGAGGTTGCATGGCCATTTTTGGGCATGTTGATTTGATCATTTATGTCTCTCCATGCTTGGAGAAATGGGATGTATGCCCTAGCTCTCATTGTCTCTCTCTCTCTCATTCGACTTGGAATTGAAGCAAATCTGATTTTGATAAGGATCCATTTGTGTGTGTGTTGCATCTAGTATGTGGCGAACTGCTTGGAAAATAATTCCTTGGCCTAGCAAATCTATTTATGGTGAAAATCTGATTATTATTGCGTGATTTGGTGCATATTTGTTGGTGTTCATATCTGTTATATTTTGCAATTAATTTCATAATTTTTGGATATGATTTGATGCCCTAAATGTGTTGGGCGACCTACTTTTTAGGGAAAAATTAGGGTTTTGTGTCTGCTGTGCGAAAACTAATTTTGGAATATTATTCTTCATATTTTTGTGGCCCAAAATCCAAAGTTTGAAAGAAATTGCTTGATTGGTTAAACGGAAAATAATTTTAGAAGTCAGAAAGATCCGGGGTTGGATTATTAATTGTTTGTGACACATTTTGATGCTTAAAAATTGTGGTTTCAGTTCAGATCTGTTCTTGGCATTTTTGTGCATCAAAACAAGCTTTTGGAGGGTGAAAACAATTGAGGGAAGTGTTGGTTATTAATTTATTAATTTTTGCTAACCCTAGCACCCAGATTTGGAAGTTTAGATGCTATTTTGAAGGGGTTTAAGTGCTCAGAAAAATCTGATCTTTAGTTCATTGGAAAGCTCTAAAATTCTAGTTTATTATGCACTTGGTTTCATGCAAAAATATGGAGTAGTGATTGAGTTATGAATTTTTGAAGTTTTCAGCTGTTGGCAACTGTTTCAAATTAATTCACTGTTGTAATAAAAATCAAAATTGAGAAGAATAAAAATCTGATTGTCTCCACCAATCTAGCTCACCACCTTGACCACTTCCAACCCCATTTGGGTTGTAATTGGTTGACATTGGGCTATTTTAGGTTGATTCAAAAGGATCTAATCCTTCTTGGTTCGATTTGGGTTGAAGTTGTAATTTTCTATTTGTCCAAAAAGAGGACATCATAGTTATACACGATCTTGTTTGGAAGATGACAGTTAAGTATTTCTATGGCTTAGACTTGTTTTGATAGTAACCTTCATTGGGTTGACTGTTTAAATCTTATTGTGGATTTTAGAATAGGAACACAACATGGACCTTATAAGGTACACATGATCAATAGGACCTCATTAAAGTGACAGCTAGAAGCAGAAATTTCTAGGTTAAGTAAAGTTAGTTCTTGCCCATATATGGTGAAAGAATATACTTTTGCATTGTAATGACTAAGAAAAATATTGAGAATGTTATGTAAATCTATCACCTCAATTGCAATTAATTTGAGAAGCCAGTTAAAAGCAATTTTTTGTGGGAAGACAATTAGAAATAAATTGTTGAAAACAACTAGAGAAAAATTGTTAAGATCAATAAGAGCAATTGAAGGCAAGTAAGATTAGTTTGTTTTTTGAGCAAATGATGTGAATAGTTGTGTCAAATAAGTCAAAGTAGCATTAAAATGTAAAAAGCGAATTGTAAGCAATGCCAATTAGCAGCAAATGGATAATCATACCAAGGGAGATAACTAAGAAAACTAAGCATGGAAAATAAGGAAAAAGGTTTCGCCTCTTGTTAAAAAATAAATAAACAATAATCAAAGGAAAGAACTACATTCAACCCTAAGTCCTTCTATACAAGAACACGTAAGAAGATGTGTAGGCAGCTCAGATGAATGAATCTAGGCCCTAGTAAATAGGATAATTAGAATTGACATTAAATAATTTTCCCTTGGTCGCTAAGTTGCTACTATAACCTCATAAACCCAAAAATATGGAAAGTTAAATGTATGTTGTTTTGAAGTCAAGGCGTTAGAGGTGTTTTTAATGCATTCTAAAGTGATGATTGAAATTGTGAAATGCTTAATTGATCAAATGATCCCCTTGCTCATGAGAATTTTACCTGAAATGAAAATGATACCTAGATGCTAATGTTTCTACTCGTTGAACGTGTGTGAACTAATCTTAGTAGGGCGTCTAGTCTTGCATATTATTGACCCTTCTAGTGCTTTGTATAACCAAATTTAAATCTAAGTACATAAATGCTATTCTTTCTACAATCTTTTATTGACTTGAAATGATTGTGGTTTGCATGCCGAGAGAAATTGTTGGCTATGCATACATGTGATCAATGAGTATAATAGTTCCCTTGTGACTCTTGCATGTGGTTAAGAAGAAACTTGAAATGACTGAATAAGTAGATTGCTGATGGGCTCACATTCTTAGATAACTTTTCTTATTGTTGATTTCCTTAATTAAGGGAAGATTACTTTCTTGTAAGTTCAAATACATGTTGAATAACTTTGGGGAATTAGTTTTGAAAGACATCATGCGTAATTGAACTAGGTAATGAGATAGTTCTTTTGTTTTCCGTAACTGCTTGAAATGATCATGAGAAAAGAAATATGAAGGCACCTGATGTGCAATGTGAAAACCAAATTTATGGCTCATATGGTGGCAGACTTACTTGTCTTTTCTTAAATGTGTGATTGTAAGAGTACACCAAATTAACAGTCAACTGGGGGCAATGGGAAACCATAAATGGGTTGTTTCCTTTTGTTGATCCTTACTACGATTCGTTGCAAGTTTGTTTGGCATATGCATGCTTGCTGAGTTTTGGTATTGAATCAAATAATCAACTGTGGTGTTGTGCATGTGATCAAATAAAGAACAACGAAAAATTATTCATATTTTTGCTTGGTTTATTCGAGTGAAACTTTTGGGGATGACAAACTGCTCTTTTAGTTGTTTTAGTTCGCTTTGGGATGCATGTCAACAGCTACGAAATTGAGCTACTGTATTGCAAAGAAACCATAACGTACAACCTCTTAGCACAGTTTATGCGTCTCTGCACTTTTTAGTGATGGTTGAGTCCATCCATGCACATTTTGTGAGCGAGCCTTATTTTTGTGAGCTGGACATTTCTCAGTGAGTTCTCCTTTTTTGCACAGTTCGTCTAAGTGATGGATTTTCCCATCCACGCACGAAGTTCTTTTTCTAGTGACGACAAGCACCTTATTTTCTAGAGTTTTTCTGAATGAGAGTCAGATTCCATCAACATCACCCTTTCTTTTCCTTTCACGCATCACCCCAGTTCAGCTTTACGGGGATTATCAGAATCATATTGCACCGCTTTCTTGGTGTGATGGATCAGCCCAATCCTTCTTAGTAGTCTTCTGATGTATTAGTCCATTCTTTCTTGGCACTGAGAGATGGATCAGCCCATCCATGCCTCAATATGGCAGTTTTTGGTGATAGATTAATCCATCCTTTTTCGCGCATTTAGTGATGGATTAACCCATCAGTCCCATTCATTTATACTGCCTCTTGACATCTTTCAATGATGGATAAACCCATCCTTCTTGGCACCTTTGAGTGTATGCGTCTCTTTTCAGTTCAATGTCATGGAGATACCTCATTTTATTATCATTGCTTCTGTATCTTTGACATGATTGACTGCATGTCTGTCTCTATGTCGTGAGCGAATTTTGGTATCCCGAACATTTGTTAGTCTTCTTTTTGTTCAATTAGTGGATTTGTACCACTCATGCAGATGTATTCCTTGTCAAGGTTGTCTTCTTCATACAGACAGGTTGATTGCTTCCCTTTTGAAGCATTACAAGCAGCCCCAACACTTGTCACCTTGTTTGAGATTCTGCACATTCAAAGTGATCTTAATATTCAACATCAAATACTCTTCAACTCGGCACTTACAATAGCTCAACACCAGTGTATTCCGGTAAAATGGAATGGTATCCATAAGGACACTTACACTTTTAGGTAGTTTTCTCGACATTTATTGTACATGGGTACCTCATCAGTCCTAGTGCAGGGATCCATTTTTATAGGTTTCTGCCTCATCTTTGTAAAACACCTCCTAAGTTGCACTTATGGGGGTGTTGATGCAAGTTGTTATGTGTACATTAGACTTAGGCTAACTTAGATTTCTGACTTTATCCTGCGTAGATAAATGCATTTTATCCCTAGTAGCTAATTATGAATTAAAAATATCATGTGAGGTAAGCAAGCCAATAGGATTCAAGGGAGCCATCTAGCCAATCAGGTGTGAGTGTGAGGTCGCCTGACTAATGAAACCATTTCCAGGATTCATAAGGTCTTCCTATAAACAAATCCATCTCTCTCACTTGTATTTATCTTCTGAGACATTCTGAGAGCATTCAAAGAGATGTGAGGCTTGCGGCCAAGCCATGTGTGTGCCTGAGAACACCAGGAACCTTGTATGCTGCCTTAGAGTAGCTTGTGAGATTTTTCTTAATATAGGGTTCATTTTCTTTGCTTAAATATTCATGTTGAGCTTCTTGTTCATCTCCTTTGTATATAGAATATGCAGAGAAAAAACTGGTTTGTTTTCTATTGATCTAGTACATGTTTTTGTTGTTTAGGGATCTCAGTTCTTTCCACATGGTATTCAGAGCTATCAAATTCCCATTTCAATTTCTTCCTTAACATCTAATTCCTCAAGGTTACTTCCAGACATTTCCAATTGAACTTCATCCAAAATATCAATCATGTTCCACTTACCTTTAAACATTTTCTCCCAATCAGATGCTAGCACATCAATATGTAGCTTTTATGTCAAAACAGGACAATGTGCATAAACAAACCCTCACTTTTACATCTTCCCTGATCCCAACAAGCCTAGAAATGGAAATTCTCTCAAGCAACCTTTTCTTGACGTGATTACTTTCTAACTTCTAATTGGTTTCCTTCATTTCCATGACTAAACTCTCTTTTTAATGTTCCTTGTGCTACTAAACTCTCTATTTCCTTCTTTCAATTTCAATGAACAATGAGTGCAGGGATTGGCACATTTCACTTATACTGTGCTCCTATGTTACCAGGTACGCCTCTGGAGGCCTTGGGTATGGGTACGGTACACATCGGGTATGGGTCCAATATGTCGGGTGTGCACCCAGACATACCCAGGTATGTCTGGGCATACCAAGAATGAACCTGCAGCAAAACAGCATTTTTTCCTTAAAAATCATCTTTTTGGTCAAAAAGGTCGACTTTGTCATCAGATGCATGAATTGATAAGGCTGGATGCCATTCCTTATTTCAAATGAATGTGAAAATTGACGAATGATAGCAAGAGTTTTCCCAACGAATCTGCTGTAATTGAATGGTTTCTAACCTTGTAAGATATTTTTCAACCACTTTGTGGTACTTCAATGAACAAAAGGAGTTGTTTACACCATAATCAGTTTCAGTAGAGTGAAAGCAATGCACCGCTAAGAGACAAGTGTGCAGATTTCATAAGCATTCCTATGCAGTGAGTGGTGTACAACCTGCCGAGCATAAAGAGCAACTAATGCCTATATCTTCTTCCCAAGGAGAATGGGTAATGCAATTCAAAACTATGTTTTTACTCCTAGCAAGGATATACCCTACTATCAATGTATTTCATGAGACCACATCTCTCTCAGCCTCTGATAAAATCTGCTTTCGATTATGCTTGGGAAGATGTATATACCATTTTCCAAAGCTCCTATTGGCATAGGCAGGGTGGATTTTTATATCAGAATTATGATATTATCAGTATGTTTTGTGGCTATTTCACTTATTTTGTTTACTCTATGCATGTATATGGTAATTTGCTTATTTGGCTATATTTTTTAATATTTTTAACATTTTATATATATTTTATATGGCCGTACCAAAATTCCATACCCGGCCCCCAAAAAAATTGGCATACCAGCATGCTGGATTCCCGTACCCATACCTGAGCCGTACCACGTACCGGCTACCTAGTTGTGCTCCCAAGGTTCATATTGTACCCTCCAATGGTAATGCAAATTCAGATTTCCAAATATCATCCATGAGAGTGTTTCAGAATGAAGCCATTGTTGGGGTCACCCAAGGAGACCAAGAAAATAACTCTGATAACAGTTGATAAGGAGCATATCAGGTCAAACACAAGTTGTTAGATGTTTTAAAATATATAAAATCTGAATTCCTGAATGGAATATGTAAAAATTGTAAACAAAGAACAATGCTGCAATTAAGAAAGCCTCAAAAACAAAAACTTCAATGATGAAAATCATGTTTTCGGTTTTGAAAATTAAAGAAGATCAACAATAAAATTCATGTGGTATAGACACCAACTCGGGCCTAGAAGATTCCAAGTGAAATATGGGTGTTGGCATTGGCCAAAGATTTTGTCTCTAACAAACCAGCTACTATAAAACATTCTCAGAAGCATGCCCTACTAAAAGGATTAATGGCATCTTCAATGTGATCATTTCCATTTTTTCTTGTTTTACATATGGAATAAATATTCCTACACATCCGAGTCTTGATACAACCACTACTTCCTAAACCTGTAATAACCATCCTAAATGAAAATTAGATTTCCTGAACTCGATTTCTTCAATGTTCAGAATGAATGTTGTCATTTCTACTTGGCTGGCAATAGTAGCATAGTCTTTAGACATTCTGACACCTGCAAACAGAATCTTTGGAGGAAAAGATCCGGAATAATGTCAATTTCTGTAAGGTCTTGTTTAATGTAAGTGTTTAAACTTTATAACCTACGGGCAAAAATTCTAGAAAATAATAGCATAACTTCATCTGCATTGTTTCCACTGGTTTATATAAAAATGTTGGGAGGAATCTAATATTGAATGATAGCGTGGTCCCTATTTTTCCCTCCTTTTTTATCTTTCTTGAAGACAATTTCAGATTTCACAGTGACATTCAAGGGCAGATTCATTGTGATTTTGGTGGCATATTAGTTGAGCATTTTTTTGGCTATATTTGTGGGTAGGAAAGGCTTAATAGATCAAGACTTCAAGTAAATGGCATAAGAAGAGGCATTTTTTTATGTATATTTTTAAAAATAAAAACTCTGACATCATGAATTATATGTGTGTTACCTGGAAAGGAAAAAGGAAAGAGAAGGAATCAATTAAACTAGCTCAATATTTAATAAGCTTGAACTTCAAAGTACCTCAATGAGAGTGACATGGATGTAATCTTTGACATGAGAGTATCTCTCATGCACATCTTTTTAATGAAGTCACTTAGTTCACCACTGAACTCCACACCTGTGGGTCCTCCTCCTACAACAACACAGTGTAGGAGACGCTTTTTCTCATCCTCTGTAATTCCTGTATTTCCATTAAAAATACATAAAATTGAGAAAAATTGAGCCAATTTTTAAAGCCTATCCAGTATTACAAAAACTGAGTTAAAATGACTACAATTTGCAGGTAATTGCAAGCATATCCAAAACCCATCCATTGTGTATCCTCTGCATGGGAAACTGGCATTCTTGATGTGGTGGAAGCTAACTACTGAAAGGTGTAATAAAAGCAGGAATAAGAAAGATTTGCAGGTCTCTTCAACCATAGTTGAGACACAAGGTTGGAACGTTTTATATGCTTATTATATAGTGGTAGCGAACAATTTTCTATGAAAAACAACAAGAATGCACACATATTTTGTATTTGTTTTTATATGAATAGAAACATGAATTCTACAAACATCAAATGCACCCCCTGCATTATAACAGTCCTTCAGCAACTCTATATTCGTAGCAACTTATTTTCTTCAAGAGATGAAGAGATGGCATGCTTATTTTACTTGATCACGTATGGGTATAACCTTGGATCTACTATCATAATGTTAAGCTCTGAATACATCCGCATCTTAATTTATCTTCACATTCAGTTCAACAATAGGTTCCCTTGCCAGTTGTGGTACTGCTTATGCAAAGGAACCGCCAGAGAATGTTGACTCTCATCCTAAACCATGATTCTATCACTATCTACCTATTATCTGAACTATTCTAATGAATCCAAGCTAAGAATTGACAAAGAAAACGAGTAGGGGAAAGAAATAAAATGATGGTGATGCACCAAAATCTAGGGATCTTTCTCTCTGTATGAATATGACACAATATACCAAACACTTGCAAATGTAATCCAAATACACAATATGACAATGCAATAGTAGGTAAAAATCAGTCTGAATGTGAAAATGAGACTACATGAGGCGGCAGGAAAGTGTTAAGGAAAGATAGCAGCCACAACTTGTATCTACTGTTTATGCATACACTTAAACTGTGAAATGAGGCACTAAATGCATTACAAACATTGGTGTAGAGGCCAAAACAACATACATAAAAGATGGGAATTCAAGCGAATTCAAGAGAACCCTTTACACAGAAAAAAACCTACGAGTTATAGAAGAATGAGTGAGAAGAAGCTTAGGAAGAAAGAAAAATAAGTATTAATGAGAATCTATGATTATTCCAATGTGTAGACTCTAGAGAATTGAATCTTGTTTTGGAGTTGAAATGGCTCACTTTGCAAATTCTCCATTTCAAAGAAATTAGACACTTTGTGATGTGATTTAATGATAGAAAAGGAGACATCCTACTGCCAAGATCAAGCTCACTTGATCTGAAAACACGTCACCGACAAGAAAATCAAATCAAATCTGAGTTTAAACTCCTCTGCTTTACATACTATGTTCTCAAGAAGAGGTAGAAGGAAATTGAAGGATTTCTCGATGACGAGGAGTTACATTTACTCTTAAAATGATATGCCACTTGCTACTAATCAATCTTCTAAATCCTTCCACATCAATCATGTACGTATCAATATCTTAGAGCATCTTCAACTATGTTTGGAAGATCAAAACACTATTAGATGTGAAAAGAGATCATATATAAGATTTGATTGCCGCTTATCATGATCACAAAACCTTTGCTATGCACTCATAGGACTGCTCAATTCATTAATGTGAGCCATTGGAGTTGTTGAAAATCATTTAAAACACCTTTGCAGAGGAAAACATCTCTTATCAACTTCAAGTGTGGATAGCAGCTCAAATATGTGTCAATTTGCTCTAAAAGTCGACCCAATAGAAACCTTTGTTCAAGAGTTTTCAAACAAGACCAATAACACATTATTTGAAGCTTCCTTGTGAAAGGTATGGCCAAAAGAAGCATCACTCTGCAATAACTCCATTCAAATGTGTAATATTTTGGAAAATTTTAAAATTTAAACTATAGCGGCAAGTTGACCAAGTGGCAGCCCCGGATCGGCCACTCGCTCAATCTTGATTCCTCTTCATTCTTGCTCATCCAAGCCAGATCCTAAGATTGACAGCTAAGATTCAATCTTGAGATCTAACAGCTAGGATTTTGATCTCCCAATCCCGGCTTGTTATTATCTCCTCTATATCGATGGCAATTCCAAGATTGACGGTTGTGATTCAATCTTAAGATCAACAACCAATCGTGGAATCTTGGATGATCTTTATCGCTTATGGACCAAGTCAAATTCCAAGATTGACAGTTGAGATTCTATCCTCAAATCTGACAGTCCAGTTGTCAATCTCCCAATCTTGGCTTACTTTTGCATCTCATGGATCAAGCCCAATTTCAAGATTGACGAATAAGATCAGTTCTCCAAATCCATTGGTTAATTTTGAGATCTCGGATTGTTCTTTGTTGCTCCATATCAGTGGAGAATCCAAGATTGATGGTCTAGATTTAATCTTGAGATCGACGATCAATCTTGGAATCCCGACTACTTTTCATTGCTCTCCAACCAACCCAAATTGGAAGATTGACGATTGTGATCTCCTCTCAAAATGGGCAGTCAAGATCGTGCCACATGGCACTCCACAAATGTTTGGAAGCCTTGGCCTTCGCCCTTCCCCACATCACCATTGCCACATCAGCTTCAACTACCACATGAATGCTCCATTTGACAGTCAAGTTGGAGCTTCAATTAAAAAGTTAAGACCCGCGCTCAAAAGCCATTTCTCTTCCTACCACACCTTCAATATAATGTGAATGTTCTTCAATATATAGGCCTTCTTTGTTGTGTGTACAATGTATGTGGGATTATTCCCATTGAGTATTTTTCAAAACCCAACATTTCAAGCTCAAACTAGGCCTGTCAACCACCACAATCAAAAGGACATCTTCTTATACGCAAAGGTTCCCAATTTGGTTGTGAAGGTTGTCTTATATCAGTTTGTTTCTTGGACTAGGACCTGATTATATCCTGAAAAGCCATCTAGGAGTGAGAACTTTTCAGCCCCAGCCACTGTTTGAATTATTGGCTCCATGGAGAGTAAGGAGCAGTGGTCTTTAAAAGAAGCCTTGTTGAGATCTCTAAAGTCTACACACAACGTATTTTGCCACTTTTCTTTTGAATGTTGGCTACCCAAGTAGAGTGCATGATGAAAAGGATGATAATGGCTTCAATCATCTTGGTCAGTTCCTTCCTCGTGAGGGGTTCTATTTTGAGATTGAGAGGTCTTTGATTTTGTCTTACTAGTTTGGCAATGGGAATTATCTCTATAGTGTGTTGGATGACATCTTGGTTGAATCCTTCAAGGTCATCATAGGTCCATGTAATAATAACATCATACTCTTGACATTTTTAACAAAATCTTCTTGTTGGGACAGAAGGTCTGATTATGAGTCTCACTTGCTGGTGGTCACCTTTCAAGAAGTCTCTTGGTGGGTCGAACTGTGCACCAATAACAGCCATCATGTCAGCCTCTGAATTTTGCTTTCTTGGGACTGTTTGAAGGTTTATGGCATCAATATTTTCAATGAGGTCCCACACTCTGTGTTTGTAAGCCTCCAACAAAGGATTTTTAGCAACACATTGTGACCTTACCTTCCTAATGACCGTGTGTCTCAATGCACATGTAGTAACTTGATTCCTCTTTGCTTTGCAATTCGTAAGCCATGGATTAAAGCTTCATACTCAGCCACATTGATTGTACCGTTAAATTGCAACCCATGTGAATAGAAAGGCTTCTCCTTGCTTGGGGAGATCAAAACCACTCCTGCACCAGCACCAACCTTGCATTTAGATCTATAAAAACATCTCTCACTTGCTTTCTAACTCTTCTTTTTCTTTCAGCACTTGAGGAAGTTGAGTATCTTCCTTTTGTATGCAATATGTACCCATACCAGTTTCTTCAAACATGTCATAGGGATCAAATCAACACTCATCCTAAGCCCATCAATCTAATTGCTCATTAGGGATCTCCTTTTGAGGCTCATCAACATGAAAACAGGTCAATTCTTGGTCTTATTCTTGTATAGCACAGTTGGCTTTTAATGGCTTAGTGTTCAATATTTCCACATGAAATTGGGCAATGGGCTCAGCTCTAATGGTTACTTTGGTGCCATAGCTGGTTCTTATAAACATATGAGACCAGTCTAGAGACAAATATCCCCCTATCTTAGTAGTAAAATCTCTGGATAAACATATACGTAACGTGGGAGGAAGGTTAGTGACTGAAATTTCTTGTGGAACTGTTATGCTAGGACAAGCATGCATGGTTGGGCTCAAATCTTTGATGATTTCGATTGTTTTAACAGCAGTACCATCAAGCCGGACAACTCCTTTGTTAACATGGGTGTCTGAAAGATCCCAAAACCCTTTTCTTTTTTTTTCTTTCTTTATATATTGCTCAGGCTTGGAACTATACTGGCAATGTCAAAAGAAACCATAGAACACCACTTTCACATTGCATATGTAAATTAAATAAAACGAACCCTGCAAAGCCGGATAAATATAGAAAATGCGCCTAGGGTTTAAACAAACCAATTTCTTCACAAATAATTCAGCCGTGAGTTTATATTGATTTTTAATGGCAAATATTTACGGCAAAACAACCAGAAGTCAACAAATGGAATGATAACCAAATAGGTTTCCGTCCACAAGAGGAATAATCCAGAGGGTTTCCGTCCTTGGATTTTGTCTGCAAAGCTTCAGAGCCAACTGCCGGGAAGAAAAATAATAATAATCTGGAATGCCCCAACACAAGTCACACTTTTCCCTTTATAAGCCAAAACCTCTCCAAAATGCAAGTCGCACTTTTCCCAAGGGATATAATTTATTTTTAATTAATTTTTCCCATTCCCAAGGCAAGTCACACTTTTTGCCTAGGAAAGCACATTAAATAATGTATTAATTTATTCCCATGTACTTTCCTAAGTCAAAGTCACTTTTTAAGTCTATTAATTCATTATATGTGTTTTTCAAGCGATATTTTATTTATTTATTTATTTTTTTCCAGCACCATATAATAAAGTTAATAAACTTAAGTCACCCTTGAACCCCCTTTGGCCGTCGGGTAGACAAAAAGGGCCAAAGGTCTTCTAACAAACTATTCGAGAAAGAGGGACATTACAGTCCTCCCTTCCCGAGATTGCTTGTCCCCAAGCAACCGCAAGGTTGGATGCTGTAATATAGACTCACCTTCCCATGTAGCATCCTCTATTGGCAACTCTTTCCACCTCACCAGGAACTCCTGAATAACTCTATTCCTCAATCTCCTCTCTCGGCTATCCAAGATCTCCTCTGGCACTAAATCCAACCTCCCTTCCTCATCCAAAGGTGGTAACTCTGCAGAAGAAACAATGTGCTGCCCCAAAGCCTTTTTCAAGCAAGATACATGAAAGACATTGTGTATCTTACTCTCAGAAGGTAATTCCAGCTCATATGCTACCTCACCAACTCTCCTCAACACCCTGTATGGTCCATAGAATCGAGGCTTGAGCTTTTCAGCTCCACTCTTCTTGAGAGTGCTCTATCTGTATGGCTGAAGACAGCAGAAATACCATGTCTCCTACCTCAAATGCCCTCTCTACCTGTGCCTATCTGCATACATCTTTTGTTGATTCTGGGCCCGCTGAATATTATCCTTAAGTACCTTAAGGATGTCCTGACTATCCTGTAAACTCTCTTGAGCCTTGGGAGCTCTACTATCCCCAAAAGCCAAATCAACAAAAGATCTTGCATCATATCCATACAATGCTCGGAATGGAGTCATACCAATAGACATATGGTAAGTAGTGTTATAGCAATACTCACATAAATATAGCCACTTTACCCATGCCTTTTGTTGTCCTGCAACATAGTTATGCAGATAACCCTCTATCCACTTGTTCACAATCTCCGTCTACCCATCAGTCTGAGGGTGATAACTAGTGCTCGGAGTCAACTCAGTGTGAACCAAACGGAAAAGTTCTGCCAAAATATGCTCAAAAACCTACTATCCCGATCACTGACGATGTTCTTCGGAAGTCCATGCAACCTGAATACCTGACAGAAGAACAAATCAGCCACATGTGGTGCCTTAAAGCTAGTAGGGACAGCAAAAAGTGTGCATATTTTGTCAACCGGTCAACTACCGCATAAATGTGATCATTCCCTTGCACTATGGGAAGACCTGTAATGAAATCCATCAAAATACTCTCCCACTTCTGCTCCGGAATCGGCAATGGCTGTAACAAACCTACTAGGAAAGTATGCTCTGACTTGTTCTACTAACAAGTCATACACTCACGTGGACATGGCACAAGACATCATCCTTTGAGACCCTTCCAAGAGAATCTCTCTAATCTACTTGTATGTTTTAAAGTACCCGGATGTCCTGCAAGTGGTGCATCATGGAAGGCATGCATAATCTTCTCCTTAAGCTCAAATTCAAGAACTAGGTAAATTTTGCCCTTATACAAAATCAAATCAGCTATTACCTTATATCGGCCATCCTGAATTTTTCCATCCATAATGTCACATGCCCAAGTATTTTTGGAATACTCAACTAACAATTGAGATTTCCAATCTGCTGAAATCTCGCTCAAAGAACATAGGGCAGCGAGATGGGGTTTCTGGAAAGTGCATCAGCCACTATATTCTTCGTCCCCTTGACATACTCAATGTCAAAATCATATGCTTGGATTTTGCTGACCCATTTTTGTTGCCTCTCATTGAGCTCCTTCTGTTCCAAGAAATATTTCAAGTTGTTGTGGTCGGTCCTCACCACAAATTTCCCACCTACTAAGTATTGTCTGAACTTTGCCAAAGCATGCATAATGGCAAGCATCTCCTTATCATAGGTGGAGTACAACCTCTCATTATCTCTCAACTTCCTACTCTCGTAGGCAATAGGATGGCGATCCTGCATAAGAACTGCACCAATCCCCAATCCCGAAGCATCACATTCCAAAATGAAGGGCCGTGAGAAATCTGGAAGAGCCAAAACTGGACAGGTGCTCATAGTTACCTTGAGCCTCTCAAATATTACCTGTGCCTCATCTGTCCATCTGAATGCCCCCTTCCGTGTAAGATCTGTCAACGGAGCTACCAGCTGAGAATAGCCCTTCACGAACCTCCTGTAATAACCACATAACCCCAAGAATCCACGCAAATCAGAGATATTCCTGGGTGGTGGCCAATCCTGCATTGCCTGTATCTTCTCCTGATGAACCTTGACCCCATTGGCCCCAATGACGTGCCCAAGATACAATATCTCAGTAAGTCCAAATTCGCACTTGGACATCTTAGCAAATAAAGACTGAGTCTCCATTATGCTAAGTACCTCATCAAGATGCCTCAAATGCTCATCCCATGTCATGTTATATATCAAAATATCATCAAAGAAGACCAACACAAACTTCCTCAACTGCCTGTTGAAGAGATGGTTCATACATGACTGAAACGTAGCAGGTGCATTGGTGAGTCCAAATGGCATCACCAAGAACTCATAGTGCCCGTAGTGACACCTGAAGGTTGTCTTGTGAATGTCCTCATCCCGAACGCGAATTTGATGGTATCCTGATCAAAGATCAATCTTCGAAAAATAGATAGCTCCATGCAATTGCCTAAAAGCTCATCTATGCGAGGAATAGGATACCTATTCTTTATGGTTTTCTTGTTTAGTGCACGGTAGTCAATGCACATCCTCATGGTCCCATCCTTCTTCTTCACCAAAACAACTGAAGAAGCAAAGGGACTAGAACTAGGACGGATGTGTCCCATCTCCAAGAGCTCTCTAATGGCCTTCTCTATCTCATCCTTATATGTCTTAGGATGGCGATAAGGCGTAGTCATCACAGGTTTAGCACCCTCCTCAAGCTCTATAACATGCTCAAACCCTCTATCTGGTGGTCTACCTGGAGGAATGTCACCAAACACTAGGCCGTGCTTATCCAAGTATGGACTGGATGTCTATATGAAAGGGTCTGCTCACTATCTAAAGAAGGTTTGGATGAAATGAAACATTGGGCTGCCCATAGCAACCTCCATGTACGACTATAGATTCCATCCTGTGCTGAAACAACTCCACAAGGCCCATGAATATAGAAAAGAGCTAGGGTTTAAGCATAATCTTCTTCCTATCCACCATAAACTCCAACTCCATCCTAATAAGTCCTGCACATATGCAAGGACGCAACCACTTAATACCAATTATAAATCTCACCAAGTTAATAACATAAAGATTGTCCAAAAACCCCCATCCGAATACTAAGCCACGAAATCCTCTTGATATATAACGAAAGAAACCCATTACGCTATTATCTATCATACTAAACCCCTCAAAATCCTCAATGTAATCCTCGTTTAGAAGAAGTCGCCAATCTCTCATCTAGATGAAGTTGTGCGTAGCTCCATTTGTCGCAAAACAATTTATTGTCCCTTAAGCACTCCCTTGGAATAATAAAAAGGGATGTGGTACTAGAAACCCCCGAGAGTGAAAACTTAGTGACATTGGATGAATCCAATGCCTCACTCTCTCCAAGCTCTACTTGGGGCTGCTCCCCCTGTGCATCATGGCCGTTGTCCTCACCCTCTCGCATCTGTATCCACCGAGTGGTCATCATCCTCATCTAAAATCGCCTCAATGAGATGCCCTTATGCAAAAAACCTTCCAAAGGCAACGATGTCCACTTTTTCCAAATGATCTTTAATGAAAGCAAAGCTTCTTCCTCCTCAACTCATTAAGTCGCATCCACCTTAGAAGAAGGTGGACTCTTGTTGACCCAAGGCACCATTTTTGGAATGGCACGGAACTCGTGGGAAACTTATTATTTGATCAAAGTGGGGGATGTGTCCAAGTCAATTTCACTCTAAATGGCATAATTAATTATATGTGCTTTAATGATACCAAACCCCTCAATTTGTCATGAACACAATAAAATAAAAGCATAAACCACACATCTCTTGGGAATCACCCTTTGTTGTATATTTTTTCCTCCCGAGTAGCACCAAACGCGGGTTTGGGAGTCGGAATCGGGCAAGTCGCGGAAGGAGTCGGGAGGAAGCATGGCGCGGGGCATGACAAGGGCTCGAAACCCGACACCACAAAGAAACGCGGGTTTAAGCGGCGGAAAGATGGACTATATGAAAGAGACATGTCGGGTGGTCTCCAAGAAGGTTTGGAAAGAGGAAAATATGTGGGCTCCAAACCCACGCCAAAGAACATGTCGGGAGGTCGTCGAAACCCGACACAATAGATTCCATTTCCATGCTGAAAGCAAGTCGGGTCCACGTCAAGAAGCAGCGGGAGCTCAAGCAAAGCCCTTCACCAAAAGACACCAGGGTAAACTCCAACTCCATTCAAGGAATCTCGGGTTCATAGTCGGGCGCAAGTCGGAAACCACGGATCAGAGGCATGTCTCAGCAAGTCCAATAACTCGAAGCAAATGCACAAGGAGTCCCGATCCGAAGCGGGCTGGGGATCTCACCTACCACCATCTTGTTGCAAGAGTTAAGAAACCCATGCGGCTACTTGGAGGTGGTAAGCGATTCGAATTCCTCAACCGCTAATCCCGCCGCAACCAACCCCTCATCAATTCTCCCTCTCAATTTTTGTCCTTAAGCACTCCTTATAAAATGTAAGGAACTCCCGAGGGCTGTTTTTAAAGGTGAACATTTTGTTTTGATGCCTCCAATGCCCTCTTCTCAAGCGGAGTTGTGGGCTCAAACCTCCCATTTATGCGTAATGCCTTTGTCCTCGGGCATTTTTTTCTCGCAGTGTATGTATCAACCCGGAGCAAATAAATGCATGACCGTGGATGTTTCTCAAATCACCTCTATGTGTTTCATTTGCATCCTCCCGATCTTTACGTGAATATGTTGTCCAAGCTAATATGATTCTTTACGTGAAAGCAAAGCTTTTCCTTTTCAAACATACGAAGTTCTTCATCCTCCTTGCATCACCTCCGTAGCTTAGAAGGGCTTATTTTTATGCATTCTCTCTCCTGTCTCCTGGTAGTTAGATTACTTCTTTTGGGTGATAAACTCGCGTTTTAGTGGTGCATGAACAGAGGAATAGGAGCCGGCCTTCATCCGGAGAGCTTTCCGATTTCGCAAGGTCCACACTTGGGAAAAGCTCCATGTTGTGCTTCACCAAACCCCTGGGAGTCTCAAACGATCCTCAATAATGGAGTCACCAAGCATCTGATTCGGCATCAACAAAGCACCATCACAGCTATACGCTGGAATTCGTTGATGTATGAATCAACGTGTCCACTCTGTTGAGTTGTGCCAAGTCCCTGTAATAAAGCTCCACATCCTTGCGATCAAATCTCGCAATCAACCTCTCGCTAAAGTCCCTGTATGACCGCAAAAGATCGTGATTCTGTGTAACTAACCCATGGTGCCACCAATCATAAGCCACCCCTCAAGGTGTAAAGTAGCGAACTGTATAGCCTCTTGTTCCCTCATTGGTTTGAGGGTAAGATAGGTGTCGAGCTTGTGAATCCAAGCCCTGGCACTGATCTTTCCGCTACCATCAAAAGTGGAGAGGGTTACCTTATTAGTAACCCGCCCACCCCTCGTTCACTGCGCCCAGGCCTCCCCTGTCCTATCCATCCTCATGTTATCTCTCCTCTGAGCACAATATTGCGGGAGGGGAAAGACATCCCTCACATGCTGCGGCAAACTCCTCCACTCATCATTGACTGCCATAATAGTATCCGGAAAAGCTACTTCTTCCGGCCGCACCTCAATCTCTGGTGGATCATCTCTAGGTAGGAAGTTAGGCTGCATAGGCCTATCTGCAGTCCGGGTAGGCCTCCTCTCATCTGTATGAGTGTGCCTCCTCTCACGGCGTGGCGATCCCCTAACACTTCCGATTTCTAAAGGTGATCTGTTGTGATCCCTGTAACCACTGGCAACTGATACGGATCTATCCCTTCTGCCATGCCTGTCCCGCGGCCTATCCAATGCCAACCTATCCAAGGTAGAGCCCATGCGCTCCATAGTCTGTAACAACTGCCTCTGAGTGGCTGCCATATCCCTAATGAAGTCTCTATCTGGATCTGCATGCTCATCCCGAGGAGGACTCTCCTGTCTATCACCCATAAAATCCATTTTGTCACCTCCTACAATACCAGCCTTCGAGTCGTGCTCGCCTGCGGGTGTAGTATCTATGTGGACCGACCTCTCTATGTTGCATTCAAAGCTGATTTTTTTAAATACTCTCTGCTTCCTTCCCACACATGCTTGGGAGGATACACTGCTCTGATACCACTGAAAGATCCCAAACCCCTTTTCTTTTTTTTTTTTTTTTATATATTGCTCAAAGCTTGAACTATACTTGATAATGTCAAAGAAACCATAGAACACCACTTTCACATTGCATATGCAAATTAAATAAAACGAACCCTGCAAAGCCGGATAAATATAGAAAATGTGCCTAGGGTTTAAACAGACCAATTTCTTCACAAATAATTCAGCCATGAATTTATATTGATTTTTAATGGCAAATATTTACGGCAAAACAACCAGAAGTCAACAAATGGAATGATAACCAAATATTGCCCAAAACCCTGCCAAAATATATTCAAATCAAGTCAATTTGGTATATATTTGAGGCTGGTACATACAATAAATAACTAGCATGAAAAATACCTCAGATATTGCATAAAACAACTGTAGAATGAGTCGCCCCACTCTAGAAGATATCTAAATGCCCACTGCTGCAATTTATTTCTCTTTCTGATACTGCTGAAATGATAAATAACCTGTGAATACAATGAAGTTCCCTGAATAGAAACTCCTCTCACTTCTCTTGGGGTTCCGTCCACAAGAGGAATAATCCAGAGGGTTTCGTCCTTGGATTTTGTTTGCAAAGCTTCAAAGCCAACTGTCGGGAAGGAAAATAATAATAATCTGGAATGCACCCTTTATAAGCCAAAAACCTTGCACTTTTCCCCTTATAATTTATTTTTAAAACCTCTCCAAAATGCAAGTCGCACTTTTTGCCTAGAAAAGCACATTAAATAATATATTAATTTATTCCCATGTATTTTCCTAAGTCAAAGTCACTTTTTAAGTCTATTAATTCATTATATGTGCTTTCAGCGATATTTTATTTATTTTTTTCCAGCACCATATAATAAAGTTAATAAACTTAAGTCACCCTTGAATTCCCCCTTTGGCCGTCGGGTAGACAAAAAGGGCCAAACGTCTTCTAACAAACTATATGAGAAAGAGGGACATTACAAGTTGTCACTAATACCTTAAACATCAGCTATTTGTTTTGGCATGACAAAGCTACTTGCAGCAGATTCAATCACACGATTATAACAAGTTCTTCCCTATGATTGAGAGACATAAAAGGAGGTTTGACTCATAGTTCCACAGAGTCTCGAGAGGGGGATTGGGGGATCAAGGGCATAGGTTTGGGGATAGTGAGGGGGGCGGTGCAGATGTATATAGTACTCAAAAAATTAGTTATAAAAAATGTGTAATGAATAACAAATGAAACTTTGAAATACTAAACACATTGCATTGAACAATGAAAATGCCGAATATCAACATATTATAATTTGTATTCAAAATGATGATTACATTCAAAATTCAAATACAATAGGCCAATGGCCCGATGCCTCAGAATACAACTTGGGGTCCAGGCATGGGCATTAATTAGGAATAATCCCCAAAGTCCACACCAAACTCCTCATCACTCGAACAAACTCCTCGAGGTCGAACTCCTCCAGACCAATACCAACCAACCCTCTCTGTGTCGCATCATCATCAATCTATGTTGGCTCTTCCGGCTTTACATCCCATCCATTGTTGGACTCTTCTTGACGTAAGCGTGTTGCGGTCAATGAGACGAGACGCAGTATGTACAACTACAAGTTCCTCTGCCCTCCTAGAGGTAAGTCTAATCCTCTTAAAAGAATCGATGAAGGTATAAGTAGACCAATTCCTCTCAACAACAGAAGAAATAGAAACCTAGGACAGCAAACAAATAGCTAGTGTGGTTGTCAAAAAGTAGGCTCATGAATAGTCCACAAAATTGGCTTCTCCTATGTAATAGTCTCCTATCCAACTTGGCCTCTTCTAAATATCCTCTAAGAGTGGAAAATTTTGACCACCCAATACGAATGATGTCGGCATCTATAAAATTCCACATCTTTTCAATAGCCTTTTGTAATGTCCCCTTCTCCAAGATAATTCGCTTTTTGACGACCATAGGCCCATTCCACTTCCCGTGGGCTAAAGGACAAGAACAAGGGAAGTTAATGTCATGATTTTCAATTGTTTTTGTGAGCTTTGCATTATTTTTAGGTAATTTTCTAAGTATAGTCAGTCGGTAGGGAAAAATGTGAAAAGCCAATGGGAAAAAAAAAAAGAAAAATGAATTATTATGTCTCCAAAGAGGCCAATCCTCTTTAGGAGGATTCTATTTGGTCTTTGGTGCCACCTCTAGCAATTTAAAGGGTTCGTTGGTGTAGACACCTAAAATATGCTTACACTTAGCATTTCATCCAATCCATTCAATTAACGACACTTCGTTAATTCCCTATTCTTGCTCCACTCTCGAATGCCCATTCACGACACTCTTTCAATCGTATTCCTCCTATAATCAGCTTATTTGGCTAATATCTCTCTTATTAGCTAAACATTCCTCCTTTCGACCATTCAGAACCTCCCTAGTTCTCTCTAGACCACTTCTATTGGCTTCGTAGGCTATCTATCAGTCACAATTGATTAACCAAACCCCTCCCAACTCTCAATGAGTCTCTAATCACTTGCTAATCAAGTTTAACTAGCCTAAACCCTAGTTAACTAGCCTAAACCAAGCTTAACTAAGCCTAAAGCATGTTTATCCTAATCTAATCTAAAATAGCTTTAGTCCCACATGCACCCAAAATCCAAATTCTTCCAAACCAGAAACTATAAATACAAGCCTAAGGCTTTCCTTTCAAATGGTCCTTCTCTCTCAAGCACTTTGGAAAGGCATTAGAAATCATTTGTGATAGCTTTAAGCTATAGAACATTTGGATCTTGGCCATACTCCATTGTTGAGAGCTCCTCCATCTTGCATCCATCCATTCCAAATATAGTTAGTAAGGGAAGATCTAAAGCTTGGCCATGTAGCCAACTTGGAGAGATCTCTTCACTATGTTTGGGAGTAAACAACACACAATTTGATTGCTAGGATCTTCATAGGTTCAATGTTTTATAGCTTTCAAAAGAGTAGAGAGTAGCTTTATCATGTTAGTTTTTGATGTTTTTGTCAAAGTTATAATGCTTTCATGTTAGTTTCCCTTGTTTATCTCTTATCTCATGGTGCATAGTTGAGTTAGCAAAGCTTTGAGGTTCTTTAGCCTCATTCCATAGCTTTTGCAACTTTCCATTGCATACGGTTGGCTTGAAAGAAGATATGCAAGCTTTTGGAATTTATTCTCTTAGAGTTGGAGCACGCTTTGCTTTCTCTCTCATCCATTGAGGATGGAAACCCTCTTGGAAGGCCTATTGAGAACGAAACCTCTCAATAGTGAGCTGGTTTAAGGACGAAACCCCTCAAACTTGCGCAAAGGGTGATCTCATACGGAGATTGCATTGAGCTGAATTCAGTTTTGAAGGCATTTCCAGCCCTTCCCAAGGGTGACCTGCCCTAAGGTGGAGTTTGGGGTGTTCAAGGGCATGGCAACTTCAAACTCAATCAACATTGTGTTCCTCCTATTTTTAAAGAATCTGGAATCTTCATTTGTACTTGAGTTTGGGCTTGGAATTCTTCATTTCCAGCCATATTTGTAAAGGTATTTGTTGATAATTAATTTCCAGCTGATATTAAATTGGAAAAAAAATATATTCTCTGGTACTTTTCCTTGCAATTAATTCCCGCTTTGAAGAATAATATTTTGAAGGGTTTCTATATTATTTCAGCAAATTTTGTGGCTGATTGCTATCATAAAAATATATTTACAGCCTGCTGCTAGGGTTTTGAGAATTTAATTTCAGTTTTGTTTCCATTTACTATTTGGTTTTGTGTAAGTTCCTTTGGTGTTCAAATTTAGCCCCAAAAGGGATATCACATTGGTATCAGAGCATTGATCTTCTCATTCGCAAAGATAGAAAGCTAACATTTGAGGCAAATCTACAATGGACACATGAGTGAAAGGGAACTTAGGAGGGAGAACATGGATTGGCAACCTAAGTTCTTACCAAAAAAAGAAGTCATTCTAGAGGTTGAAACACAACATTCAATGGGTCACAACATTGTGGCTAGCTATGAGGAGTATAGGGCTCTTCCAAAAGAGATTTGTGATGCCATTTCACTTGTGGAGTTCATAGGAGTAAGCAAGGGTAGGTCAAGGCCGAGCCTAGATCTCAAGCACCATAGAAGGATATCTCAACATGCCTTGGGAAAGTGACACTCTCCACAATTGATGGTTCCAACAAGGGGACAACCGGTGCATGGATGAAGATGCTAGGGTTAAACCCTAGACCACAAGAATATGCCAAGGAGCCAAACCCAAAAGGGTTTCTCTTGAAAGAAGAAAAAGAACCAGCAAAGGTAGCGGATACATCAACACCTCAAGAGGTCAAGGAAGAAATCATGGGGCATGAACCGGAAAAAGAAAAATCAGATCTGCAAGAGGGTTTTGAGGTGGAGTCCCAAGAAGACCATGTTGAAGGGCATGCACATGAGAAAAGAGCTTTACCAGTTGCTAATGTTGATTTTCAGTTGGCTGGAATTTTTAGAACAGCAACCTATAAGGAGCAAGTTAATGGTGTTCATGACTCTAGCAAGAACTATGAAGATGCTCCATACATGTGTCAACAAAGTATGGATGAAGTCAAGGAAAAGGGCTTCACTTGTTGAATGTGAAGAGTCTAAGAGGAAGGAGAATGTTGATCCTAACTTAGAAATTTTGAGTCACAAGGATGGAGGTGTGGAAGATATCTCAATCATTCTTCATCTAGCAAAGGAAGGTGAGCAAGTTGTGGACAGCCAAAGGTATGAAAGTGTTGTGGATTTGTTGCTTCCTACTATGTCATTTCAGATGTGTTGTCATCATGGGCAGCATGTTGAAAGAAATGATCTTATGTCAAGTTTGATGCCTCATGGTATAACACGGCAAATTTGTGGTCATCATGAACAACATAGTGAAAATGGTGATAGAATGAAGAACACTTTGAGTGGCAAAGGGCACATGGATACTTTCATACAAGTTCCAAATTGCTTGTACATGAAAGTTTGGGATCCGGGTGACCTTTGGAGATTCAGGAAGGATGAGACTTGGGTAAAATGGGATCCCTTGGTTGTGTGTTATCAACTTAACATAGTGGGTATGGATATGGGAGTTGTCTCCAACTTTTGGGCTACTTGTCCACCACATTTCCAGTTTCTCCCATATACATTTTGTTGAGATAGAAGAAGATTTTGTCACAAGAAAGATGCATATTCCACCTACAGTCATTGATGAGGTTTTTTCAGCTGTTACAAGATGGTTTCCAGCCACCATAAGCCCAAGGTTGAGTAAGAAAGTACAATGCTACAGCCAGGTATGATGCTCTTTCTAATTTCATATGTTGAAATGATAGTACTTTCCTTGAAATAGTTTGGCAAGTTTGATGAAGTTCTCTTGGTCTAACATGATGTATGAAAGGGGTCACTTGATGAGATCAGTGAGTGCAAATACTCCAACACCCTTATGGTTGTTTGGGAAGAATCATGTAAAGTTTTTTGTGTATTCTAACAACGTGATGAAGGATGAGTCACTACAAAGGGGCTTCATCATTCCTTACACCATGGAGACACAACTTTTCAATGTGTGGGGTGGACACAAGGTAAATCCCACATTTTCATTTTTAGAACAGCAGTTATATCATAGAGGTTTTCAGCTCCTAATCCATGCACATGCTCTTAGAAGAAGTCTTCCAATGAAAGTGGATGTTGAGTTCATGAATTTTATATTTGGAAGTGAGCAAGATGGATGTTATCTTGCTGCCCTAAGCATTGTAACCAACTGGAAATTGGTGGATATGATTGTAAGTAGTAGAAGTCATGTTTATTGGGTTTTAAGACATGTTGTCATAAAAAATTGTACTGTTGTTATCAACATTTTCAGTTTGCCCAACACTTTGTTTGCTGCCACACAAATGGGGACAGTCATGAAATGGAATAATTTTCAGTCATTGGGAGAATTTTCAATCAATAATGGGATGTTTCCAGCCCCCATAACATTGTCATTGCGGAATTTCATGAATGGTTTTCAGTGGGACAACTGTTGTACCATCCTTTCACCTGTTGCACGCAACATTTCCAACCCCCTTCTCACTTTGTTGACAGCCGTAGAAGAGTTTCCAGCCACTATCACTCTGATTTTGGAGAAGGAAATGCAAGGTTACAATTGTGTTTGGGACAGCGTGATTGAGTTTTCAAACATCCATAACTTGAGGGAGGTTATGAGATGGTTGCAAGCAATGAGAGAGTTGGCCATCATGTCTATAAGGCATAATGAAGTGATAATGGGAACTCTTGTTTTCTTTAATGTGTTTGTTCTATGTGCAGGTCCAGGAATGGAGAAAAAAGAAAGTGTAAACAACCTGGAAGGGAGGGAGATATAGAATATGAAGGAGAAAGAAGACAAGGATGTGATAGAGCAGTTGAGTTTGTTATCGGCTCAAGTAAATGAGGAAGAGTATGAGGTTGCAGCTGGTGATGATGGGATGGAAGAGGTGCTTCTCCAAGCATTAGAAGCACATGGTGACAAATATGGAAACAATGATGAGATGATATCATCATATGACAGCGGAAGCATACCCAGGACAGCTATGGACCTAATTTCCAATACTAATGTTGTTGTCATCATAATTATCAGCCATCGCACCACTTCATGGGCACTCACACAAGTGATTTTGCAAGGGGTTTCCAGTCATGGGAAAGAATATTTTCCAGTTGGTGACGACTAATGGAGAGTTTTCAGTCCTTGTATGGCTACCTACCACTTCTACATCAATCACATTATTGAATTTTGCATGGGTTTGTCATATTTATATCATTTCTATATTGTTGGTCATAATATTTTCAGTCATGAACAGCTGTACACTTGTGCAATTTGAGAGGGTTTCCTTGCATGGTAATGTTAGTGGAGGGCTCCACTATTGAAGACAATCCTCCCAGCCATCCTAGTGCTGATTTGGATGGAATTCCAAGTGACTTGTGGCTGTTATGATTTGTTTCTAGCTTACATGCAAGTTGTGTTGTGCCATGCTTTGAAGGATCAGCCCATGGTAACATTATGGGACCCATTGGAGCTCAAGGCTATAGTCATGAAGCAAGTGTATGGGATCCTTCATCAAGAGAAGAGCAAATGGGTACCTCGGGAACATGGTAGTGAGCACTTGGGGCAGCCTTTGGCCTTAAGGGAGTGTATGAAAGATGTTCTCATGCTTTGGGTAGAAGGCTTCATTGAGGGAGAGCATATAGATGTGGGTGATGGATGGAGTAGACACCATGATAATTGTTGGCGGAGGTTGTTCCACTTGACAACTATGGGATTTAGATGTTTTGGTTATTATAGTATGATGGTACTTGGGCATGTGAGTTTGCAATTGCTTGAGGGCAAGCAATTTTGGGGAGGGACAACTATAGTGTCCCCTTCTCCAGATAGTTCGTTTTGAAGATCTTAGGCCCATTCCACTTCCTGGGCTAAAAGGGAAAGAACAAGGGAAGTTAATGTCATGATTTTCAGATGTTGTGAGTTTTGCATTATTTTCTAAGTATAGTCGAGTCGGTTGGGAAAAAGGTGAAAATCCAATGGAAAAATAAAAGAAAAAGGAATTATTATGTCTCCAAGGAGGTCGGTCCTCTTTAGGAGAATTCTATTTGGTTTTTGGCGCCACCTCTAGCTATTTAAAAGGGTCGTTTGGCTTGGACGAAGATATGCATGCTTTTGGAATTTATTCTCTTAGAGTTGGAGCACGCTTTGCTTTCTCTCTCATCCATTGAAGACAAAAACCCTCTTAGAAGGCCTATTGAGAACGAAACCTCTCAATAGTGAGTTGGTTTGAGGACGAAACCCCTCAAACTTGCAAAGGGTGATCTCATACGGAGATTGCATTGAGCTGAATTCAGTTTTGAAAGCATTTCCAGCCCTTCCCAAGGGTGGCAACCTTCCCTAAGATGGAGTTTGGGGTGTTCAAGGGCACGAAAACTTCAAATTCAATCACCATTGTGTTCCTCCTATTTTTACCAGTTGGAATCTTCATTTGTACTTGTGTTTGGGATTAGAATTCTTCATTTCCAGCTTGTTTTGTTTGCGATGGCTTTCTATGTGTACCACTCGGATCCATTTGGCGAGATACATCTTAGTGCCCATTTCTGATATTGTGATTGCGCGCATTGTCTCTCGTCAATTTGCATTTGTTGGAAATCCAGTTAGCAAACTAGTTGGGTCATCTAGGATTTGTTTCCGCCCTTAGTGATTGTCTTGAGTCGGTGCGATGATCGGTTGCTTGCCTTTTTCCGCTTAGCTTCCCTTGTTGACTCTTCCCTTTCAAATTGCACTATGGGTTGCTTCTTGCTCGATTACTCCCATCTATAGTTCTCCCCTTATCGGTTGCTCTGGTCCTTGCGTGCACAATGGTCGAACACTTGTTGGAATCATGCCATGTTGTCTATTGAGTTTGGCCTTGGCTATATCCATGTTGATGAAAAATGGCAATGGCTTAGGATGTTTGGGATTGTTGACCTCCGATCGCGTGAGATGACCCCATCATGTAACAAAGTAATTTTGGCATACGAGGTTGTATATGTTCTTACTTCCCTCGGTACACGAGGATTTGAGCTAAATTGTTCTCTAATTTTTAGCAATGAGCTTCCCGATAATTGTCTATCTTCAAAAGTTGTGTAGGGCTTTGGGGATAAACTACGCAAATCTCTCTTGTGGAAAATAGTCATTATCTACTTCTATAACGTCCTCGAGATCCTTCCAGTGTGTGAAATAGAGTAGAATGATGAGCCACTGGTACTAGAACACATTACCTCTTGTCTGCGTAATCTTTTGGGTATTTGTATTCACCTTGTGTGTGAGTTTAGGCCAGTTAAACTTTGCACCATCATCCCACATTCTTGTAATGATGTCCACTACACCCAAAGATGCTTGTTTACTCCCCCTAGTTGTTTGTCACCATCGTTCTGCCATTATTTCTATCAAGATTCTAACTGCGTGGTTTGTGATGGCCCCAAATGGAATGCCTTTGCCTTTGCACAAATGATCATGACAGATTGCGGTTGTCGGGGCTTTACAAGGGGTCTAGTGGTTTTGCAAGGCAAGATAGAGGTACCCCGGTTGAAGAGACTCGTGGCTTGGGCTATTATGGCTGCATTAATGGTAACAACATCTTGTTCAAAGAACCAAATGGCTTCATTGTGGTATTTGCTCATGATTGTCTTGCATGAGCTCGGGATGGTCTCCCATGTAAGGCATTGTTGCGAGCCTCGTGCACAATGCTTGTTCCTCGACCGGGTCCTTTCGCATAATTTGCCCTTGTGACGGCTTCTACTTGTTCTTTCGACTATTTTGCCCCCAACTTTTCACAAAGACGCACTACTAACTCGTGGTGAGGTGGGTCACTCCACCTAGTCTGTCAGAGCATTACGGAAATCCCCATGTCTTCTTTTTCTACATCGATAGGGAGAGGAATGTAAATCCTTGTTCTTGCATCATTCCTTATATCTTGTTGGGTCAATAGGTTTCACAAAGGATCCATTTCTTTGTTTGCTTCTCTTTGTTGTTTCTTCACACTTTCTCTCGCTTGCTATCACTTTCGCTTCGCTCTTGTTTCTTGTTTGTTATTGTCCAAAACTTGGTAAACTAATTTGTTTGTTTATACCCTTAGAGATTTCTAAGTGGTCATTTTTGAACCGTTGATCACTTGATCTACCTCTTTAATTGCTTTTATCCATGAGGAATTTCATTTTCTCGCATGATCTCGAGGCCTTTAATGCATCGTTCGTCATCGCTTAGCTTGCTTTTGTTATTTTCAAATTTTTGAACTTGGCTTTTTGTTTTTGTTTCTTTCTTGTTTACTGTGCAGATTTCCCAGACTTATTGGATTCATTCCCTTTTTCCCCTTTTTGCTTCGCGTCACACTCGACGGTGATATTATTTGGATCCTTGCTAACTTACTCATACTCACACACACTAATTAATTACACAAACATCTAATCTACAAAACTTGAAAATTTGAACAACTTCCTACTCTAACCATTGTGTCGAGGCACTTATTGTCTTCTTTGATACTTTGTGCAATCACGCATTGTAGGCTTTCAGCCTACATCTATTTATTCTTTCGCAAAGTATGTTTCCTTGTAGATCTTGTAATATTACAGTGCCCTATTTTGTGATGTGATGGATGATATATAGGCCTTTCCATCTTATGCGCAATTTTCCTAGGTGTGCTTTAAACCTGCTTTCATACACCAAAACCTTTTGTTTTGTTTGGAACTCCTTGCTGCGTAGATTGCGGTCGTGTCAAGCTTTCTGGCTTTGTTTATGTGCTTCTTGATTCCATTGTGTTGTTCTTGATTCCATTGTGTTGTTTCCCTATATTCCTCCATTTTTGTCCAATCTAACAGTCTACTTTCAATAGATTCTTTGTCTCCCAACTGAGTAACTATTGCGATGCGAAGGCTTGGTACAATATATTCCATTGACATGATTGCTTCAATTCCATAAACCATTGGAATGGTGTCTGTCATGTACTTCTCTTGTAGTTGATTCTAATGCTCATAGAAGCGTGTTCAATCTTCGAAATCATCCCTTTTCACATTGCAAATCTTTGTTAAAAATTTTCCAAAACTTTGTTTGTAGATTTTGCTTGTCCATTCGCTTCATGGATGATATGTTGTGCTTTTGTGGTGCACAATCATAAATTCTTCTATGAGGATTTTAATGGTATTATTCAAAAAATGTGTGCCCCTAAAGCACTTACTAATTTATACCGCTGGTCCATGCAATACATCCTTAACATGTCCTCTAAAACCTGATTGACTCTTTCAGTCTGTCCATCCGTCTCCAAATGATATGCAGAACTGAAGTTTAATTTAGTTCCCAAGGCCGCATTAAGCGTTTGCCAAAACCTTGATGTCATCCTCGGATCTCTGTCCGATATGATTAATTCCGGTATTCCATGCAATCTGAAGATTTCATGTACAAATCTTCTTGCTAACACTGGTGCATCGTCCTTCAAATTACCAACAATGAAGTGTGCCACTTTGGTCAATTTGTCGACTACAACCAAGATAATGTCATGCTTATTTCTTGACATAGGCAATCCTTGAACGAAATCCATCGTTATCACTTGCCATTTATACTGCGGAATACTGTGGGGATACAATAATCCAGCGGGATGCATATGTTCCGCCTTAACACGCTGACATTCCAAGCAGTGTGTTACAAATTCCACCACATCCTTTTTCATTCCCTTCCAGAAGTATTGCTGCTTAAGATCAGCAAGCATTTTCGTAATGCCAGGGTGTCCAGAAAAAGGTGAATTATGAAATTCAGTTAACAATTTCCCTCTTAAGTCATTCGCCAAAGGTATATATACCCTGTTTTCGAACCTCAGAATTCCTTCATTATCAAAACGGAATCCTTTATACCTGACATCCTTCGGGTCTGCAGCAAGTGTTGTTTTGACTTGCTGGAAATAAGGATCTGATTCCAAGGCATCTTTCACCTCATCCTTAAACTGAGTTCTTAACGTTATAAGAGCAGAGATATGCTTCCTTCGACTCAGAGCATCTGCTACTCTATTTTCCTTGCCCTTGATGTAGCTTATATCAAAATCATACTGAGACAGAAATTCTAACCATCTTCGTTGCCTTGCATTCAGATTTGGCTGAGTGAAAATATACTTCAACCCCAGATGGTCTGTTTTTAACTCAAAAGGCTTGCCTAAAAGGTAATGCCTCCACATTTGAAGTGCATGAACAATGGCAGCGAGCTCTAGATCGTGTGGAGCATAATTCTGTTCATGTAACTTAAGCTTTCTGCTTTCATAAGCTATGACATGGTTATTCTGTAACAGAATACCTCCAAGGCCTTCTCCTGAGGCGTCTGTTACAACCATAAAATTTCCATTTGGATCAGGTACAGTCAAAATAGGTGCTGTAGTTAACTGTTCCTTTAAATTTTTAAAGGCAGATTCACATTTGTCTGTCCAGACAAATTTCTTATCCTTCTTTTGCAGCGAAGTGATTGGGGCAGCAATTTTTGAAAAGTCCTTAACGAACTTTCGATAATATCCAGCCAAGCCCATGAAGCTCCTCACTTCGTGCACGTTCTTAGGCGCAGGCCACTCAGTTATAGCTGTGATCTTTGAAGGGTCAACAGCTATCCCATTCTTGCTTATAACGTGTCCCAAATAATGCACCTCTGCATCATAAAAGGAACATTTGGACAGTTTGCCATACAACTTCCTCTTTCTTAAAATTTCCAGCACTATCCTTAGATGTTCTTGGTGCTCTTCGACATTTTTAGAGTATATAAGAATGTCGTCTAAGAATACAAGCACAAACTTGTCTAAGTATTCTTGAAAAATATTGTTCATCAGATTCATGAAGGCGGCAGGTGCATTAGTCAACCCAAAAGGTAACACCGTGAACTCATAATGCCCGTACCTCGTTCTAAAAGTTGTTTTATGAATATCTTCTTCCTTTATTCTCAGCTGATGATACCCAGATCGAAGATCTATTTTTGAATAGACTGATGCTCCTCGCATCTGATCGAACAGATCATCAATCCTAGGAAGTGGGTATCGATTTTTAATAGTTGCTTTGTTCAGATTCTGTAATCAATGCACAGCCTCAATGTGCCATCCTTTTTCTTTACAAAAATTACCGGCGCTCCCCAAGGTGAGACGCTCGGTCTTATCAGCCCCTTAGTCAAAAGTTCTTGTAACTGAGCCTTTAGCTCTACCAACTCAATGGTGGTCATTCTATAAGGTGCCTTAGATATGGGTTCAGTTCCCGGTTTGATTTCTATTGCAAAGTCAAACTCACGTTTGGGTGGAAGACCTGGCAATTCCTCCGGAAACACATCACGGAAACCCCTTAACAATGGATATCTTTCCATGAAATCATTATCTTCCTCAACATTTTCTGTCATTTTTACTGCATACAAGGTGCAGCCTGTATTTTAGCCCTTTTTAGTTGCATAGCTGTCAGTTTCCTAGCTACAACTTCCGTTTTACACCTTGAATGACTGCTGCTTTCTACAGGTCATCGAAACAACAGATTTGTTTTTCATAACAGTCGACCTTTGCCTTATGTTCAGCCAACCAGTTAACTCCAATAATGATATCATATGATCCTAGAGGAGTGACATACAAGTCAACTTCGGTGGAGAAACTAGGCAAGTCAAGAATTGCCCCAAAAAGGCACATTTCGACTGTATGGACAGCATTATTCCCATAATGCATTGTCCATGTTTTATCCATTCTTTCAGCCTTTCTTTTTAATTTCATTGCAAGTTTAGCAGAAATAAAGCATTCAGTAGCTCCAGTATCAAAAAGTATGACTACAGGTGTACCGAATAACTTACCCAGGAACTTCTATAGGCGTAACTTGCTTTTCAGCTTGTCTGTTAGCCACTGCAGAGTGTATCCTATGTTGTTGACCGCGATCATCCTTCTTCAGAGGACAGTGATTCGCATAGTGATCCTTTCCACAGTTGAAGCATCCTCCAACTGGCCCTTTTCTAGGCTCAAATTTGTTACCAGCCTTGAAGTTATCATTCTGGCTTCCATAGGACTTCTGTCCAATGCCATTAACTTTTGTGAAGTTGTTCCGCACGCTATTTACAGGTCTGTTCATCATGATTTCTTGTTGTTATCCACAACAATTTTGTTTTTCACACCAAACCTTTTCCAAGGTCCCCTTTTTGGTGCAAGAGATGAAGAAGAATTGGGAATCTTCTTCCTTATCTCTTCCCTGTGAGCAGATATTGCTCTCAATTTCTGTTCCTGTCTGATTGCCTTTTCGACAACTCCATCCATGGTGGTTGGGCCGTGGACATCCACTTCGCCACCAATGATGGGATTCAGTCCCATTATGAATTTTTCGTATTCTGAACTTCTCGTCAGCTTGGTACTGCGGCACATACTTAAGGAGTTTAGTAAACCCTTCCCAGTATTCCGTCACCGACAGCCTTCCTTGCGACCAGTTCTGAAATTCAGTCATTTTCCTATCAAAATAGAGTTGAGGCAGCCATCGTTGCCTAAAATAACCCTTAAATTGATCCCAAGTTATGTCTGATTCGACAATATTCAGCTCAACCTTACGGTTGTCCCACCATGATGATGCTTCATGAGAAAGCTGATATGCTCCCCATATCGCTTTAGTCTCTTCGGAGAAGTTTCTTATTGCAAAGTATTTCTCCATTTCACTGAGCCAATTCTCAGCTCCGTCCCCAAGGGTTGTTCCATCAAACTTTGGAGGACTTATTCTCTTTATATCATTTGTAAGTTCAGCTGCTAATCTTGCCCTTTTATTTTCAGGGGGATTAGGAGCAATTACATTATTATTATCAACACCCGGATTCCCTCCGTTGATGTTGTCCACAGGAGGCGGCTGATCATTTATTTCAGCTTCATCTTCCTCCTCTTCATTGCCCATTGATTGTTGTTCCAGAATCGATCAAACGATCCCTCATATCAAGTAGGGCAGCAAGGATTTCATCCAGCTTTTGAGCAGTAGCTGCTTCTCCACCCTGTAACGGGTTATTCGCAGCATTCCCTCTTGTTCTGACCATTTTCTGTTCAATAAGAAAATGTAAACCTTATTAATATCGTGGACTCATTAGGTCCAAGAGCTGCAACCTTCAGCTCTGATACCAAGATGTAACATCCCCATTTTAAGATACTAGAACAAGGGAAAAAAAAAAATTATATATAACGTTCTCTGTTATGAATTATATAATTCAAACACATGTTCAAGTTTTAATAATTGTTCTCTGCCCAAACAACACAGTTTGGAACACACAATTTCCTTTTAAAACTAATGTTCCCTGTTCGCATATTTACAATATGGAACACACATTCAATGCCATTCAATCTTATAACAGATTCTATATGCTGCTGTAAATGACTCGAAGAACTGCCGATCTTCCATTTTCATGGCTCGGAGTTTCAACGATCTTTCATTTCATGACTCGGCAACTACCGATCCTTCATGTTTGTTCATGCATAGTATATTATATATACAAGTTCTCTTAACGTTTCAGTTATCGAAGTGATCCATTTAAGAAGCCTATCTGAATATTTGTTACTGATATTCATCTGACATCCTGCATCTTAAATTAAGTGATTAGGACAACGCAACCAGCACTTGCGATACTTTGGCCAAAGATTTTCACATGCTTTGCATGATCATATTCCTGGATGTGATACACATCAATGGAATACGTCCTTCACTTCACTTCACCTGTTATCTAGAATGGTCTTTCCTGGTTCCTACCAGTCCTTTAAATTTAAGGTCAAATTCAAACTTCCAATTTCCAA
Organism: Taxus wallichiana var. yunnanensis; assembly: GCA_018340775.1. Classification (NCBI taxonomy): domain Eukaryota; kingdom Viridiplantae; phylum Streptophyta; class Pinopsida; order Cupressales; family Taxaceae; genus Taxus; species Taxus wallichiana. The sequence continues at coordinate 90,387,069 of CM031243.1, forward strand.
CTAGCAATATGAACGAATATAGGAAGGCACTCATGGTGACTAAAGATACACAGACATATGGTGTCGTTCCCCACGACTCCGTGTGTCTAGTTATCCTTAGTCCTCCGGAGTCACTCCGTATACGTGATCATACTCCTATCCCCAGCCAAGAACTTCACATTCAGCCTATGTATTCTTGATGATTTAATTCGGGAGGGCATTGTAATATGTCAGCTATAACATTGTGTCGTCATGAAGACCCCGTCTTCATGAAGACACCGTGTTGTAGCTGGCGTATGTCAATGTCCTACGGAATCCTCCCATCGAGAGTACACATCCTGCTCAAGTGATTTGGATATGATCTTAATATTTAAGATCAACTTTCAGCAACCATGCTGATCCTTTATCCTCGTTCCCGTTACAGTTGTATGTAGCTAAGAGAGACTAAATCCGTCCTCTAGCTTGCTATGCATCTTCTCCTTCGTACCGAAGGGCTGCATTTTCTCTACTTGGTTCTCTTCTTAATCTTTGGATTAAGCAGCCCGTTACCGATGGACGTGATAAGTTTAACCTATTAAACTTAACCAAGTTTTTCACAACTGTAACTAAATTCAGAATTCCAGCTTATTAGACGTCATTTAAACGAGGTCTAATTCCCAATAAATGTATTCATTTATTCTCCTTAACCTTACATAGTTAAGGTCCATTAGCTCTGGATATATTTATCCCATATCCTTTCTTTCTGAATTTAACATACGAGGTTATTAATGGAGTCCGAAAACGAAGTTCGGCTGCTCCTAAGTTAATTGATATTCCTTAGCTTCCAAGCTAATCCTGAATACCTATCAGTTATGGAATCATATTCTTCCTAATCCTTTTTAATGTCAATTAAAAATTCATCTTTACCCAAGTATGAACTAATTGCATATTTCAACTTAAAAGTTGCATTTAGGTAAGAATAGATATCAATTCCTTTTTAACATCCATCCAAGGACAATTAAATAAATCCAAATCAAGAAATAACATTATATTTCCAATTTAATCAACAATATCAAACTGATATAGTTATTAAAATATCACACTTGTATTTGTATTCATCATCCATTTCATAATCCATACATCTGCCAATCCAACTGACTGGACTTTGTTTATATAAAACATCATTACAACTCATAGATTAGAAGAATGTACTTTCTTCTTTTCACAATTCCTCGTAGAGGAATAATAACTAACAAATACAATTCATCTTCAAACAATCAAAGAAGCATCAGAAAACAGCCATGTCTTCGTTCTATCAAATTCCATCTGCAAAATTTCTTGCACGGGTCAGTTCAATGAACTGAGCATATTAAGCACTTGTCATTAAAATGAGGTGCTTTAATTAACTGTCTCAATAAAAGAACCCTGCTTTTATGAAACGACAGTATGAACATCAATCAAGAATTAAGCATCAAAAAGAATGGACAACATAACAACTGAACCATCAAAATACCATCCCAATCAGCCAAAGAATTGTTGTCCTAATTCCCACATAACCATTACAAGTTCCAGATTACAATATTTGTAAAGTTTAGGAATACAAGTAGCATACTGCTGATATAACATAACTGTTATCCTTTCCATTCCTTTCATTAGTAATAAATGCAAAGGGTAAAACTAACTGAAACGTAAACCAATTACTTTCCTTTCAGTTCATGCATCTCATTTGATTCCAAGCAATCAAGTACAGACGAGAAAGCAAACAGCAATGAATATAGTTGCTCATACCCAAGCAATACAAAATTCGTTCTTAAACGATTACAGATTTCCAACTGTATGAAAAGAGAAAAGATCATTTTTCCAGGTTATCCATCCACATTCCTATTTCTTTCCTCATGACTGTCCTAAAAATTGAATCCAAACGAGACACAAATCAAGATAACAGTTCAGAGTGAAACTTACAAAATCCATTCGGAATTCACTTTCCAGCAGCAAGAATAATTTCATTCATAATCAGCTTTAAATGAAAACAAGGAAGAACTTATCGTCCTTATCAATACTTCATTTAATTCAGGTTCATACGAATACCAAAAACAGGTTAGTAAAACATCGTATTCATCATAGAACAAGCAGTATCAAGATGCATACTATGTACTTGTTGTACTAGAAGATTCCATACTTCTTTCACTGTATTTTTAACCAAATAAACAGTTATACAATCACGCAATCACTTATTCATATGACCTTCTATATCCATGAACGCATACAGTTCATAATAACAATTTGCACATTGCGTTGTTACCTACAGCAAGACCAATTCATATGCACAGTAAAGCTCCAATGCTATTTTCAGAGTCCAAACCAAGAAAAAGAGAAGAATTCATTCCTTTAACTATTCAAATAAGAAAACAACCATTTTCTTCAACTCAACAAGAATCAGTCAAGTCGGATTCATTTTTCCTTGAATGACAGTGCAAAGATCAGAAGACCACACGAAACATTCAAAATTTCCGTTTGTACAGAAAAATAACAGCACTCAGAAAACCATCTAAATGCCACTGTAATCTTTGTCAAGCTGAACTTATAACGTTCATCAAAAACCAAATTACTGTTTCTTTCAAATCGAAAACAGCAGAAAGAAGAAGAATTCATGTCCCTATAATTTCATTAAGAAACAATCATTTTGTTCAGAATGAAATAAAAACACCCAAATCGTGTTTATCTAAGCATGACAGCTCAACTTATAAAGATAACAGAACAATCGTTCACATTGAAAAGCAAACTCACATAACCTGTGCAGTTTCAATCCAATATACCGCAAACAATGAATATCCAATTCGAGTTCTATCTCGATCAACAGTTAATTCCAAAAACAGCATTCTCCTTTTTCTTAATGAGATACAGAACTCAAAATATATATTCATATATCAATACCTCTGTCAAGGCAAACCCGCATAGGGTATTAAATATATAAGCTTGGTGCAGTCAGACAAACTCAAGCAGAAACCAAATTTCTATATTTTTCCATTTACTTGTAAAAACAAGCCGAGTTGGTAATCGTGACAACAGTCCGAACAGAAGACCAAACAAAGCATCAATAAAACACAACAAATCATCCTACCTTCACAGCAAGGAAGGAATGTAATCATATGCAAGTTCAGAAGAAAAACAGTTAACTTTTCCTACTTTCACGAATACCCAATACGTATTCGTTCATTTCATATACAAGAAAAGGCACAACAATAAAAATATTGCTATTACTTCCTTCAAATCGAGTTCATATGCTCATGGAAAACCCAAATGCCATTTCCATCAAAATCCAAAACAGCAGAAGGAAAAGGATCTTATTTCCTTTTTAAAGATTTCAGTATAGAAACAACATCAAACAACTCGCACATCCTGTACAGTTTTTATCACTGAAATTCATATAGCAAAAGAACAATTGCTCAACACTGAAAGACAACTCCTACTGTCTGTACAGATTTCATCATTCAAGTTCATTTAACAAAAGAACGATTGCACAGTAATGAGAACAACTCATACTGCCTGTTCCGTTTTCATATAAACATTAACAGAGAAAAATACCCATTTCGAATTCTCCAAACTGTCAAACAAACCCACACAGAAGTTCGTATTTCCTACTCCAATTCATGCAAAGACAGATCAAACACAACAGCAAGAAATGATTCCACCCATATCATTTCAAACAATGACAACAAAATCGAATAAACCCAAAACCCAAGAGCAGGGTTGTTTTAATGAGACGCTTAAACAAAGCAAGTGTTTTAAAGAGAAGGGCTTAACATGCCTGCAATTTCTTCCTCGAAACTCGAAGAAAACCGCGTCTACAGAAGGTGTTTCCTTCCACGGCGACAAAGAGCGAGCTTCCAAACAATCCCTTCCTCTTCAGGCTCAGAAAACACCTTCAAATTTCCAAAGAACAGAGACAGAAACCAAACACAACTGGTTCGACTGAACCAATCAAAAACCAAATGCAGAGCAACTTCTCAAAAACCCGAGCAAACACAAATGACCAACAAAAATTCCTCCAAACTCTTTCCAAGGCGGACTGGTCACGAAGACCAAAAAAATTAAATGCATTAAAGGCTCTGCCTTTTCCTATTTTCTCACGCCACCGCCGACTTGGGTTGGCGAACTCCCAAGTTCAAATTTTGCATGCAAAACCAAATTTAGTGCATGACCAACTAGATCCCTCTAGTTTTTCCCTGTTCCCGCCAAACTGGCGCTGTCCACGTAAGGACTTCACATTAATGCCATTAAACACCCTTCATCCTTATCCTTTCCCATGGGTCTGTGCGTCCCCTTCTAGGTTAGGATTAGTTTAGGATTCATATTAGTGTTCGACCTAGGTCATAGCCTAGTCTTTAGGTTAATAGAACTTAGGTCTATTTCCACCTTTTATATAATTTAAAAATCCACTTAGGATAGTAGTTTAGGATGTAAGGTAGAGCTTAGGATTAGATTAGGATCTAATTCCCTCTAACATCTAACACATAATTAATCAACTTCCAGTCAAGTCTTCCCGACTGACTTCCAATTTCAACACTGTACAGGACATTTCGTCCTTCGTTAACATACCTGAGCCACCCGTATCCCGAAGGCATTTCTCGCCTTACGGGGTCTCACGTTACGACAGTGCATGGTTCGTGAATCGAACCTTTTCCATTGGCATCTACGTGCCAACTATTCATACCTGTAATCAGGTGCTGCACATTTATATCAACCTTCAATTCAGTTCAAGAGTAAATCAACAAAGTGATTACAAGAAGGCCACAGATAAAGAGTTCAGCAAGCATACGACAAATTTGTCGTCACATCAGTAACATACAAGCAACAATAACTGTTGTCCCATGTAAACAAATTACAGCATGCAAGAATCCAGATTAGCAACACATTCCCTTAAGATCAAAATATATCTTAACATGTTTGCCTTCATTTCAGCAGTTACAACATCAAGAAAGTATTTACCATGATGACTTACAAAATCGGGCGTATTATAAAAATTTTGACCAATCTGGAAACATTATGATTGGTGTACTGACTAGTTTCTATTTTAATTGCGTAAATGCATTTTGACATTTGTTTGTGGTGTCCCCAGATTTCACCTTGAAATCTGGGACTACCCTATGTAAAAAAATCGTACTTTTAAAATAATGGGTCGTTTTGTGTTTTTATTGCCAGAAAGTTTCATGTATTGTGTCAGGATATTCCCAAGGAGCCATATAAGCCATTTTCGACAAATACCCAGATGCCCAAAATTGTTTTATTCTGTCGTTGGGGTTTGCTGCGGAAAATTTGTATTTAATTATTTTGAGCCCCGTTTGAGGTAAATTGTGCTCCGGTTTAGCCTGTTGTGATCTTACATGTCAATATTCCCATATACTAGTAGGGTTTTAACCAGGAATGAATTCTGGGCTTTATTTGTGACTTCTAGCAACGTTTTGTGTTTTTGGTGTTTTCCCATTTTGTTTTCTGTGAAATTTCTCTAGATCAATTCCTTTGCCGGTTTGGTCTGATTCTTTGCTGGAGTATCTGGAGATCACCTATGGACATTATGCCAGAAGGAATTTGCCACCGGAGGTCTGGTTCTCTCTGAAAAGACGAAGTCACGCACAAAAAAGCTTCTTCTGGGCAGGCCGCATTTTTGGAAAAAGAAGACTTTAAAGCTACAATGGGATTTTTGTTAGCAGCAGGCAGTGGGAATTTTGTACTGCCTAGCAGGGTACTTTTTTCCATGGAAGCAACGCCACTTAAGTCACAATGGGAAAATCAGAGGCAAGAGCAGGCGGGAATTTCTTACCTACCTTGCAGGGTAAAAATTCCCATTGTGAAATAAAAGGAAAATCACTTAAGGCATTGATGGGATTTTATTACTCGCCTGCAGGTAAATAATCCCATTATGAAAGTCAAACAGCTTAAGTGGATCATGGGATTTGTGGAGCTGCGGTGCAAGTTGAATAATCCCATTGAAAATTGGTTTTTAAAAATAGAAATTGCTTATGCCAAAAAGTGCAACCCCTTTTGGGAAGGAAGGGCAACTTTAAATGCATTAAATTAATTAATTTCTTCTCCAAATTTGGCGCCCAGGTATGTGGAAAAGTCAACAAGGGTAAAGTGGATAAAGGAAATTAGAATTAGAAGTTCTAAAATTAAATATATATTATTTATTTAATGCAGCCCCTTCATGTGAAAAAGTGCGCCCTATTTGGAAGAGGATTAATATTTTTTTAAGTATTAATTGATTAAATTAATTCCTATTTTCAGTGGCCGAGGTCAAAGCATACTGTGAGGCTTAAGTTAACTGGAAGTAGAGAGTTAAAATTAAATAAATTTAATTTATTTAATGGCAGCCATGAACATGCACAAAATAGGCGCCCCATTTGAAGAGAAGAGCTTATTAATTAATTAATTAATTGTCAGGAATAGGAGGGGCAATAATTAATTATAGAATGATGAGGGTTATATAAGCAAGGGCTGCCATAAGGATGAATTAATTAATTCAATAGCAAAAAAGTGCAGCCTAAACAAAAAGTGCGCCCCATTTGGAGAGGAATTTTGCTTAGAAGGTGTAATTACTGTTGGAAGCTTCAAAATTTGGCGCCTAGGTTTGAAGGAGCTTGATTTGTGTCTGAATAATTGTCTACATAGTGGTACAGGTGCTCAAGTGAAGTTGGTAAAATTCATGTTTGCTTTGCATGCAAATAAAACATCAAATTTTGGGGCAGCAGACTTGATATATGCAATTTTTATGATTAAAATCCATTGTTCATGTTCGGTTGCCATCTTTGTCTGCAATTAATTGCAAGAATTCATTACGAGTGCTTTTATAAGAGAAAGGAGCTTAAATCAATGTCCAATACATTGAACATATCTTCCAAATCTGAAGAATTATCCAGATCTGCACCGGTTGTGAAGAATTTCGGCCGAATAAAGAGGAAAAGAATTGTTCAAACAAAGATAGATATGGCCATGGCAAACAGGGATGAAAAAGAAAGCACATCAAAGTCATGAATCACTTCTAAGTTTGCAGACATTGGAGACACAGATCTAGGTCCGGAACCTCTTTCGAATTGATTGACAGATCCAGAGCAAGAAAGACTTCCCTCATGTGTGCAGTCAAAAGTAGTGGAATCATTCGAGCTGCAACATTTCCATTCACAAGCCCAATTGCCAGAGTTCGTCATGGAGTGTGCTAGGTCTTACCATCCATTATCCAGATCAGTCCGAGATGCTGCGGGGAAAACAATAATCCGGTTGGACGCACAGTTCATCAATTATTGTTTGAAGATTCCGCACGAAAGGTGGTGACTACTATTAGCATACAAGATGCCGAGCAACAGATGGGAAAAGCATAAAGTTGATTGCATAGGCATAATGAACAACAGATACATGAAGAAGCCCAGATCTCCTTCCAAGTTCCTAAGAACTCTTCCACGATCCAATCTAGTACAAGAGGTGGATGATATTGCCAAATTGTTATGCAGGGTAAATGGCGAAGCGAACACTCACAACTTCCACGCATGGATGTATGCTTTCATCAGGACCATTGAAATCAACAAAGCAGATTCAATAATCAATTGGTCGGAAATCATTAGTGACAACATTGGTGAGCAGCTCCGGAACGTGAGGCGTACTTACAGCTTCAAAATGACTTCTACTTGGTATAGCGCAGCGGCTTCACAAGGCATCTTCTCCAAGCTGGATAGATGTGGTGTTCTTTCCAAGGACCCTATTTTCGAGTGCTACCCACAACTTACTGTACCTGCGTGCAAGAAATATTACAAGGTGGTCAACGATGGATTCTTCTACGAATTCATTTGCAGGCTGGACGGCGATCTAAAGGCCAACAGGGTGAGCAAGGAAGCGTGGGAAGTTGTGTCCAGGATTGGCAGTATCTTCATTCAGTTTGCGGATTTCACATACCTCAGGGTCACCGGCTTTTCTAGAGAACCAGTTAAGTTGCCCAGATTTCGAATGATAGATTGGTCACCATGGAGTTGAGCAGACAACTCGTGGAGATGCATGACCTACAGTCGAAACGACACAAGTCTACAAGCTTCTTCCCGATCACTGTGGGCCATTATAGCTACCAGAGCATTCATAAGGCCCGAGGAATTGAAGCGAGAGATGTTCTCTGAGTACGAGCAAGAGTTCTTCCCAGCACGGTGAACTTCGATCCATTTGGAGTGGCAAGGAAGATAATCTCCAGGAGTACGCACACGTGCCTTCATTGGAAGATTTCTGGATGAAGTGCAAAAGCGAGTACGAGGTTAGAAAGAAAGATTTCAGCAGGTTATCAGCGCGGCAAGTGTTTGACTTTGGATTAGCACGGATACCTGCGGATCTTAAAGATGATGGGCCTGTGTTACTTGACACATACCATCGGATGGGAGGAGATAGAGTTGTACTTCAGGAGAACGTAGGGGTTGCCATACGATTGAAGAAAGGTTTGCCGACATTCTGGTCAATACTTCAAACTGGTTTCTTGTGAAGGGATACTACCTTGATGAAGCATTGATGAATCAAATCACGGGAAACTTCGGCACAGGAGATTCCCTCAAGAGGAAGCACGGAGGAGAAAGCAACAGAAGGCCTGAGAAGATTAAAGTGCACAGAAGGTCTCATTCGAAGGAGAAGATCACTTCTACGGCTATGATGTTAGTTCCGGCTTCTCCAGCACCAAGTACTTCACCGACTGTTGCACCTCAGCAGGATACTACCATTCCTCCATTGAATCCGGCAACATTCATCTTCTCTCCTCAGCCACTCCGTTCAGCGCCTCTTCCTGAAGAAACGTTGAAGCTGCAGATGGCAGAATTTGAAAGAGCTTTGTCTTTGGATGACTCAGAGGATGGCAGCCACAACACTAGCAATTTCAAATGGAGAGGAATCAGAGCGCGAGATAGTGGTACACTCAGCAACTTCTCATTCTCGAGAAGTAATTTCTCAGAATGGTTGACTTCGCAGTTGGTTCCAGAGGCTAGAGAAGAAATCAACTTGGAGGAACACGACTTGCAGCTGCTCCTGAATCTAAGCGGGAAAGACAAAAACCTAAAGTTGCTAAGGTAACTTCAAGGTTGATCATTGAGGAGTCAAGAAGTTCGTTGAGATGTCAGTTCCGGCAGAAGGGAAGGAGGATGAGCTCACGGCAGAAGACATAACAATAACCAGAGTACCCATAGGTCAAGCCACCACAGAAGGATTGAAGCAGGACACGCAGACATTGATAGATGCTCTATTCCTTAGGCTTGACAAAGAAAAGGCAGAGAAAGTTGAACTTCAGAAGCAGGTATCTCAGTTGTGCGAGATCATTGCCAAGGTTGCTAAATCTTCCACTCAGCCCATTTCAACACAGAAGCAGGTGAGTGATCATCTGATGCAGGAAATGGAAGATGCAAGCAACCAGGTTAAAGCTATCGATGAATGGAAAAGTCTGATCATTCGTCAAGCTTCTGTACAACTCGGAGAGGTGCCAGCCCGCCTAAAGGTTATGAAAGATGCATCAAATCAGCTGAAGCAACTGGTGACAAGCACGATAGATATGAACACAGTTGTTGAGAGTAACCTGAGTACTTTGGCCAAAATAAATAAGCTGCCGAGAGAAGTGTTGATTGCGGAACAGATTGTGCCGAGAGAAGTGTTGATTGTGGAACAGATTGTGCCCGACGGATCAGTTGAGAAGGGGAAGCAACTTGAGTTTGCAGTATCTTTCCGTTTGGAGATCTGCAGAATTATGTTGAAAAGGATGCAGGCACTTGAGAGTATGGCATCATCTTTACCAGACAATGTCATCGCTTTCACTAATGAGGAAGTGGTTGGGAACGTTACTTCATACACACGGATCATTCCTAGCAAAGTGCCTAATTCCCTGGAAGGATCTCTTCTGATGGTGCAAGGGAGAATTGATGGAGCTATAAAGCCTTTCACGATGAATTCCATCAGCAAGTTGGTGGCACTGCAGTCAGATATTGAGAAGTTCGGGCCTAGCTTGGAGGATGTGGAAGCATGTATCAGGGTATTGAACAAAGGCTTGCTGCAGATTCAGGACAGAAAAGGAAGTTGTGGCTAAGACAGATGGGAAAATGTTGAATTACATGTTCGACAAGTATATTCAGTATCAAAACAAAAAGAAGATATAGATGTTACAGTTGGCGTGTCTTTCTTCTTCTACTTTTTCTTCTTCTATTTTCCATGTTCCCGGATGAAATTGTAAAATTTTAAAGTTATTGGTTTTGAAACCATTACTTTAAGTTATGTGGAACAATTCTATTAGTTAAGTGACAGATGTGTCACTTGAAGAGGAATTAGAGGGGGATGATTGCCAGATGTTATCTTTACCTTTTGTTTATGTTTCAGTTCAGTTGAGTTTCCCATTTGTACTTTCCCTTCTACATTCTATAAGTAGGAGAAGAACCTTCGGGTTAATAATCAAAATTTGTAAGCAGCATTATTGTGTTTCAAACTTTGTGCTGAAACCCCTGATAGCTATTTGAAGCAAAGGAATACAAAGGAGCAGATTTCAGAGAACTTTATGTCACGATGCATTTTGTTTCTAGCTTTTGTCTTAGATCTACTTATAAACTTTGTGTTATTTTAGATCTAGATCTGAAGTTGCCTTTGCTTATAATTCTGTGGTTGATATCTATTGGTTTCTTCTATGTGCATGTAATCAACTCTGTTATCTATTGATTGGGTTGCACATCTTCCCTATTTCTTCCCTGTGTTTTATTATTCCCTTCTTTAAATATTTCATTTCTTTAAACACTGCTTACTTGCTGCAAAACTATACAGCTATGGTTCATGAGTTGTATGGTTAAAGTAAAACCCCCATATAGATACTAGCATATTTTATTGACAAATCTGACACGAGAGCCTCACCGGTAAATGAGGGAGATTTATCTCATGACTGCCTAGGTTTTTCAGCTATGCAGAAAATCTAGCCAACAGTTTGTCCATTCAAACTTTTCACCCTTAAGTAATAACTTCTCCATTGGTTGAACTATGTTTGCATATCCCCTAATAAATTTCATGTAGTCTCTTGCATGTCCCAGGAATGCGCAGAGCTTTGAGAGCGTTGTTTGTGATTTGAGTCCGATTATGATAGCTATTTTTGCTTGATCAACCAAAATTCCTTCTTTACATACTACATGTCCGAGTAAAGACTCCAAATGGTGTGAAGAAAAAACATTTTTAAAATTTAATGCAATGCACAAAGCTCTACATCTTTCTAACATTAAGCATACCTTAGATACGTGTTCTTTGAACAAGGAGAATATAGCCCAATCATCTAGGTATACTTCTAAGAAATCATGAATGAAATCTTTGAACGCAATAACAACTCAGGAAAAGACTGCAGGTGCATTTTTCAGTCCAAATGGCATGACCTTACTTATATGCGAAGCTCCCCCATTCGGTTGTGAAAGTGGTTTTATTTTGATCTTCTTGCACAATTGGTATTTGATGATAGCCACTGAATCCATCTATGAACGAGTATACTTCATGTCCCGCTACTACTTCCAATATTTCATCGGTGAATGGAGTTGGGAACACATGCATCATTTAGAGCCCTATAGTCTCCATAGATTCTAATTTCTCCCATTTTCTTGGGTTGAGTGACTATCAAACTTACCCAATCTGATTTTTCTATTGGATATATTAGACCTACTTCTATCATCTAATCCAATTTCGCTTTTACCTTGGCTTTCATATTCGGGTTCAATCTGTATGGCCTTTTCTTTATAGGTTTTGCTCCTTTCAATTCGATGCGCATTTCCCGATTGTTGATCCGCTCCTTTTATTTCACTAAATTTAGTAGAGAACGCATCTTCATAGTCTCACAATAATTGCAATATTTTGACATCTCCTTTTCCGTCCAATAGTCTCCCACAGTAGCTAGTTTGACTATTCCTGTTGGTCCGATGTCTTCTACCCTTTTGTGCATTGGCTCATCATATACTTTAGCCTTCCTTGTTGCGGGTCTCTATACCCATCCTGGATCCTTGTTTTTCTTCTATGTTTATATTGCGCAACTGTGCTTCTTCTTGATTGATCGCTTCTTTTTCTGTTGGTATTGGGTGAAGATGTTCGGTTCAAATATTTCACTCAATTTATTATCCTCTTCATTTTTCTGGTCGTCATTGTCTTTGTTTTTATCCCCCACCCTGTTGTAGCTTTTCAATTTGTATTTTACGTTTTCTATTGCAGTCTCCTTATACAGTTTTTCCTATTCTTTTCTCTGGGATTTGGGAATTTTGCTCTTCGAATCAATAGTTCCATAGAGAGGAATGTTTTAATTTTGTGAAGAGCAATATCAACCATAGGATTACTATCTTCAAAGGTGAAAGTTTGAATAAAATCATATTATAGTTGTCCCCAATTGTGCATTTCTCTTCTTTCTCGATGAACATACCATGCTTTTGCTAATGGTTTCAATGTTTCTAGGAATATATGGGTGAACATACCTTGCTTTTGGTAATGGTTTCAATGTTTTTGGAAATATATGGCCCCACCATTTTAGCTCTATCTCCTGAATTTTCCAAGTTTCAATGCATTCCTGGATGTGTATATGTGGGCATTCTTCCACGCAATACTTAGGCCATTTCTTAGTAGTCCGTCTGTCTAGTGCAAATCTTGACCGCAACATTTTTGTGACTTCTTCCCAAGTTAATGTCTTAGATTTATGCATAGCCCACCATGATGCAAATATCCCTTTTAATGCATAATCCAATGCACTTACTCTTAGCTCTTTCTGAGGCACATATTTTTGTAATTCTACCAAGAATGTGTCTAGGTTCGAAGTTCCAAAGTATTACGGGATACATTTTTCAACCTATACCATCCTTGTTGATCTTATCTTGTGTTCCCTTCTCATCCAATGATTCAAATTTGCATCCGAGTCACCACCAACTGAGGATTCCATTTCCCATGGAATATGACTTTCTCCATTTGGCTCTATGTAGTCTTGTCATGTTGCGCAAAGTTATAGAGTTGGGATATCTCTGATCTAGTTGGGGACCGAATATCATAACTTGGTTCTTCTCCTATGAATGGATTCTTGGTGTGGGTTTGAATCGGATTTGACCATTCTAGGGATTCTTCCTTTCTTTTTGTGGCATGCATCGCAGGAAAAAAGCCTTTTCTTGGTGTCCCACCTTAAACCAACTTTCAACATCATGCACATATGGAGACAATGGTTCCTTAGGAATCGTATACGGTTTTAGTTCAATTTTGTTCAAAGGGATTATAATAATAAAATCATCTAGATGTGATTCCATTTGATTGGTGACTATGTTGATTGTCATATTACCATCATATGCCCACTTCTTTCCAATCAACACTGGATAGTGTGTTTCGATTTGTTTTCATATATATGACTTCAAAATCTCCTTTCAAACATAAGTCTCCTACCGTATTTCAATGTCTTCTAAGACCAATTGGATCTACTCTTCCATAATTTGCGAGGTTGAGTGTTACAGGACTATATGCTAGAGCAGGAGCTCCCATTACTTCTCAAGTAGATCTTGGCATCATATTTACAATGCTTCCAAAGTCAAACACTGTCTCTTATTTCATAGTCCCCCAAAGTTACATTTAGTCGAGTGTCCACGTCCCATGGCTTCTTAGTTTTTACATACCAAATTGGTTTCTTCGTTTGCACCTCTTTGTTTGATACACTTTCTAATAGAGTTCTAAGAAGATTGGATATGTTTTGTGAGATATATTCATTGTGCAATACATTCACTATGTTCAACAAATCTCTGTAAGGCTGCAACTACTCCTTCCTATTTTAGTATTCTAATCATTTGTCCATAAATTTGGGCTTCTGCTGCACCGGTATTCTGCATATCACCCTCCCTACTTTGAATTGATTGGAGTAACTTTTTAGCTTCTTCCAATAGTGCCTTTTCCTTTCTTGGGTCAGGATAGGTATCTTTGTGCGCTCGGCATATTTAGGGCTCCATAGGAATCTCCTCATGCTCCAAGCCTCGTTCTTTCCTCCATGCACGTGTAACAGCTTGAAGACTACCAATTTCTCTTAGTACAAAGATTAATCATTTTGACATTGCATAGTTGTTTTTCTTTTCTTTGTTTCTCCAATACAGGATAGTCTTTTGTATTGTGTTGCGCTTACACCCTGCAATAAGCGCAATAAACATCTCATTCAAGACTTGAAGGGAAATTTCACACAATGTGGTTCAGCTCTCCGTAAAGGTAATGTTATCCAAAATGTGCCCCCCTGCTCATTTTGTGGCTAACTCCTTTCATTCTTCCCTCTCTTGTGCCTCAGACATAATTTTTGCTTTTCAGGCACTCAAAACTTTCTGGAAATGACACCATTGGATAGAGCTCTCTCTCAGCTTTCCAGAAAGGTAAAGTTTTCCTCCTAACTCCATGTATTTTTGAAGTTATGGCTCGGCGGAGTTTTTGTGGGAAATTTTCCCCTGAAAGGCCCGCAGCCAATGAGATGCCGCCACGTGTCCAAGGAAGTGGCGGGGGTCGGAGGAAAACTTGGTTTTTTACCAAGTGTTTTGGCGAAATTTCAAAAGGAAGATTTTCCCATGCAGGCCCGCCGACGAATCAAGTGATGCCACGTGTCCAGGGGAGGAATTTGCAAAATTTGACTAAGTGTTGGCACATGGAAATTTTGGAAGGCCGCGCCTAATCATATTGCGCCACATGTCCTATGGCGTGGGAGTTTCGGAGGGCGGAGGAGAAGTTAGAATTTTGGCGAAGTGTTTTGCCAAAGTTCAAAAAGAAAGTTTTGGCCCGCTGCCCCGTCGACCAATCAGCGAAGGCCACGTGTCACCGGAGCCGGAAAGGCGGAGCGCGGGAGGAAATTGGGATTTTTTCCCAAAAGATTGCGAACAAAGTAAAAATATTTGCGGAGGGCCCGCGGCGAATGAAATTAGGCCACGTGTCCCGGACCGGCGGAAGGCGGGGAGAATTTGAGAAATTTTCCCAGGAAAAAACAAAGGAAAATTCAAAGGAAAAAGCCCGCCCCAAAATGCGAGCCAATGGAATCTCGCCACGTGTCCGGTGGCGGCCAAAGCATCACCAAGCCCGCATGGAAAATTTGAAGGGGCAAGCCCGCATCCATGTAGGGTCTCGCCACGTGTCTAGTGGTTTCAAAATATCAGTCAGGCCCGCGAAAAATTCAGGAAGGAAGGTCCACGACCAATTAGCACTCGCCACGTGTCTTCAACTCATCGGCCTGGCGGAGTTTTTGGGAAATTTTTCCAATGGCAAAAACAAAGAAAAATGAAGCGTAGAGGGCCCGCGCCCAATCAAAACGTGCCACGTGGCACCTGGAATGGCAGCGCGGGGATTTTTTTTTTGGGAATTTTCCCAAATGCAAAAAAGGTGAAAAATTCAAAAATTTGCCCATCAACCCGATTTGCCCCTGTTTTGCCCTAAAACTTCAAACGGCCATATCTTTCGATCTAGAGCTCGGTTTTTGCGTTCTTTATATCAATGGAAAGCTAGTGAAATTCTCTACAAGATTCCGGGGTCATTTTTGCATTTTGATGGAGTTTGGAGGGATAAAATCAAAAAACGCCTCTGGCACGTGGTCATGGACAGAAATGACGTTTCAACCACCGTTTTTAATGAAGAATGGCTCGCATTCTCTCCCAACATGGCTAAAAATGTCAGGGGATGGGCCTGTAAGGATGCCCATGCTGTTTTGATTACGTTTTGGTCAATGGTTGAATCTTCCCCATGTTTTCCGCGTTTCTCTCTCCTGGAGTCGTGGATTGCACTGTAAAAGCCAGAATGGGTTCATTTTTGCAAAGAGGGGACACCTTTTCAGCTCTGCAACTTCCCTTTTCTTCCCTTTTGGCAGAACTTGTGAAAATTTTTACCCTTCCATGCAATACAGCACCCCTTTTGCCTCTTGATCATTGTAATGCATCAGATCTTGGATCCGGAATGTTAATATATGCTTTGTGATTAAAATCCCTTAATCCTTTCATATATCTACCATTGTTTTCCTGATCTTTCATTACATTTTGAGCAATTTGTGCATGTTTTTGTGTGGTGTTTTGCTTATGGATTGTGTATGTATTGCAGTATCAGGTGTCTGCAACTCTTTTGGTGCATCACTTCATTAGCATTAGCTTCATTTTCTTGCATTCCCTATCTTTGTCCCCTTGGAATTTAGAGTAGGAACTAGGAATTCAAACCTCTGCAACTGTAAGTGACATATCGGATCAGAGGAGTTGAGGAACCAGCCTCTAATCTGGAGATTCCTCTCCCATTTTTACAAGTCCCACACTTGGGGAGAGGATTCAATGTTGTGCAATCACACTGGATGTTCAAGATATCAACTAGAAGCCTGATCAACATCGTGGGTGTCTTTGCTGATTTGCTGCAACAACAGGTAACAAATCACTACTTGTTGTTGGGGTTTGGGTCTTGTCCTCCTTTGTTTGTATCCACCTTGGTAGCCTCTTTGACTCCGTATGGTTTTGATGGTGCATTCCAATTTTGATTTTGGCCTTGATATCCTTCATATTGTGCTTGTGGTGAAGGCATATTCCACCGTGTGATTGTTAAGGCGAAGGAGGTGCCCATCCCATATTGTTTTGCGGATACGGCGGTGCCCAACTCAGATCGGCCGAGGAGACCTGCGGGATCCATGGCGGATTTATTTGTGGTGAGGTTGGAGCCCATGGTGCGGCTGGCTTTGGTGATGTGGCCATTTCCCTCTCTGCTACAACATTTGGGCCCTTGGGTGCCATTTGAGCTTGTACTGCAAAAACATTTCTCTTTTACATCCATCAACGCCTGACAGTCTTTTGTCTCATGAGTCGTGGCCTTACAAAAAGAACATACCACATTTTGAGGGTGCCTCACATAGTGTTGTAATAGAGGGCAATTGTTAATTGTGTGTCCAAATATTTTAAGGCATCGCAAAATTTGCCTCACCCTCCGATTTCATATTATGGCAGGCATTCTTATAATGTCCTCCACAATCTGCGCACCATATGCTGAATCGAGGCTTCTTTCCTCACTGTAATTTGTCTAACCTTTGCATTATTGCATCAATCCTTGCTTTTGTTTTGAACCCAGGATTACTACTATCCCCATAGTCCTCAATTTTTTCCACCCTAATAGTTGCTTCAATAATTTTTGTTTTGGTTGAAAATTTGGTCTATGCAATCACAAACCGGATTTTATTGCGCAATCCTTCTACAAACCAAGCAACTTTATTTGACTCATCAAAATTGAAATTTGCTTTATTCATGACATCTAAGAATCATATCATATTTTGTAACCGTTTATCCTAGTCTCTGTTTTATTTCTTTAGATCTTGAATTGTCTCCCCCACATTTGTTTCTTTTGAATTCTTGAGTTAACGCATTACGGACATCCTGCAAATTCTTCAAACTCAACTATCTTGAGTAGATGAATTCCAAGGCCCTTCCTTGTAGTGCGCCTATTAGTTCACATTTCTTGGTATTGTCATTGGTGATTCCTTTTGCACCCCATCACATGTCACAAGTCAACAAGTAATGTTCAGGATCAGTAGTTCTATCATATGGTTGCAAACTTGTGTATGGATTAGAGAAATGAGCCATTGTACTTCTTAGTACCAACTGGTATCCTGGTTGACTTTGCGCAACTGCAAAATTCAAGTCTTGTCTTGAATTTGAGTGTGTTTATTGAAAGAGAAAAAGGGATGGTTTCTTCATAAATCCATAAAGATTACGGGGTGAATATTTTCTTGAGGTGCAGTGAAAGGCCTATCACATTGTGGAGTAGACTGAGTTCTGAGAATGGGAGATGTGGGTCTTTGTATGGGCCTATTTTTCTTCTCCTTGGTGAAATCTACAAGAACTCAAAACGACCTTTCTGATTAGTACTTCTTGTTTCTAATCTCCTCATGTGCTGTAGTCACCAGGTCTTTGAAAGCAAAGTGGATTAGCCAAGTGCTTAAGTGTTGCTCTTAAAGCAACAAAAACTCAGGTTTAAACCAGAATATTGGTTGAATCTTGATTGCATTTGTGCAAAACTGAGGGATTCTTGTATCTAAGACTCTTTTCAACAATTTTACAAATAAATATCACAATAAGATCCCACCAAGCATGCCAGAAACTATTGAAGGTGTTGAAACACCAAGATGGCTAGAATGTCTGCAATGGAACACTGATAAAGAAAAATAAGATTTTATAACTCAGTGTCCCACTAGGTGTGCCAGAAACAGTTGAGGTCTGAATATTTCCATGTGCAACATTATCTTCACATTTAGTTCAACAATGGGATCCCTTGCCAGTTGTGGGATTGTTAATGCAAGGGAACCGCCAGAGAGAGCAGGCTATCATCCTAAGCTACCTTGATGCTATTGCTACCTATGTATTAGTTGAACTATTCTGGTCAACCTTTGCTAAGACTTGACAGAGAAAAGGGGAAAACAAATAAAATTGTAAAGATTAAGGGGTCTTTGTCTCTGTCTGAATATGACATAGCAAACCAAACACATGAAAATATAATCCAAACACACAATATCACAATGCAACCGTAGGTAAGAATTCAGTCTGAATGTGAAAATGGGACTACATGAGGCAAGAGGAAAGTGTGAAGGGCAGATAGCAACCACAACAACTTTTATCTATAATTGCTTGTGAATGCACAAATGTTCTTACACTGTGAAATGAGGTACTGAATGCATTCCAAACATTGGCACAGAGGTCAAGATGGGAATTCAAGCAAATTCGAGCGAAGAACCGTTTACAAAAAAGAAAATCCTACTACTTATAGAACAATTAGTGAGAAGAAAATTGGGAAGCAAGAAAAAGAAGTATTAATGAGAATCTGTGATTATTCCATTTTGTAGAGAATCAAATCTTTTTTAGAGCTGAAATGATTCACTCTCGGCAAATTCTCAATTCCAAAGTAATCAGACGCTCTGTGATGTGATTTCAAGATTGAAAAGGGGACATCTTGCCACCAGGATCAAGCTCACTTGATTAGAAAACAGGTCACCGACAAAAAAATCAATCTGAGTTCAATCTCCTTTGCTTTACATACTCTGTTCCCAAGAAGAGGTATATGGAACTTGAAAGATATCATGGTGATGAGGAGTTTCATTTATTCTTGAAATGATGTTCCACTAGCCACTAATCAATCTTTAACATCAATCTTGCAAAACCCAATATCTTAGAAGCATCTTCAACTACCTGCAACTTCTCAAAACACTGTTTGCTATCAAAAGAGGTCAAATTGAAGATTTCATTTGCTGTTTATCATGATCTCAAAACCTTTTCTATGCACTCAAGGGGTTCTGTAGAATTTAGGAATGTTCAACTCATTAAATGTGAGCCGCTGGAGCTGTTGAAAATCATCTAAAATGCCTTGGCAGAGGAAAATGGCTCTCAGCAACTTCAAGTATGGGTTGCAGCTCAAATATGTGTCCATTTGCTGTGAAAGTTATCCCAATCAAAAGCTCTCTTCAAGAGCCTTCGATCAAGAACAACAACGCATTATTTGGAGCTTCCTCGTGAAATATAAGGCCAAAAGAATCATCACTCTGCAATACGTCTATTCCAATTGGTAAAATTTTGCAAATTTTAAATTAAAATAATCACCGTGAATAGACCAATCGCAGGCTGCCGCTTGACAGTCCCAGATTGTCCAATCATCAATCTCAGTTCCTATTCGTTCTTGCTCATCCAAGCCATATCCCAAGATTGACAGCTGAGATTCAATCTTGGGATCCAACAGCTAGGATCTCAATCTCCCAATCACGGCTTGTTCTTATCTCCTTCATATCAATGGCAATTCTAAGATTGACACCCATGATTCAATCTTGAGATCAACGGCCAATCTTGGAATCTAGGATCATGTTTATCACTCATGGACCAAGTCATATTCCAAGATTGACGGTCGAGATTTGATTCTCGAGACCTGACTGTCCAGGTCTGAATCGCCCAATCTTGGCTTACTTTTTTAGTTGGAAATGTTAAAAGTTTACAATTTTAAAATGCCATGATTTCAAATTTTGTATTTTGAAATTCTTACATTTTTAAGATGTTAAATTTAGCATTTTTTAAATTATAAGATCTAAAAGTCCTTCATTTTTAGATGAAAACATTAACGTTTATGTTTTTATTGTTTTGTATTTTTAGTTGCAAATGTTAAAGTTTACATTTTAAAGGTTCGATGCTTTCAAATTTTGCATTTTGAAATTCTTACATCTTGAAGATGTTAAACTTAGCATTTTTAAATTGTAAGATCTAAAAGTTCTTCATTTTAGATGAAAATGTTAACCTTTATGTTTTTAAATTTTAAGGTTCTGCATTTTCAGTTAGAAATATTAAAGTTTACATTTTTAAGGTTCCTTTTGCTTCTCGTGGATCAATCCCAATTTCAAGACTGATGGTCGAGATTGATTCTCCAGTCAAACGGACAATCTCGGGATCTCAAATCATTCTTTGTTGCTCCATATCAATGGAGATTCAAGATCAACAATCTAGATTTAATCTTCAGAACAATAGTTAATCTTGGAATCTCGGTTGTTTTTTCGTTGCTCTCAAGCCAACCCAGTTGGTAGATTAACAGATTGTGACCTCTTAGAATGGGCATTCAAGATCGTGCCACGTGGCACCCCATGGATGGAAGCCTTGATCTTCGACTTTTGCCATATCATCATTGACACATCTTCGTCAACTACCACATGAGTGCTCCATTTGTCTACCAAGTTGGAACTTCAATTAAAATAATTAAGACCCGTGCACTGTGTACCATTTCTCTTCTTACCCCACCTTACAATACAATGTGAACACCCTTGATCAATATAAAGGCCTTCCTTGTTGTATGTACAATGAATGTGGGATTATTCCCATTGAGTATTTTTCAAACCCCAACACCTCGAGCTCAAACCAGGCCTCTCAACCACCGGTGAAGATTTTTACGAGCTTTGAATCCTCCCAACAATCCACTAAGTATTGTATGGGCACTCCATGTGTTTGTGAAGTGAATTGAGGCTGCGAGTGAATGATTTGGCTCTTAAAAATATGTGGAAACTATGAACACTACCATTAAAGTCCACCGCCCTACAACCTTTGAGAAAGCCGTGGTCAAGACACACGTGGCCAATGCTTTAGAGGAAATATTAGGACCACGAACAAGGACAAAACGTAAGGCAGATCCTTCGAGACACCTTTTCATGAAAAGCGAAGGGTGAAGTAAAGTTAAATTGGAAGGTTGGCTTTTCCTCAACAAATAATATGTAATAAGAGTTCGAGACAGAATCGCATTAAATTGGTCGTTTCATCCCGGTAGTAACATAGGAGACTTTAGAGCAACAAATTATAAAGCTCCATTGCGATTGATACGAACTTGATTCACCTACCTTCTAACCATCACCATCCACATCATTTCTTGTAATGCCAACGTGATAGACCTTATTGTAACCATCACTGCATCAATGGCCATAGGGACGATGTGGATGTTATGTCCTTCATGATCATTTGAAATAATTAAAAGACAAGGGCATCATTTATTTCGGTTCTCGCCATGTGAGTGGTCTATCTCACCACTTCCTCGTAGGCATGTTGTTACTCCGATGGAGTTATCTCCTTCACCTTGTTCTAAGGTCATTATTCATCCCTTCATGTCATAGGTTGTCACTCATGCGCGCTCTCCATCGCATCCATCCATCACTGCACCATCTCATCCACCACGTCATGCTCTTACTATACATTGGCTTCCACAACCCTCAACATTTACACTTCCCACCACCGCTTTACCCATCATTTGTACAACTCCACATGACATTCAGTTTGGCTCATACACTCACGCCACTTTCATTCCACATACTTCCACCACTTCATGTTGGCTTGGTCTTTGGTAGGTGATTTTTACCACCTTACCCCCGATGACGCAATCGTGTTCTTATAGTTCTTATATGATTGTTGAGTGATCTGTCATAATAAGAACCTTTCTTCACATGCTTTCTCAATTCATCTAGTGCACATTATCGAATCATTTCCCGATGAAGCACTCTTGCTTTACGGTTCATTTTTTATTCTTTGAGGGTCTTATCTAAATGAACCTCATCATCTATACACTGGGGGTCATCACTAATCTCCCCCCTCTATCCTCATCATACTAACATGCGATCATCTTCTACTCTTACACATTATTCATTTTTAATCACAACTTTATTTATACATACAATTACACTTTACGCAATCACATTACATACATTATCTCTCATCATATATGCTATCCCATCATCTATCTATCTATAATCACACTAATCATCCATTATTTCCTTAGTCAACATCAACAATGACGCATTACAAATCAATTCAACAAACCCACAAAATACTTAACACATTACACATCGCAACAATAATTAAGGAATCATACATCATCATCACTAAGCATTGCATACTGATGATTATACGCGATGAATCCATATATATATATAGTTCATAATCATAGTTACAAAACATCTCATCACTGGGGGACAAGTCCCCTACATCAATACATATCATATCTCATCATTGTTATCACTCTCTGGAGCTGCTAGAGCTCTAGAACTAGAAGTCTCGCCACTAACTGCGCCGTTGATTGTGACCTCTATATCTCTCTACCTTCTTACGTAACAGCGTGTTCTCCGTATACTGCTCTGCAAAGCAACCTTGTAACTCCAACAACCACACAAACACATCTTGAGCTAAAGTACCTCAACCAATGAACTCTCTAGCTTTCCGTGTCTCCTCTCATGCCTTGTCTTGTTCACTCAGTATCACTATACACGTCACTACTGCTATCGCAACTAGCTCGAACAAATGGGCATGCTCGCTCGTAATATTATCTACATGCTCTAGCATGCCTCCACTCGCGAGTATGTCGGTGGGCACATTCCGCATCAAGGTGTGGATGGATGTATCCACAATCAATGACCTATACACATTGCCTACATCCATACATCTACGTGTTAGACAACAATACCAATGCACACACCATATAATAAATCACACAACAACATCATACAAATACTTACGCTTTTCTATTGTCCGCTACACTATCGGGGCCATGTGCCCCCCTCCCGCCTCCTCCTAATGGTAATCCCATTTGCAGATCTGCCAATACTAGATCAAACCCACCCATTGATGTGAGAACCACCATGTTTAGTATGCCTCTGTACACCCCGCATCATCCACATATATCGGCTTTATCGCCGCATCTCGCCTGTCTCCGGCCCCGGGAGGTACTAATTGCTCTCGTATGGGCCTTGGTCTAGATCTCGCCCTCCTCGGTGCCCGATAGCTCTCAACCATTTATTGGCTTCGAGGGCACATCCTGGGCCATGCTAAATTTTCGTGAAACCCGCTCAACTTGAAATAAATCGGTCACCCATGGAAAGCGATCCTCTAACCACATCGTCATCGTATGCATCGTAACTCTATGACATCCTTGGGCCATCCTCCATAGTCTCGGTATGGCCTCCATACTACGTCATCTAACCCCATGCAATCTATCATCACTATATAGGCATTAATATCCATCCTCCTACCACATACACCTACCCATCTCCCAACAAATATGTCTAGCCTCACCCAATCTCCACGTGCTCCACTCATTGACCTCAATACTACAATATGCTCATAGGCCCATACATGCAACAATGTCGTAGCTCCAATACCACCACCATGCTCCTCATGTGTAAATCTATATAGATCCCTATAAAGGTGGGACAACACACATCGTGCCCAAGCATACCTAGTACTCTCCTCCTCTATCCGGTGGTAGATATCATATATCTTATATAAGATGCCTATGCTACCACCCTTTGTTGCGTAATCGATGACACTATCACCACGGTAAGAAACTTATGCAATCACGGAACCCTTAATCTTAAAATAACATCCAGGCTAATATGGGCCTCGGTAGGAACTCGAGTCCCCACGAAATAACGACTAACGGTCCTCATCTATCTCTGCATATCATCCACTGCCATAACATGTACCCTCTCACCAACAATAGGTAATCACAGTATGCGATACACATCCTCTAGTGTAATTGTCATCTCACCTATAGGTAACCAAAATGTGCAAGTATCTACACACCACCTCTCACACAACGCTGTAAGCATAGGCATATTATGGGGCACATCCCCCATCTTTTTATATATTGCAGGCCAACATTGTCCAAGACATCCCACTCGTCGTTTTGACAACCCCAATCCAAGTAACGTACTCAAGTGGCGACCACCTCAAAACTCCCTCGAATCTATATCCCTTTGCACATCACAAAACAAAAACAAACTACGTAATAGAACATCATACATACACAACACTACACGGTCAGTAAAAAAAAAGTAACAATAATATGTAACAAGAGTTCGAGACAGAATCGCATTAAATTGGTCGTTTCATCCAAAGTAGTAACATAGGAGACTTTAGAGCAACAAATTATAAAGCTCAATGCCGGTTCATAAAAAGATGAGGTGGTGAGGGAGAAAAAGACACTAATATCATTCTCAACAAACTTGACCAATGAATCATTCCAAATTATGC
This sequence comes from Taxus wallichiana var. yunnanensis, assembly GCA_018340775.1. Taxonomy (NCBI): domain Eukaryota; kingdom Viridiplantae; phylum Streptophyta; class Pinopsida; order Cupressales; family Taxaceae; genus Taxus; species Taxus wallichiana. The sequence continues at coordinate 90,411,578 of CM031243.1, forward strand.
GTGTTCAAAAATAAGCATGAGATTATACATGCATTTCAGATATTTCAGGAAGCATCTGCATTGAATAGCTTTGTAAATGAATTACCAAAAATTCAACATCAAAGAGACCACCTCATACTCAAGTGATCAAAGGTTTATCATTGCGTTAGCAAGCAGTCTCAAATGTCCAGATCTGAAGAAATATTTTAAACATAGATTGCAGCATCAATATACCTTTATGTCGAAAAAGCAAGACAGCCTATAAAAATCATTTACAAAAAGCTCATGCATACAAAACGAATGTTCACGCTATTTGAAAATATCCAAAGGTAATATCTGCAACCTCTGGCAGTGATGGAAGTATGATTTGCATAAGTGAGAATATGAGCTTGACAATTAAGGATAATATGAGAATAAAATGTGATTGTGAGATTTTTTTAAAAGACTGTATGTTGTAAACTTCAGATATAACCAATAGCTTCAGATGGATAATATAAGACAGATGACACACTAATCCATGGAATGCAAATAAGTTGTTTGAATTGAAGGCAGAGAACAAATAAATTGATTACAAAGCATTTCTTGGAATTACTAGCATTAGAAAAGATAAATGATTGAGTTTGATTGTTTTGAATTGAAAATGCAAGTGACAGAAATGGTTTACAAACTTACAAGACATGTCGGCATTCAACATAATGTGACTGAAATTATGAACTAGCAATTGCAAATGAGTTGCAAATTACGCCGGAGATAGTAGTAATATTTAGTTTATTTGAGTTGTATTTCGCGTTGATATTGCATAGATGTCTATATGTTGTTGCAAAGCTCTTATTTTTCTATTGTCCATATTTTTGTAAGACACAATTATGATAGTCGCCAAACTAAATCACGTTTCATCATTTGGTCAAACACCGGACATTTATCTATTAAAACTTTCGAATCTCAAAAACTTTGAACAAGATATATGACCAATATTATTTTCCAAAAAGTAAACTATAGAATTTACTTTATGAAGAATAAAATCAAAATCAGAAAACTTTTGAATCTCAAAAACTTTGAACAAGATATATGACCAATATTATTTTCCAAATAGTAAACTATAGAATTTACTTTATGAAGAATAAAATCAAAATCAAATATCTAGGATAGTAAATATCTAGGACTATAGAAAAATATCTAAAATCCGGCAAGACAGTAAATATTGGAGCCGCTGGAATTTGACACTTTCCAGCAAGGGCATCTTCAAAGTGGACGCCCCACCGCGAATAATACTTAAATACTGGGCCCAACCTCTAATATTAGGTGAATGTGTGTGTGCGTGTTCGTGTGGATGTATTTCTTTTCTCCACTAACATGTGCAAGCATGTATACCTGCGGCTTTCTTTTATGCCCTGAAAGCATGCAACTCATACCACCAAAAATTCTTTTCAAAGTTGTTACACTAATATATTCCTTGGTAGGATCTTGATATCTTACGAGGAAAGTCAGACAACATCATATTTGTCAAATGTTTTTGATGGATCTCCTGAGCATGATGCACTTCACGAAGAAATAGTGCATGTTCCTTAACTCCATGGATTCCAAAAGTTAAAGCATCAGCTCCTGATGTGATTATTAACTTATCATAAGAAACCTTAAACTTCCAGGTACAATGAGTTTTGGATCTATTTTCTCCAACGGTCTCATAATATATCTGAATCCAGCAATTAAAAATTTACCTCATTAATATATCAAATATTTATAAATTCAAACAAAATTAGAATGCTCCCAAATGCCATGTACATCACCATTTCTTTAGCAATGGTAGCAATCAAAATTTTAAAATTCATATTCGTATTTGTCAAATTCAATTTGGATAGCAAATCTTTAGAATGTTTGATGTACTTAGTTACACAAATAAAAAGCTAGAATATTTGTATATTTTCTGAATTTTTATATTTAAAAAAAAATTATTCACCATTCCCAAATCGGGCAAAAAAGTTGCTGTACCGAAAACACATACATTCATCCCCTTGTGCCGGAAACTTGAAGAAACAAATCTCCTTACAAACAAATACCCCACTATCTTGATCCCCTTATGCAACACACTACATAGATCTAGATTTAGGAGCTTTTGGGAAACATTAAATGGGTGTAGATGGGAACTATTTACAATCATTCATGGGTCTTCAAGTTGATGATGACATTCACCAGAAAAAAAGAGGTTGTCCAACATGTTGCTACCTAGTTTATCAAAATTTTTATATCCTTGCTGGAAATCCATAAACAAAAGGAAAATTCAAAGAAAGAATGTCTGTTAGTTGGTATTGGATGCAATATATCATTGCTAGATGTTGTGGAACATGTGTTAGATAAGTTTCTTAGAGGGTTGCTGAGGTGGTTATATGATTCTTAATGTTAATGGTTAAGGTCCTTCAAATGGTGCAAATGGAGATGAACATTTGGGGATTATATCTATGAGGCCTTGGAAAAGGCCGAGGGGATTCAAGATTTATATGATGGCAATGAGGATAAATATCTGCCTCTTTGGGCTAGAGTGGGTGGAACATCAACTTCGTAGTGTTTACTACATTGACCAACATTTCTCTATGATATGTCCTTCCTTTCTCATAAGAAATGATGGAAGGCCAGTACATGTGCATAAATAGGATTGCCCTTGAAGCATCTAATGATGAAACAATCTAGGTTCAATACAAAACATACAAGATAGCAGAGGACCTCTTTAAATTAACTCATCAATCAAGGACTGTAATGTTGCGAAGTATCTTGCTTTATCTAATGCTGTTTCTTATAATTGCTTCAACAATGAAATACTAAAATATTTTTATTTTCAATGATCAGTCCAAAGCATTCTTTCTTTTTGTATATTATGTAGTATGTTGCATGCAATTGCATGTGCTCTAAGAACATGGTGAGAGAATTTTGGCAAAAGAACGCCTGATCTGCAAAAGATTGCAATTGGAATTGTGTTACAAATGTCCATTGTTTCGAGTGTGAGCACAATAGCAATATATGAGCAATAGATTAGCATAGAAGCCTATGAACGACTTGTGTCTGTGCACTAAAACATTGACTCTACAGCACAATGCTTCAAGGAATCAGTGTGCAGCAATCAACTTGGAGGAAATTGATCCATCATCAAACTGCATGGTTAAGTATTATTATTAAATAATTATTATTAATCTTAAATATCAGCTTATTTTAACTTTCCAGTTTCCCTCCATCTCCCAACCCCAAGACACTTACCTACCTCCCTGATCTAATATCAAGGCTGGTTTAAAATCTGTATATTTAAGGTTCTTGCTAGTTTGTGTGGTGATGAATTCTTGGATAAATAAATTTGATTTTGGAATAATGGCCTGCGAAACCTTACCAGTAAACTGCTTTGTTAATTGAGAAAGAAGAAAAAGAAAGCCCAAAGAATTGCTAAAGCTTCAACAGATTCCTGTGAAACTGCCATTTACATGAAGCCCGTATCAATTTAACGACCAATGGGAAATGGCCACAATACAGGTTCTCTGCACCCAGCCTTTTTGTTTTTGATTCAGAACATATCGGTTTATTGAAGATTCTTAAGCTAAATGTGTACAATAATTGCATTGATTCGATATGACTATTTACATATTTCTTACTTATATGACAATTTTCCATTAGAAACTGCTTCTTTATACAGTGGTTATTAACCATCTTTTACCATTACATATTGTTCTAATAGCGTAGGGAGTGTTTTCCTTTCTCCATCCATTTGTTATAATACGTGTTTTACTCATGAGCTTACCCATGTGCTTCAATGTCACCTTTCATACTCAAGGTGAATCAAGCTTTCTTTTGACTTGATCTCGCAAATTGCTCATGTTTCTTTTACTGCCAACGATGTCCAAGTCCAATACAGTTTCTGCTATCTTGTCCCTTAGTTATTGTTTTTGAGTCCACTATCACACACCATCGTTGGACTACTGGTTTGCTCTCAGAGGCCAGACATAGCACTGAAGCTGCAGCCTCTTACATATAATTGATCTGAAAAAGCAAACAAAGCAGAAGAGAACACTCTTTATAAACAAGGATGGGATCTCATCGAGGGGCTACCTCTGTTATTTTCTTGTGCTGGGGGCTGGGCATGAAACATCTGATACAGTGAAACAAGGAAAAAATACAATCTTCTCCTCACAACTACAAGCAGTCACTTTGAGCAGAATCTGGAAGGGGTGATAGTTTTTGCAGCTCCCTCTCAAATATTTTAAAGAGATCTTTTGCCAAATGGCAACGTGGGTGTATAGAATTTTTAGTGATTTATTTTTATTCACAGTTTTGAGTGAAGGGTCTTGAGACACTGCCAGGAAAAGCTAGAGATTTCATTTCTGTGGGACCATTTCATTTCTCTGTGCTCCACAGCTTTTTTCGTAGCCCCCACTCCGGGAATATTTCACTTGAAAGTGCTCTGGTTTTTTCTTGTAACCCTCACTCCACAGGACCATTTCACTTCAAATTGGTGCAGTTTTTACGTAGCCCCACTCCATGGGATCATTTCACTTCAAAGTTCTCCAGTTTTTCTAGAAGCCACCAGTCCATGAAGCCATGGCCTAAGGTAAAAGGAATGAGAATGAATGCACTCCCAGGTAGATTTTGGTGGAATAGCTTCAAATACAATCCATGAAAAATGGTATCTAAGTTGAAAGGCTAAAAAAAAGAGTAGCATACATACATAATGAGCATCAATCGGTACCAAAATAAATATTCAAAAGCATAAAAGCCAAAACAATCCCCACCATTTTACAGTTTAACTGTTCCACTAGTCTATCCAAGAGAAAATTTGAAATTACCTCATGATTGTCTGGATCAATATCCAGACACTGTGCAAGAAGAAAGTATGAATTTGGAGAACTTGACAATGCAGGCTGAATTCTGCTCACAGGCTCAGCCACAGACCGGAATTCGAGTGTTCCCACACAGGTTGAAGCCAACAAAGGTGTAAAAACCATGTGATTCCGAGGAGAAATGCAAACCACATCATAAATTTTAGTATCCAAGCCTTTCATAGCTCGGCATCCAGCCCAGCCTGTCCCCAGCACTACAACTCTAGCCTTCTCTCCTGGCTTAGTGGGCCCTAAACCGGCCAAAGACTTCGCTTCTTTGGGAAAACGACTGTTTTCATCGTCCTTCACAGTTATACTTTCTGCATTATCCTTTTTTCACTGACACTTGATTTTTGGCTGGTTACAGTTGATGGATCTGCTTGAGCAAACCGGCTTTGCAAACCTGTAGTAATTGTTCTGATACTCAGAAACTCTCGCGACCCTGAGCCCAACTCATTACGGTGCATAGATGAGGCAAAGATACTGTAAGTATTGATTCTTGTTGAATTAGACAAAGATGAAAAAACAATGGAAGGTTGATTGAATCCATTGGCGGCTTTCTTTGCCAAACTAAAAGCAGACGACTGCCACTGTCTTCTCACAGAAGGTAACCAACCCATGGGAATAAAATCCTTGAACTCTTCGTATATTTCCTTTTCTTTTTTAGTAAGCTAAAAGATCTGATCAATTAGTTTCGAATCCATCGTACCGTGCCGAAATATGCCGATTAACAGCAAATTCAGTGTTTTTCACAAGCTCTCTTTCGAAATAAATTGATAGCCGATAAGTGTGTTTCTTTCGTTAAATTAAACCTTTATAAAATAATGATCTGTTTTTGACACGGTAACAATAAAAAATTGGCGACTTTGACTACACTATTACTGAAAATCAGTCGGAATCGATTTAATTCCCGTTCATATACAATCTGTCGTTAAACCAAGAGGATAAAAGGCAAGAAAAAAACCTCCTTTCCTCTCTATGTTTTTCCTTTCAGTTTTATTTTAATAGATTGAATAGAAAGGCAGCATTTAGGAATCCCTCTGCTAAATTTAGCCGAAGCAACATGTTTCTTCTTTGAAAATGTAGCTGTAGAAGCAGAAACAGATCGGGAAGATGCAGGCTTCGCGCCTTGGTTTTTTGAGGTAAAGATGACAAGTCTGAAACGCAGCCTCAAACGATGCCACGTCATTTGCCAAGTATGCATGTGCATTGTGGAGCCGCCTTTGCATATTCAAACGCCAGCAAAGTAGGTCGTGATCTAGACCGTTCGATCGTTTCGTTCCGTGTCGAACGGTGGTCATCCCGTTTGGAGCTGAGGAAGAAGACCAAATGGTGGGACCCTCATGCAATACGGGCTGGGGAAGACGACCATTGGTGCGTGGGAGGACCCACATGTATTACGTTATAAATCAGTGAGGGATTAAATTTGATGGCCCCCTATGCATGTCACACATTATTCGGGCGACGGTAATTTTTTATTATTGCCCGTCAAAAATACAAAAGAGTGTTATTTAGAACAATTATTTTATATTTATTTAAATATTTTAAATATATATTTATATGTATTTTTAAAATTTACATGTAAATGTATATAAAAATGACGGTCAAGTTTTAAATATGCAAGTCACGTGTGACGGTTACTACAAATATTTGCAAGTATTTTACAGCTAAAATCACAAAAAAAGAGTCTAAATGGCCGTCAAATTTAACTCTAGTTTATTATGTATCTTATTTTTATTCTAACGTGTTAATAAAAAAGTAATAATAGATGGTTGGGATAAGAAGGCGGCACGGCGTCATATTTATGTCGGAAGAAAACACAACTCAATCCTAATTTAAAACATCACAAAGGTAATTAAATGATCGATTTACAAAAAGAAAGTCAAGATTACAAAATGATAGAAGCCCAAGAGCCAAGCACAAGCAACCGCAATATTGAGCAAAGGTGGTAGATTGTCCTTGGGAGGGAGAGCCCCCAATTGATGAGGTTCGTCAATCGGAGAATCCATAGTGGGCCATCCATCTAAGGTCCGAGAATCATGTAGAGCCAACGACACCGTAATTTTATAGTGAGGTCGCAAAGAGATAATAATAATAATGCCTCCTTGCACGAGATAGGGCTAGCGAGACAAAGCGGAGAGTTAACGGGCCTACATCATGTTACCTCGAGGTGGCAGTGAACTCCGAGGACCTGCTACAAAGGCGGGATAGAGAAGTGTCCACAATCAAGAATGAAAGCCAACTTCAAGAGCGGCTCCACATCCCACTATTAAGCCCAACTACGAAGATCCAACAAAATAAGATTCATGGTGCAAGGAGCGCTCCCCCAATGATCAAGAAGCTCCTATAGATCTTTGAGACCCAAATCCCACCTTCTCATTCCGTGCTTGGATTTGTAGGCAAACATAAGAGATAGCAATGATTTTATCATTAGTAGTAAATTTTGGAAAATAGTATTGTTATTGAAAATAACATAATTTATGGATTTCCATAATTGAAAAAGAATCATAGCCCTAAAGAACTCGCCACATAAAAGCAATATAAGTAAGGCAATGAGAGTGGTCCCAAAAAAACTATCTTCCATGTGAAGGGCTCATGGTGGTAAGACCTAAACAGGAAATGAACCCAAATTCGGGGCTCATGAACATATGGGCAAAACCAAAAGATATGCTTTAAGGTCTCGAATATGGCAAACACAAGACACTTAGCGAGAGACAACACCGAGATGTTTAAGCCTTTCACATAAAGGAGAACTTGATAAATAAAGCAAGTCAACATTAATTGGAAGAATTCGGGATTCAATGGGAATTTAATTTGTTGATAGCATGGGAGAAGGGGCTCATAATCTTACAAAGAAAGTATGGGGAATGGTTTTGAAAGCGATATCGGTGTTCCACCAATAATCATGCCACCATGCCATAGGAGGTTGAAGGCCAAGTTTATGCTACATAACATTTGTAAGGATCACTTGAATCTTGAAAATGGAGAGTAGGTCCGAATTGGAAAGCTTTTACTTAAACTTGAGATTGGGCCATGGTAAGTAGTTCCTAGAAGAAACGAGACTCTTGATAGTTTTAACTCCCTTTTAAAATAGGCAAAGGACCTTGATTTCAAGAATCTCCACTAATGGCATATAATTCCTTGTCATAATGAGCTTATACGGATGTCATGATTGTTGAATGATAACTCAAATATGAGACCATCACCAACCCAAGTGGATAAGGTTTGACAACCTTGTAAACTTTCCACAAACTCTTCATCACAAAGGAGCCTTCAATTTTAATAGGCATATAAGTGATAAGCATGGTATGGAGGCTAATGTTCTTTAGCAAATTTTTCCATTGGGAGTACCTATTGAAATGCTGATGCCTCAAGAGAAATTTCCATGTCTTATTCACGTCGATTACTTTAAGTATCCATTTTGCACAAAGAGAAATGTTTTTCCGTAAACATCAATAATCATCATTTCACCTTTCTCTTGAGGGAGGCAAGTTCCCAAACAACTCGATGAACACCCCTCGTTTGCTTGGCATTAGCCCAAAGAAAGTCTCGAAAAAGTTCAACCAATTTGTTATAAGATGCCTTACTGAGGAGCCTAACAAGAGGTTTAATACACATAAGTAGTGGCAAGTGATTAAGTAAATATTGAAATAAATAAATGTTAAATCTAAATTATGTACAAGTGCAAATATGAACAAATTAAGTACATATTTGACCCAAGTAAATAAGCAATTTAAATTTGAAAACCCTAGTTGCAAATGAAGTAAATAAAATACTTAGTTGATTTGCAGTGATGCCAAAGGTGTGCAGAGTTGGAAAATTGTTGGAACAGTGAGGCATGATGTTGTAATTAGACACAAAAATTGCAAGAGTGTCGGAAATGCCAAGACAGGTGCATATGTAGGGTCGGGCGCTAGGGCATTAGAGACCTATTTTGTGTACCTATGACTACTCAGAAGCTGTGAAACCCAATTTTACAGGGTTGTGAGATGTTCGTTGGTTGTCGCCTATATATCGTTACACTTCGTTGTTATTCGCATGAAACCTACAATAAGAAAGAAGCACCTGCAAAACCCCAAACTACATCAAATCCTAAAAAGAAAGATGCAAAATGGGAGGTCGGATTGTCCTCGACTATTAACGAAGTGAACTTATGACCGAGCATTGCACTACATCTCGAGCCCCATGTTGTTGTGTGTGTGTGTGGAATCGTGCCCTAGGCGGTTCTTTGTGCATGTCGCACTTGATAGAGAGCAATAACTAGATGTAGAAGATGTAGATAGATGTGTGCATGGAAAAATGAACTTCCCCTCCTATGAAGTGTATGTAGAAGAATGCAGTCCCTTGTCCCTTGTGTGAGTGCTAGATGGATGCTTAAATGCTCTTGTAATGGCCTTTGGATGCAACCTTAGGTGGTGATAGTAGATGCTTAGTGCTTAGTCCTTTATTATGATCACATAGCTTTGTATTTATATGATTCCCTTGGTTGAATTTCGTAATTAATCACTAAAAGGTTGACTAGTAAAAAATAAGATGCCCAAACGGCTAGAAAAGACCCAAAATATGCGAGCAAGTACAAAGAGGTTGGGGGTGCCCAGAGGGGGGGCACTTGGGGCACTGGGTCTTGGCATCCTGGTTGGGCATTGGTGTCCAAAGTGAGAAATGTCAAAGTGTGAAAGACAGACTAGGAAAGAAGGAGTGTAAGATCAAAAGAGGAAACAAAAAGCAAGCAAAGATGGCCAAAAATAGTGATCAATTAGTATTTTTCTCGCTTATGAATCATATGAATAATAGTATGTGATCAGGACTAGAAATATACCCAAAGTGCATGATTTAGTGTCTACATTTGCCCCCACTTTATGTTTTTGAGAAAATTCTTGATAACATAAAGTAGATAAGAGATGTGTACCTAATAACCATGTAAATCGATGGCAAAAAGTGTGTCGAGAGACAAGAAAAGCGTGGAGTGATAAAAAGTGAAGTGTGGAAGCTAAAGAAGAGGAAGTAAAAAAGTGATGATGATGACCCTAGGGTGAGAGCGTATGTGTAGATGTCGTGTTGTACTTGTTGTTTGATGTGTGTTTGATGTGTGATTGATGTGATTACCACTTCCCATAAGGACGGACCCGTAAAAGAGAAGAATGAACAAGTAGTCAATATGCGTGTATATGAAAATTCGATCCAACAAGTAAAAAGTGTGTAAAAAGTATGTAAAAATGTGAAAAGGAACATGTGCACCTGATCCGTGATGAGTAGAAAGAGATAGAAATGATGTAGAAGAAGGTGATTCAGACGAGTGCGATTTTTTTGGGTGATCTCACCAGTTGTGCAAGTATGGAAGAAGTGTAGGGAGAAAAGTCTAGTGTTATCCTTCAACCTTTGACTACTTCTCAAAGTGTAAACACCACTACAGATGGTGTGTAAAAAAATTCGATCCAACGTGAAAGTAGAAAAGAAGGTGTAGTGCATGCATGTTGAGTGTTGAAGGATTGTTTGTCCTATAAAATCCATTGTGTAATTTGCTAAAACTGTAATGAATTGAGAAAAATTGTGTAATGACCCCTCAGTCACGGGCGCCCAAGAAGGGTCGGGGCACCGGGTGCTACTTTGTAGTGTCTGGGCACTAGTGTTTATGTTGTGCTTAAGGACCCAAGTCAAGTTTTGGGCCATTGTTGAGATTGAATGTTGTGTTATACCTGTGAACTAGGCTATGTTGTACTATGATTATAGATTGTTGTATGGGGTGACTAATTCACCCAAATGATGCCCCCCTCATTTGGGGTGCATGCGACGTCACCGAGGAGTATGCGGCCCAAAGGAGGACCGACGTTGTGCTAAAACTGAATGCCCTACAGGGGGAAGGGAGTGTGCTTGGTAGAAACCAAGGCACACATGCAAACAAAGTGGTTGGAAACAAGTGTTAGTGCAAAAAAAGAGGAACACTTATGTAGAAGACAAAATGTAAGCTAGCAAGCAAGAAGATAATGTAGACCACAAAAAGTGGGTTCAAACATGGGACATCACTCACGATGTTGCAAGACAATCGAGTTTGATATGGCCAAAAACAAATAGTGTGCACACAAGACAAAGGAAAGCCCAAAACAATGGCAAATAATGACAAACAAAAATAAAAACAAATTAATAAACAACCATGGTGGAAAATAGTTCTGAAAACAAATGTTGCACATGAAGCACCCGTTAGCATGTTAGAAAGATTAAAAGTATGTCAAAACATGTATAATCCAATATAATGTAGTGTGCTAGTATGAATAGGAAGTAGTATAAATCAAAACAATAGCACCTGAAATGTGTGTATGAAAGTGGATGCCCCTAGGAGTCATAGTGGGATTGTAATTGATATTGTGCCAAACATCCATGTTGCATGTATCGATTGTGTAAAGGTTGCGATCACAACTAGAAAGAAAGTGAATGTGCATGTGTATATAGAAAAGATAATGACATACAATGTATCCATCTAACATAGTAAGCAAGATGTATCATGTGAGTATAAGTAAGCAAGAACAATGTGCAACCAAGATATGCAGTATGTTGTGGATGAGTGAGATGGAATGGAATGTAAAGTGAGTGTGATAGGGAGTCGCATGCCCCCAAGTGAGTGTGAATGAGTATGCATGAGATGAGGTTCATTTATAAATGACCCCTTAGTAGTCGAGAATGAACCATAGAACAAGAGTGCGTCATCGAGAAATGGTTTGAATTGTGTGCTAGAAAGATATGATGATCGATAAAGCGTAGAGAGTGAGTGAGTGTGGTGAGGTTCATTTCAGATTTAGACCCTCAGTAGTCAAGTATGAACCGTGGAACTAGAGTACGTCATAGGGAAGTGTGTTGTGTTGATGTGTGAAAGAGTGAAATATATATTGTGAATGAATGTGTGAGTGTCAAATATGTCATGTGATGTGATGTGAGGTTCATGTATATAGTATGCCCTCAATAGTCAAGTGTGAACCGTAGCACAAGAGAATGTCATGGGTAATGATGATATAAAGTGTATCGAGATGTGTGTAATGTGTGTGAGAGACGAGATGCGAAGTGTAGAGCATGTAAAACACCTAAGAATGCTAAGGGGGGAGAATAAGTATGATGCCCCCAAGTGTATGAAGATGCGAGTGTTCAAGTAACGTCATTTAAGAAGTCATAGTTGTGTGGTCAAAACCGAATAGAGATTCATTTGAGACTTGGTAAGAAATTGTATGTGGTTGATCAAGCAAAGAGCCATTGCAAGCATAGATTATACATGCCCATTACATATTCCTCGTCAAGTGAAAGGTGGTAATGGACATCCATGTGCATACCAATGAGTAAGGTTTTGTGAATATATGAGAAATGAGTCATTGCAAATGAAAACATGACCGAAAGGCATGGGAAATGAAATGTCGATATGATCAGGATCTAAAGTGCCACCAATATAATCAAGCCAAGATTGGCCAAGAGTAAGTGGTGAAATACGCACGGAGTGCATGCAACAAAGACCAAAAGATGAAATACTCGGAGGCCATAAGCAATAGTAATGTAAGCATGTCCATGATATAGATGTGGTGAATGAGGTGGAGGTAAGATATCATCGAGTGTGAACCCAAGCCAAGTCAAGCCATCAAGTGTGCAAATAGTGTCAGAGCAAGTGGTATCTAATGGAATGTGCGACTAAAAGCATTGTTTATGAAAAGAGTGCATGTGAAAGGAGGTATCACAGATGTAGGTTGCTCATGAGGATAATGAAGGTGGTATGATGTCTAATGTATGGATAAGCCCCCGATAAAGTACCATAATAGTAGTAGGAGGGGGAGATTCTGAAGCAAATGGAACAACATCTAATGTACAAATAGTTCCTTCGAGCGGAGGTAAGTTGTCTAGATAGTGCATGGGTCACAAATCAGCAAAGCAGGATGAATAGTAGTGGAAATCGGAATAGGTAATGTTGTGGTTGGATCTAGATTGCAATGTTGGAATGGTGTGTTATCAAGTGGGAACCTCATATTCAAATCCCTTGTGTAAGAATATAACACATCGGTGAACTATATAAGACATTGCTTGCATACGATGAAGTCATGGCCTACTAAGTAAGCAATTATATGGAAGTGGGATATCAATGACAAAAAATGGAACTGGAATAGTCTTTGGCCCAACTGTGAGTGGTAAGGTGACAATGCCTAAGCATAGGCATGTGGTAGAATCATATGCTCAAACAGAAATAGATGTTGGGTTAAGAATAGATATTGGAAGGCCTATAGCTTGAATGAATGATAAAGGGCAAAGATTAAGCTCATATCCAGTATTGACTAAAGTACGCTTGACTCCTAAGTTATTAACATAGACTCGTATATATAGAGGAGGATCATTTTCATATACAACAAGATTTTAGCTATAGCATATGGAAAAGTAATTTGTTGAGAAAATGCAATAACGAATGTTTGATAAACAACATCTAGATGAGTAGTGGAAGGAATACGAGTAGTAGCCAAAAGATTAATGATTTTAGCATAACACTCAGGATTGGCTAGTAAGAAATCATGAATAGAAATATCCATGATGAGAAGATCCTAGGAAAATAAAAGCAATAAAAGTATGAGGACCCTAAGAGTGTTGAAATGAGTCGGGTTCACCAAATGATTAAGCAAATATTGAAATAAATAAATGTTAAATCTAAATATGTACCAAGCACAAATATGAACAAAATAAGTACAAATTTGACCCAAGCAAATAAGTAATTTAAATTTGAAACCTTAGTTGCAAATGAAGGAAATAAAGTACTTAGTTGATTCACAAAGTGATGCCAAAGGTGTGCGAGAGTTGGAAAACTAGAATGGAACAACAAGGCAGGATGTCGTAATCGACTGTAGAAAATGCTAGGACCATGGCACCTATGCAAGGTCGGAGGTAGGCGCGCCAGAGACCTATTATGGGCACCAGTGACTGCTTAGAAGTTGCGAAACCCAATTTTATAGAGTCATAATATGTTCGTTAGTTGTTGCCTTTATTGCTTGTATGTCATTGCACCTCATTGTTATTTGCCTAAAACTGCAATAAGAAAGAAGCACCTACAAAACCCCAAAATACATCAAATCCTTAAAAATAAAGATGTAAAATGGGAGGTCGGACTATCCTCGGTTGTCAACAAAGTGAACTTATGACTTAGTGACTTACGAGCACTACACTACATCTCGAGACTCCAGTGTAGTTACGTGTGTGTGTGTAGAATCATGCCCTAGGTGGCTCTTGTGCGTGTCACACTTGATAGCGAGCAATAGCTAGATGTAGAAGATGTAGATAGATGTGTGCATAAAAAATGAACTTCCCCTCCTATGAAGTGTATGCAGAAGAATGAATCCCTTTGTCCCTTGTGTGAGTGCTAGATGGATGTTTGAATGCTCTTGTAATGGCCTTTGGATGCAACCTTAGGTGGTGATAGTAGATGCTTAGTGCTTGGTCCTTTATTATGATCACATAACTTTGTATTTATATGATTCCCTTGGTTGAATTTCATAATTAATCACTAAAAGGTTGAATAGTAAAAAGTAAGATGCCTAAACGGCTAGAAAAACCCAAAAGATGTGAGCAAAATACAAAGAGGTGGGGGTCCCTAGAGGGGACGAGGGCACCTAGGTGTTGGCGTCCTAGTTGGGCATTGGTGTCCAGAGTGATAAATGTTGAAGTATGAAAGATAGACTGGGCAAGGAGTGTAAAACCAAAAGAGGAAACCAAAAACAAGAAAAAGATGGCCAAAAATAGTGATCAATAAGTTACTTTCTCGCTTAGGAATCATATGAATAGTAGTATGTGATCAAGACTAGAAATATACCCAAAGTGCGTGATTTAGTGCCTAGAATTTTCCAACTAAAGACAACGATCAAGACCCACAAAGGTCATCTACTCCACTTTGTCAACAACATCACCATAACTTAGATGGTGTCTATCAAAAGCGAATGGAATGCCCGGTAATTTAAATTGTTATCCTTATTGGAGAAACTTCCAAGGGTAGTTTTCAATCCAATCAAACAAGGGAAACATGCTTTTCTGTAGTATATATTCGTAATCCATTGTATTTTAAAACTAAAATCCTTGTAAAAAATATAAAGACGCGTTGAATAGCTTCCTTGAAAGACAAGCTTCATTTTTCAATAAGCACGAGGAATGAATCATTTGCGAAGTGACCATTAATGAAATAAGTGGAGTGATTAGGAAGGAAAATACGTAGTATCAACCCTTATGGTGACATGTACTTTTAAAAATTTACATTTCATTTTTTAATTGGGACGCATCGTTATATTAATCAATAATCAACACGAGATGGCTATAATAAAAATGTGGTCGGAAGGATTCGTGGCACGATCTCCATGTTGGTAAAATAACATGACTCGATCACAAGTAAAATTGCCATAAGGGCGGCGAAATTACTTAAAATTAGTAGAAGGAAGAGATTCAAGCACAAGCGTCACTAGCATTGGGGGAGATGGTAAATCATCCTTAAGAGGAAAGCCACCAAAGCATTCAACTCATTTGTTAGAGGATCGGGGTAGGCCACCCTTCCAAGGTTTATTAATTGTCTAGCATAGCCAATGACACCATGATTCCCCAACCTTGTGGTGGAGATCTCGTAATAGTAATGTCACCTTACATTGAGAGGGCTAATGAGATGAACCAACAAAAACTTCCCTAATGGTAGTAGTGTACTCAAAGGACCTTGTCAAGGTAGTTGTAAGGTAGAGAAGTAGGCGCATATAGAGGATGAGAATCAACTTCATGAGTAGTTCCACCTTTGCCAAGTGGAGGTGATGAAGAGATCAGCTATGGAGAATATGGAAAATCTCGGTTCATGGTGCAAGAGGCACTCCCCCAAAGATTTAACAACTCTTGAAAATGTTGAACATGAGAGCCACCTTCTTAGGTTGTGCTTGAATTTGTTTGTAAACAACTAAGATATCAATGAATTTATCATTAATGGAAAAATGTTTAGAAATAGGTTCGTAATAAAAAATAGTAGCATTTATGGCATTCCATAATTGGATTGGGATAATAGCTCTTTAAAAAAAACCAAAGACAAAGAAATACAAATAGACTAATGGGAAGGCTCACCAAAAGACAATTTTCCACTTGAAGGGTTTGGGGTGGAAAGGTTTAAAGAGGGAGTGGATTTGATTTAATCTAAATAGTTAATCTTTAAGGGTTAGTAATTGATGGTAGATTATAATAGTCAATTAGTTTACAAAGCTAATTGTAACAATATTAAGAATAATCATTATACGAGCTAGATAATGATAAATAATGAAACAAAGCACTAACAATGAGGAGGAGGAGAATACTTAGCTAATATCATGGACTATGTAGTAATATGGGTTGGTCTAATAAGCTGGAAATGGTTGGAAATGATCCGATAGAGACTTATTCTTGAAACTATGACTCGAACAGTTGCCTAGCCCAAAGTGTACCCCCACTATGGCCCTTTTTATACGCTTTGGTCCCTATATAATATTAACTTTACAAGTTTCCCTTGCAAGAGGGATTTTGAAAATTTTCTTGCAGTTTTCTATCTTACACCCATTTTTATTTTTTTCAGAAATTTGTTTTAAAATTGCCTAATTCTCATTTTTCCACCGGATTTTAGATTTTAGAAGTTGTAACTCGAGATGTAGATTGCATGCCAAGTTACGAAGTCCGATTCCCCACTTGCATTCCGGACTTTGGAGTCTGATATGCAATTTTCATGCAAACTACACATCAACTTCCAAATTCCAACCATGACCAACTCGGAGGTATTTCAAACTTGAAGTCTAATATGCATTTGCATGCAAACCGCACATCGACTTCGAATTTTGACTTTCATGGTAGATCAACAATAAATGCCAACCACCTGCACGTACCAATTCTGGGGTAATTAATTTTTACTTTCCTATAAAAAGGCAAGTTTTACTTGTCATTTTCACCTGACAATTCGGTACACTGACTTGTTGACATTCCTCTGAACTCCGACCATACTCCTTAGATTATTTTCAAAGCATTTTTGTTATTTTTCTCATCGGTATTTGTGTAATTTTGTTAGATATTCTTTACGAAGTTCTTTTGGTCTCTTCTATGTTTTTTCTTGTCATTTTTTCATCTCCTTCACGGGCACCTTTCTTGCTAGATATTCTTTACAAGTTCTTTTGGTCTCTTTTAGGGTTTTTCTTGTCATTTTTTCATCTCTTTCATGGGCACCTTTCTCATTTCCTCCTTCGCGTCTTTTTCTAAGTTTTTTCCTTGAGTTTTGAACTCATGGCTTTTTCACCCTCGTTGTTTTCCTTTTTTTGAAACCCGGGCTTTAAATATTCATTTTCAAAATACGGGAGAGAAGACTATTTTCGAAGGAGAAAATACTATCTTCAAGGGGAAGGATTTTTATTGGTTCAAGGTTACTTTGTAGGGCTAAAATTTTGCCATATAAAGTCAAAGGTTGATAGGCACAATGTAGGTCACAATGCGGGTGAAAATTGCATTTGAGAACTTCGGAGTTGCATAACAGTCCTAACTTGCCGTCGGAACTTTGGTTTGGAGTTACACGGTGGAGACGTAGGTCATGTTTGCAGGGGTGCTTTGCAGGGTTATAATTCCACCCCTAACCTCCTATTCCAATCTTAGTGATGTTTCCAAAGTTTCCACTAAAGACATATGTCTGGTTCCTCTTCCAAGGGGAAGGATAAGATGAGGTACATTTTTTAAGGGGTGACCCCCCTTCGAGCATTACATCAATGTTGACAACATCAGAGACATGGACGTAGGACATATTGAGCTCCTCGAGTTCGGGAAAGGAAAAAAGCTTTGAACAAGAAATCATGTATGAAAGGGATTTACGATAGTGGAGTTGCCTTGGTTTGTCGTCTTCCCTTCCATCAATGTAGTGCCCAAAATTCATGCTTGTTGCTTGCCACTCACTTCAATAAGGACTCTCGAATAGTAAAAAATGATGATGGGATGGTGGTGATTAAACTAGATTGTGAATTTTTGAGGACCTATTGAAGCTCCCTAATGTTGAAGAATATGCCACAATTTCCCAAAATCCTCTCTTAAGCATTAGGTCAAAAATAATACTTGCATGAGGGTTGTTAATAAGAGTTATTTGATAAAATCCAAGAGTTCACTATCTAGGTTTCTTAAGACTATTGCATGCGGTCATATTTTATCTAGGAGATAAATGATATTATCACATTGTTGATCTGAGTAACAAGACTTCCTTCTTCCAAGGATTTCCAAGAATGGATGTATCTATACATTATCACTATCCGGAAAAATAGTGAGCATATCGATGGGAGAACACATCAGTAATGCCATTTGCTTCCAATTGTCAGACGTCCTAACTTCTGGGAATTTATTTATGACTTCTTATCTTGTATATGTGGCTATAAGTATGAGAAATTATCCAGGGTTGTTGCTAGTAGGATCAAGGAGTGCTTCTCATATTTATGAATTCTATCCTCAACTCACAATGAAGGAGGGGCCTAAACATTTTTGAAGGGTGAACGATGATTTCTTTGTGGTCATTTTATACTTCTTCGATAGAAACTTATATAACCGAAGAATTTCTGATGATGCCTAAAAGGAAGTCAAAGAATGGGGAGGTATCTATTTACAATTCCCAACATTCACATATTGTCAGGATTCTTAGGTGCTCCTAACAAGTTACCTAGGTTCCCCACATGACAAGTGGGTATTAATGGAGCTGGTTTGATAGTTGTTACATTATCATAAAATTCAACATGACAGACACAAGACGGGAGCCCAGTTTCCCATCACTGTGGGAAGATATACATATGCTTCCACATATAAGGAAAATAATGTTGAAGGGGAAATGCAACAGATGACTCTAAATACATTTCACCCATGCACTTGTTTTGATTATTGGGAAAAATTAGACAAACAAGGATTGGCCAGCATTCACATGCTGTAATTGGAGGATATTTGGATCCACTACAAAGATGAAATCACAATAAGGGAAAGGGACTTTGAAAGGTTAAATATTCGGGGAGGTAGCCCAAAGATGGAATTACAACCATCCCCAAAGGTCTCCAAGATGATGAATAGGTTTTGGACCCCTCCTATGATCAAAATAGTGTTAGAAATCAACCATTGCCATGGATCGATTGGTCACTTAAAGAATGTAACAATACAAAGGAAAGAGTGGGTCCTATTCTCAATCGGACCTACCATGGCTGATGTCATTGGGAATCACGCCAAATGCATTAGAGTAGCTTATTGAGGAAACCATTTAGGTACAATCATCGGTGGGCCATGCCACCCCTTCAAAGGGAAGAAGAGCCACTCCCAAACCGCTTCAAAACCTCGCAAGATCTCTTTTGTCTACAAAGGTTCGGGATCTTCTTCCGGAGTTTCCACAATAAGAGTTACATCTCCCAAAGTGTCATCTATAGAGGTCATTGACCTAAGTGTTTCTCTTAACTTCACAAGTGTTGCTAGACACCATCTTCCCCACCTCTTCCCTCTTCACCATTTTTAGTTCCTCCTTCCCCTCCACCTTTCACTCTTCCCTTGGCCACATCTTCCATTTCTCCTACACTTCTCACCTCATCCCCTTCCATGGCTCAAATATTTTCTTCCCTTCCACCTCTTTCATCTGGAGTTTTAGGATCTCCTTTTAGAACTCCTCTTCCTCCTGTTTCCACTCCCATTACATCCATTCCTGTGGTCATCCTCTCCACTCCACCTTCTATTGTCACCACATCATTGCCCCTTGCAGTGACTACAATCAGTTCTTTAGTAACACCTATGTAACCCATTTCCAAAGTAATAATGCCCATGTCATCTACTGAATCTTCTTCTTCTATTCCTGAATGGTTAAATAGAAAAACTCCCTAATATAAGAAGAAGGTTCTATTGGTATTATGGATGGATCTACCTCCCCATAGACAATAAAAGAGACCAAGGTTCATTTCTAACCTATTGGTCGATTAGACTAGAGAGAGGTTTGTTGAAATAACAACCCCAATTGCTGGAAAAACCAAGGAAACTATCACTACAATAGATTACCAAATCTCTAGGTTTTCCCTTAGGAAGGCCACTCATGAAGGTGCCAAGTAGGATGTTCAAGTTGCTTTGGGTAACCTTTTGGATAAATTTGACAAGGATAAAGTGACTAAGGATGAGCTCAAGAACAAGGTGGAATAGTTGACTATTATTCTAACAAAGATTACACAGCCTGCTCACACTACTACCCTTGCCATACCTCTAAGCTTTGATGACACCTCCTTCTCCGTAGTAGAGAATATTGGACAACAAGGTCATGAAGTAAGAGCTTGGATTGAAAGTTTGATCTAGGAGGGAGAGAAAGTGATCAAGGATGTTGTTGATCTTTATAATGAATTATACTCTGAGAAGGATATTGTCTCCAAGATGAATGAATTTCTCACCAAGGAAAGTGACAATTTGGAACTCACTCTTGAGACCTGGAAGGAGGTATGGAATGTGAAGTCAGATCTACTTCTAAAAGAAGGGATCATTGATGATGCCTCAAAACTATTTGAATATAATGAAGCTATGGAGTTTAGGGTCCGGATGTTGCAAGAAGCCATGACTAAGTTGGATGAGAAGAGGATCGAGGTAGTTGATGGCCTCAATGATATTATGGATGAGTTTGATATGATACATTATCGGTTTCTGAATTAAAATGTTGATGCACTTCCAGTTGAACAAATTGTTACTCAATTCAAGATCCTGGTAAATGAGGATAATGATGTAACCAAATCTTTTGGTCTCAATTCTATTCATAGATTGACATCATATCATAATTTATTGAGTCAACTCAAGAAAGTTATAAATCAGACTAGAAAGTTAGAGGGAAATTAGTTAAAGTAATTGAATCATGAGGTCCTAAATCATTACACATGTGGACAGACAATGAGGAAATTTAAGGAATCATCAAACAATTTCTTGAATACAAGCACAAGTAGCGGTTGTTGAAGAAAAAGAGGAGGAATTAGACTAAGGAAAGAGTGTCGAGGCCTAGCTGAACATGGCGACCATTTTTACACAGTCTCCAAGCTACAACACCGATTCGAGTTGCAAGTTTGACTTGGTCAAACCTGCACAACCACTTTGCTATTTTTGTGGGAGACTGTTTCCTCAATGTAACCGCATTCTATTTTTAGTATGTAAGGATTAATGGAGGAGCTATAATTTCTCACCCTCCTTAGTCTATAAATAGGAGAATGCATTTTGTAATAGGGAATTTTGGATCTTATTGTAAGGAGGCTCTATCAATTTTGGGTTTCATATACAAACTTTTACCTCCTCAAGTAATATACAAAACAATATTTTTCCTTCGACTACTTGATGTGTTGTGCATTTTAATAATTCATTCAATATGTATGAATGTTTTCACTTCCATGTATCACGGTGATTTAGTTTGTGTTCATATTAAATATGTTTATTTAGTTAAGTTGCAAATTGTCATATACAAACATATTTGTTTTACTTGTGGAAGATATAGAATCTGTTTGGTGAGAAAAATTTTCGGGTGGACAAACTTGTGGATTTCTTTCCAACGCTTTGGGAATCTAAGTCCCTCTACTTAACCGATGCTGACACGTATGTGTATGCGCATGAAAAGGTGGATTTACGTGGTGACCTTTCGACCGTGGATCCAACAAGGGCACTCCACGACCTTTGCAAAGCTAGCAAGCTAGCGATCTCTCTTGCTAGGAAGTCTTCATGTAGAGTGGGAAAGGGAGTGAGAAAGAGGTGAGAGAACTAATGCTACATGTAGAAAATCATATTCCTTCACGCACTAGTTAGAAACTTCAACACATGCATTCATGAGAAGAAACAACCCTGTAAATAGCAACAAGACCAAATAGAATTTGATGAACACAAAGTATCATGAAACCCCTTAGTCAAAGAAAGCTAGAAACTCCTTCTTCTTGTATTGATTTCTTAGACAAAAGTTGTACATAGTGGAGAAATGGAAGAAATTGAGAAGGGGGAATAGAAGAAAATGGCTATCTCCTTTGTTCTCTCAAGGTGCAATATACTCTTGAGTTTACAAGATCAATCACCAACCCTTTGAAATGGGAATGGATTTACAATTTATAGAATAGAATATGACTCTTCATCTTCCTCATGACCTTTCGAATACCTTAATATGACTTAAGACTATTCATATTCCACTTTAAATATTTAAGTCCCTTTTATAATAGCAAGGTGACTTAATTTACATTATGTTTCTAAAGTCACTTTTAAGTGACTTAAAGGTATATCAAAAAGTGCAAACCCCAACGAAGAATTAGAATATTTGAAAGTGAGAGAAAGTTGGGGGGAAGAGGAGAGAGAGAGAGAGAGAGAGAGAAGAGGATATGTCTCCCGATGAAGTCTGTTGATCCTCGTTGATGGAAAACTCCAAATGCAACGAAGTTCTGAATGTCCCATTGTGCCAAAACTACCCTTTGAGTGTGACTTACTATTTTTAGTAAATGGTCATTTCCACTATTTTCTACTCGGATAATCATTCTAGCCTTTTGGAGATCTTCAGTGCACACTGCTCTTTCCATAGCCACTTTTGATGAAGACTTGCCAAAAATAGCAAGCATGTATAGGAAAACTTACTATTTTTAGAAAGTGTGTTTCCAGTGCTCGATTTGTGATGGAACATAATTTTTGGACTCTTCTTGTCGTTACGATCACACCCTCTCGAATTTCACATAGTTTTGCCCACTAGAATGCCTAGAAATAAATTTTGAAATTTTGACCTAGCAGTGGCTTCTGGGTGCAGAGCTGTCATGGCAGCCATTAATGGAGCTCGAAATTTGTAGGTCTTGTTTTGTCTCTGTTTGCAATGAAAAAAACTCCATTGTGATAGGTTTTTCATTTGGAACTCATGTGCAAGTTTTTAGCTCGTTTCCATTGCTTCGGAATGATGGGAAATTCGACGAATGTGAGCCGGTGCACAAAGTGAGGGTTTTATTGGAGAAAATGATTGGACACCATTTGACCTCTTGTTTATTGGATCTTGATCACCTTGAAAAATGAGGAATTCTGAAAAATACGGCATCTCGATCTGACTTGTATCTTGCAAGATATGAGGATTTTTCGATCGGGTGACTTCACGGTTATCGGTAAAAATCTCCATTTTTTTTCGTTCTTCGTCGTTTCACTCCATTTTTCTATGAGGCCTAAATATTTCTATGTATTCATGGTTTGAAGATTTTATGTGGCCATGGCAGAGCTGGTTCAGAGCAACAATGAAGGAACGGGTGTTTGACAATCATGCACGAAGCCATGGAAAGGTATGAAGTTGTGAAGGAGAAATGAGAGGAAGAAAATGGCTAAGTCTTTGGATTTAAAATTTCAAAACATGCACATGGAGGGCTGGCCACACTTTTATGTTCCTTATTTCCCTGACCTTAGGGACGTGAGGGACATCAGTTTCCACGGTGGTCCTGGAGGTGACACGTGGCGCCCGATCCAACGACAGGGAATGGATGCTCCAAAAATGCACTTGGGGGCTGAACTGCGGTCACGTGGGTGTCCAGAAGACTCCCCATAGGGGATGGGTGAATTTTTCAAGGTATTATGTCCCCCAAATTAGGTGCATAAGGGACATCAAATTCCACGGTGGTCTTGGAGCTGACACGTGGTGCCCGATCCGACGGCGAGGGAATCGTGCTCCAAATAAGCACCGGGGAAATTTGGCCGAAGGCTGTCAAGTCCGGAGGTCATATGAGGGTCCTAGAGGTCACATGAGGGCTGGGAACATTTTCCAAGGGCTGATTTACCTGAACTTATGGACGTCGGGGCATGAAGTCCCACTAGGATCCTAGTGTTGACACGTGTCCTCTCGAAAAAATGACTAAGTCTGAAGCGCCTTTAAGAGGGTAACTTGGAATGAAGATAGCTTGAGCTCCGGTGGAATTTATTGGTGAAATTTTATATGATTCTGACTGGAAATGGCATTTTAAATCCAATTATGTGGGTCTAATATCTTAATTCGACCATATGATCCCTAAAAATCGTATTTTTATACGGGACTCCACTTGTACTGAGAAAACTGCCTTTCCATCATATGCGCCAAGGTGTTGTGAAATTTTTATTTCACCATCATGTATGTATCAGAATCATATTTTTGAAGATGTTTTTTTACTTCTAAATCCATCCAGAGCTCCGGAATCTTCTTTGAAGCCCAACAACTATTTTAGTCCTGTGTACTTGCCTAGGCTTCAGTGAACCTATTTTCACTCAAACTTCTCCAAGTCTTTGAGAACTTCCCAAATCCTTCCAAAATAATTTCCATGATGTTATAAGGTCTTCCATTCACATCCATGTTGAATTTGGCCCTTCGCTCTACTCAGGGGTTGATCCAATCCGTGGGAAGGCCAACGATAGCCCTTTTTCTATCTTGCCAAAAGATAACATTTTCAATGAACTCCTAAAATCACCTAGGGGGAATGAATGGAATTTCCTAAATCATCTAGGGGACCAATTTTACATCAAAAGGGGGTGAAAGAACTAACATATTTGGCTTGGGGTGCACGGGAATGATAAAACATGAAAATTTTGACATAGGGGGGTATAGTTGTCGTGCTCGGAAATTATCAATTTCCCTATTGCACATTTTCATGACAATAGTTGGATCTAGCTTGGGGACATGACATGGACTGAGCATAGCGAAGACATGACATGGGAATCTAGAATCTCAATTTTATACCATATAATTCGTTGACCAGTGCTTTATCCATTGGGCCTACAGAGTCATATACAACTTACAACGCGAGAGAGAGAGAGAGAGAGAGAGAGAGAGAGAGAGAGAGAGAGAGAGAGAGAGAGAGAGAAAGGGAAAAACACACGCACAAAAAAAGGGAAAATACGTGCACAATAGGAAGGGAAACACACCTAACAAGCACTTAAGGTATAGGGCAGGGGACAACCCGCTTTCATTAAAGCACTTTCCATTTCTCAAAAGTTACCCGTGAGTGGGAAACACTGAGTGATGTTGTTCTGCAAAGCCATTGATTGGTTCAAGAAAGTACCCTCCCCTCCTCAATTGTTTATGGAAGCAGATGCTTCCATGATTTTCCTTTTACTTTGTAGGAGTGAGTCCATGTGAGCTTCTTGATGCTCAAGTCCTTGCTTGGAAATTCCACTACCTTCATGCTCTTTGAAATCGGTTTCATCATGTCCAGTTGCCTTCCATGTTTATCAATATAGTTGATTCTCCATCGAGCATCTCATTGCTGCCCCAATGCTGATTTTCGTTCCAATTCCTTGAATCTTCTGAGTTAATTTATTTCCCGGGTCTATGTTCATTGACATCTTCTTCATGAGAAATATTTGAATCATCCCTTATCTCTATTCCCCGTGAGGCGTTTGAGTCATGACGGGAGGATCAGAGGAAAACTCATACTTGTCTTACATGTCCATGGCACGAGTGAAGAGATCAAGAATCAGCTCGGGATCTTCTACAAATTCTACTACATCAAAAATTTCTTTCACGGAGTTATGCTTCATTGTTTCTGTAACTCATCTTTGTACACATTTGAGGAATGCAACTCAAGGCAACTATCTGGAGGGATTACCCCATCATCTTGGGAATCACTGCACTCTATCGATCCTTCATCAAAAATAGCTTCATCTTCAAAGGCTTCGAGACTTCTTGCTTCGATTTCTTCATCATGGAAAGAATATTCATCCTCAAAAGGGAAAGAAAATATCTCCATTTTGTTATTGCATCCATCAACCATTAGCTCAAGAGTACCATCATACTTTTCAATATGGCCAACCTTCACATTGGTTAAGGCTTCCAAATTAGCTTCACACTTGTCTTGCAGATTTGTGGCTTGCATCAGGAGCTCGAGACTGATCTCAGGGTCTTCTATTTCTTCCACGGCTCTTAGCAGTTCTTGTATAGACATTTCTTTCAAAACTTTCGTGGGCTCATCACAAGCTAAGTTTTTCTCTCCATAGATGGCTTGAATGAGATCATCTTCATCCCCAAATGGGAATGAGAGTAACTCCTCATCTTGTAAAATCATATAAACTAATTTTTCTTCTTTAAAATCATCAAGAACCATCTCCTCTTCCTTGTGGTCTACATCATCTGGGGATTTGGGGCTGTCCTCTTGTAACTCGAATCTCCTCAATGCTTCTTCAAAATCCAAATCTCTTTGGGAAGGCATGTCTGGGCCTATCAAGATGGGGATATCCTCTTCTTCCTCGGTTTCCACAAAGTGATTCATCTACCTGCTACCTTGATACAAGATGTTAGCTTCTGGGCTTCCATAATTTCATACTGTGCACCTCATCTTCTTCTCGGGAAGTAATTTCTCCATGTCTCCCTTCACTGGTATGGTTGCAAAAGACCAATTCATCTGAATTTTCCCTCCCAACTCTTGGTAGAAATTTCTACTCAAGCAACATTCTCGAATGAGGCTGGGACGTCTACTACCAAAATCATCATTGAAACTTTCTTGTTTGGAAATCTGGCGAGAGCCACCTGTGCATCTTTAACCTTCCCTACAAGTGAGACATTTTTGATTCCAAAGAGTAACAAGAGCCACTAGGTGGAGTCATTGTAAGTTTAAGATCCTTGGCGACCTTCAAAGGCATCATGTTATCGAGGCACTTAATCTATTATGCAATTGTTGAGTACATATTCTCCAACAAGAGAGGGAGCGTAGAAAGGTTCAAATTTATCAATCTTTGATGCACTCAGAGAAAGCATGTTCTATGAGGGAGGTGTAGGTGAGTTTGGTAGCATGCCTTTGGAACGATGAGCTACATCATTGGGTGTTAGACTACCACTCCTAATATATCGGACGAACCTCTTGAATTGTTCAGGATGAGTCTGCAAATATTTGATTTTGGTAATCTGCACTTTGGCTTTGTTTGCATATTCTATGAAGTCAAAGGAAGCAGATGTGGACAAGGGGGGTGAAGGGACTGATTTTGGAGTCTGGATAGGTTTAGGAGCAGGATTTGATGTTTGAGGAATGGACGGTATTTTTAAAGGCACACTAGGAGCTTTCAAGGAATTAGATTTTTTAGGAGCAGATTTGGGTTTAGAAATGGAAGAGACATTGGAAGACTTACTTGGGATTTCGAGAGTCTTCTTACTTGCTACGAGGATCCAACAATGCAGATTTCATGGAAGATGGAAGTGGGGATCCTTGGTGATTATTTTATTTTTCGAGTCGCCATAGGAGGATCATCAACCTTCTTTTCTTTTATAGCGGTGGAGGAGATGCTCTTTTCTCATACCGAGAACAAGTGAATACCATGCATGAGAAAATGGGTGCATCTTCTTCATCTTCTTCATAACCTCCAAAATACTCACAAAACTTGATTTGTGTATCGTTCTCAAACTCATCACTTTCTTAGAAATCACCACCTTTCTTGTTCAATCTCTTCTTCACTTTCTTGAAATTTGTAATTTACATTCAAGGGTGGGGCCTCCAAGGTGATTCTTTGGGGTGCTCCTACAATCTAATTTTTGTTGCTTCTTTGAGAAGAAACTCGTTCAAATATTTCCCTCCTCAACGATGCCATTTCATTCGCCAATTTCTGTATTAAAGGATGGTTGGTTTTCATCTCCAGGATGTTGAGATTTACCCTTTGAGGGATTCTTGATATTTCAGATAGGATGAGATTGTCATCAAGTTCAATGGCCAATCTTTGTGCTTCTACAATATTCCTTGGTTGAACTCTTCGTAGGAGAAATCCTACCTCGATGATTGAGCATTGATGAAGAATCTCTTGACATTGTTTTTAGATGGTGAATCCTCTATAGGTATCTTATGAAGTAACCATTCAAAACAAGCCACGAAGTCTCTCATGGTTTCACTTTCTCCTTTCCTCATTTGAGCCAACTGCACCAAGAGGTCTTGATAATCTTCAGTTGATTTAAATCTTTCCTCAAAGGCAGCCTTGATTTCATCCCAACTAGTGATGGATCGGGAAGGTAGGAGGTAGAACCATTCTACTACTTTTTCTTGGAGGGACTCCACGAACAGTCTTACAACAACATCTTCATGTTGGACACCAAGAATTCCACATGATGTCGTGAAAGCAACGATGTGTTCTTCAGGATGTTGTGTTGTCGCCTTTGAACTTTGGAAAGTTTCTTGCGGGAACCCATTGGTAGATCGTGGAGAGGTGGCTCAAGAGCAAGTGGGCCCGTATTCCTTCCCCATGGAACAATGGGTTGAGGTAGTTCTTCTTCATCTGCCATTGTCATTTCTTCTTCTTTTGCTTCACTCTTGCTTCTACAAATTCTTCTTCAAATTCTTCTTCTTTCGGGAAGTCGATGTCAATGGTTGTTAAAAATGGGAAATTGAAATCGGATAACACCTCTTGACCTTTTCAACTCCAGATGGAGGAGGTGAGAGAAGAAGTATCTTCCTTAATTCATTTGGAAACTTTTGCAAAGTTCAAAATACGAAAGGACATTGTGGATCTTGACCATCTTTGAAAAAAGTCAAACATGCATAAATCATGCAGAAATCAGTAGTGTATCTTTTGAAAATGGACTTTCATGAACTCTCTTTTATGATTTTTTTCAATTTTTGATTTTTTTTTGAATATTTAGGATCTTGCGGTCATATTTTGGGTGTAGATGCTGCTAAATCTTCCCCACAGTGGGCATTAAAAACTGTTAGCGAGAAAATTTGTCGGGTGGACAAACTTGTGGATTTCTTGCCAACGCTCTGGGAATCTAAGTCCCTCTACTTAACCAGTGCAGTGTAGCTTCCGTATGTGCATGCGCATGAAAAGGTGGATTTCTGTGGTGGCCTTTGATCGAGGATCCAACAGGGGCACTCCACTGACCCTACGGCAAAGCTAGCAATCTCTTGCTAGGGAAGTCTTCATCTATAGAGCGGGAAAGGGGAGTGAGAAAAGAGGTAAGAGAACTAATGCTGCAGGTAGAAAATCAGATTCCTTCATGCACTAGTTAGAAACTTCAACACATGCATTTATGAGAAGAATGCAAATAACAACAAGACCAAATAGAATTTGATGAACACAAAGTATCATGAAACCCCTTAGTCAAAGAAAGCTAGAAACTCCTTCTTATTGTATTGATTGCTTAGACAAAATTTGTACATAGTGGAGAAATGGAAGAAATTGAGAAGGGGGAATAGAAGAAAATGACTATCTCCTTTGTTCTCTCAAGGTGCAATATACTCTTGAGTTTACAAGATCAATCACCAACCCTTTGAAATGGGAATGAATTTACAATTTATAGAATAGAATATGACTCTTCATCTTCCTCATGACCTTTCAAATACCTTAATATGACTTAAGACTGTTCATATTCCACTTTAAATATTTAAGTCCCTTTTATAATAGCAAGGTGACTTAATTTACATTATGTTTCTAAAGTCACTTTTAAGTGACTTAAAGGTATATCAAAAAGTGCAAACCCCAATGAAGAATTAGAAAATTTGAAAGTGAGAGAAAGTTGGGGGAAAGAGGAGAGAGAAAGAGAGAGAGAAGAAGAAGAGGATATGTCTCCGATGAAGTCTGTTGATCCTCGTTGATGGAAAGCTCCAAATGCAATGAAGTTCTGAATGTCCCATTGTGCCAAAACTACCCTTTGAGTGTGACTTACTATTTTTAGTAAATGGTCATTTCCACTATTTTCTACTCCGGATAATCATTCTAGCCTTTTGGAGATCTTTAGTGCACACTACTCTTTCCATAGCCACTTTTGATGAAGACTTGCCAAAAATAGCAAGCATGTATAGGAAAACTTACTATTTTTAGAAAGTGTGTTTCTAGTGCTCGATTTGTGATGGAACATACTTTTTTGGACTCTTCTTGTCGTTACGATCACACCCTCCGAATTTCACATAGTTTTGCCCACTAGAATGCTGGAAATAAATTTTGAAATTTTGACTGGCAAAGTGGCTTCGGGCATGAGCTATCATGGCGGCCATTAATGGAGCTCTAAATTTGTACATATGGTTTTGTCTCCATTTTGCAATGAAAAAAATTCCATTGTGATATATTTTTCATTTGGAGCTCATGTGCAAGTTTTTAGCTCGTTTCCATTGTCAGAATGATGGGAAATTCGATGAATGTGAGTCGGTGCATGAAGTGAGGATTTTGTTGGAGAAATGATTATGGACACCATTTGACCTCTTGTTTATTGGATCTTGATCACCTTAAAAATGAGGAATTATGCAAAATATGAAATCTCGATCGACTTGTATCTTACGCAAGATATGAGGATTTTTCGATCGGGTGACTTCACGGTTATCGGCAAAAAATCTCCATTTTTTTTCGTTCTTCATCATTTCACTCCATTTTTCTATGATGCCTGAATATTGCTGTGAATTAATGGTTTGAAGAGTTTATGTGGCCATGGAAAAGCTGGTTCGGAGCAACAATGATGGACCGGGTGTTTGGACAATCATGCACGAAGCCATGGAAAGGTATGAAGTTGTGAAGGAGAAATGAGAGGAAGAAAATGGCTAAGTGCTGGATTTAAACTTTCAAAACATGCACATGGAGGGGCTGGCCACACTTTTATGTTCCTTATGTCCCTGACCTTAGGGACGTGAGGGACATCAGTTTCCACGGTTGTCTTGGAGGTGACACGTGGCGCCCGATCCAACGACAGGGAATGGATGCTCCAAAAATGCACAGGGTCCGGCTGCGGTCACGTGGGTGTCCAAAGAATCCCCATAGGGGCTGGTTTTTTCAAGGTATTATGTACCCCACCTTAGGTGCATAAGGGGCATAAACTTCCAAGGTGGTCTGGAGGTGACACGTGGTGCCCGATCTGACGACAGGGAATGCATGCTCAAATAAGCACCGGAAATTTGGCTGTCATCAAGGCCGGAGGTCATATGAGGGTCCTAGAGGTCACATGAGGGATGGGAAATTTTTCTAAGGGATGATTTACCTGACCTCGGGGATCGGGGGGCATGAAATCCCACCAGGCTCCTGGTGCTGACACGTGTCCTCTCGAAATATGACTAAGTCTGAATTGCCTTTGAGAGGGTAACTTGGAATGAAGATAACTTGAGCTCCCGGTGGAATTTATTGGTGAAATTTTATATGATCCTGACTAGAAATGGCATTTTGAATCTAATTATGTGGTTTCCATGTCTTAATTCGAACATATAATCCCTAACAAATCGGATTTGTTTATCTGGGACTCCACTTGTGCCTGAGAAAAACTGCCTATCCATCATATGCGCCAAGGTTTTGTGAATTTTTTTATTTCACCATCATGTAGGTATTGGAATCTTGTTTCTGAAGATGTTTTTTTTTACTTCTAAATCCATCTAGAGCTCCCGGAATCTTCTTCTGAAGCCCAACAACTATTTTAGGCCTGTGTACTGCTTAGGCTTGTGAACCCTGTTTTCACTCGAATTGCTCCAAGTGTTTTGAGAACTTCCCAAAGCCTTAAAAATAATTTACATGATGTTCTAAGGTATTCCATTCACTTCGTGTTGAATTTGGCCCTTTCGTTATGCTCAAGGGGTTGATCCAATCCGGGAAGGCCGATGATAACCCTTCCCTGTCTTTACCAAAAGATAGCATTTTCAATGAACTCCTAAAATCACCTAGGGGGAATGAATGGAATTTCATAAATCACCTAGGGGACCAATTTTACATCAAATAGGGGGTGAAAAAACTAACATATTTGGCTTGGGGTGCCTGGGAATGATAAAACATGAAAATTTTGACATCGGGGTATAGTTGTCGTGCTCGGAAATTGTCAATTTCCCTATTGCACATTTTCACGACAACAAATCCCTTCGGTTATTTTAAGTTTTATAATCATTAAGTCTTAAATGAGAAGGAAATAAGAAGTTGTGCATGTTATATGTTATTTTGTCATAATACTTTGTGCATGTGAAGCAAATCTATCCATTCCTTAAAATTTTGGTGCATCACCTCATTTATGTGTTTCAATTATCTTCATATCCCTTTTCCCAAGAACCAGATAGAGTAGTTTATTTTAAGTATTGTAATTTTACACCTTTAAGATGCACATATTTTAGAACAAAGTTGACCTTCTCCATAGGTTCATCACAAAGAGCTAAGGTACCAAACCTTTAGGATGTTCCCATGTTACACGGGATCATCTAACGATTCCGTGGGTGTGCGATCCACGTGACAACATATAGTTTCGAGGCTCTACAAATTCATGTGGGTGTTCGTTGCTTCCTATTCTACTCTTGTTTGGAATCTAGATCTCCAATAATGTATGATACTCATTATGCAACTGATTCAACCTTCAAAACCCTAGATGGTGAGAGAGTCCTGCAAAACAAATGTTAGGTGGGTTATGGGCACCCTTGTGCACTATCAACATCATCGCTTACTCCAAAAAGGGATCAAACCACATGTCGTTCATGCTTAGCATGTGATATCTAGAATGCATGTAACTAAATTGATAACCACAATCTTGCAACAATGGGATTGTACTTGATACTTACCCTAGCTTGAATTGACTTTTGAAATGTGCCTTTTGTACTTGCATACACAGTATATGACTTCCCTATAATGATTTTGTAGAGTACATGGAGCTCGGGGAGTGTAGGAATACATTTTATTATGATTTCTCTTATTATTTTCTCATTAGGATGCTAGGTGCCAAGTAGAAAGAATGCCCTTCTTAATGGGAGATGAGTAACTTGCTTATATATGTGTTATGGATTTGAAAAAGATGGAAAAGGCTAACTAGAAGTATTTTAAAATCAAGAAAATTTCCGTTGGAGGAAAAAGGATCAAAGCGACTAGGTGGGTCTATAACATATGGACGTTATGTATCATTCTAAGAACTTTGGTCCCAGATGCATGTGTGAATGATATATGAATTAGAATTATAATGTGTGAGGGTATAGCCTGATTTGATGGAGTAATATGACCATTGAAAACAAATAGGTTGTGTATGCAAGCAATAATGAGTGAGACATAGCTATGGATAGCCTAATTGGTCAAATTGAACAAGTGTGGACTAGTGCAAGAGTGTTGTACAATTTATGTTGTTGCAAGACATGAATTACCAAAATGAGTGTCTACATTCCTCCCACTTTAAGTATGGAATTGAAAATTGTGTGCTTAAAGGAAAAGTCACTTGAGTGTGTAGACACACTTTGCCTTCGCTCGAAGTGCCTTGTGATTTTCTAAGACTTTACGTTTTTTTCAATTTTGTTTGTTTTTCTAGGATGAGTACTTGTAGAGAAAAGAGTGTAGTTAATGTCCATAGTATAGGAAATTGAAATTTAACTTGAAAACTTTGAACTTAGTGTGAAAATAAAAATATGTAAAGTAGAAAAGAAAAACAAAGGAAAGAGTACACTTAATTGTTTTGTGAGAGAGGGGGAGAGATTACTCTCACTACCATTGCCATGGATATTTGTTGAATTTTTTTATTAGAGATAGTTAGAAGGAATTGGGGGTGACAAGTCCCCAAGTGGAATGTGTCAAAGAGAATAGAAAGAAGTGCAAATTCACCCTGCATGGTAATGAGAGTTGTAAGGGGAGAATTCTAGCTGCTTCGCATTCCTCCACAAAAATATGAGCAATGGGAAGTCAATCATCTCGACACTTCCCAAGACCCACATATAAGTGCCAATGTAGATGAACATGAACCCAATTTATTTGTAAATGATGACACAATGTACTAGGGCAATGCTAGCTTGCATGTACCCTTGGTGTTACCATTATCTTAACTATATCATGCATCCTATCATTGAAATTGAGTAAAAAATATGTAAATGTCCCTAAGAAACCGTACCAACTGAGAAAATTATTGAATTTTCCCCTAAGATGAAAGTGTGTGGAATGGGCCATAACGTCTGTAAGCTATGGTCATTGCTGGACAATTTGGTCCTTGTGTATTTTTTGACCTAATTCTTTTTTTGAGCCATTTTTGTACCCCTTGTGTTCATATAAACTTTGCAAAGCTAATTGAAATAAACTAACACCTAGTAGTCTAAAAGCTAACTAAAAATCTACCATAGAACCATCATGATCATAACTTATTGGAATGCTAAAATGAAATTAACATGAAATCAATCATCTAACTACAAACATTCCTACTATATATGTATGATTTCCTTTAAAATGTGAACCTATGAAGATCACAAGCAATCAAATTTGTGTTGTTGCTTCAAGATGATGAAAGAATCTCACTAAGCAATGGATACAAGGCCATGTTTAGATCTTTCTTTACTAATCAAGCATGAAGGAATGGATGCAAGAGATGAACAAGCTATTCCAAATCAATGGAGAAGGCTCTTAATCATATGCTTTATGATAATACTAGCAAAAGTATGGTGTAAGGTGTGAAGGAAGGAGCTTGGTCCTTTATATAGCTTTCTATTTTGAGAGAAGATTGAATCCCAATGAATGTGGGATAAAGGATAAAGTAGATTTATACTTGTTAAACATGCTTAGAAGAATTAACAAGTGATTAACAACTCATGGGAGTTGGAGGGTGCTTTAATTAATCAACTAGGATTAATTAATAGGCTAGAATAAGATTTTTAGGCTATTTGGAGGTGATTTAGGAGGAATTTGATATGATTTGAAGCATTTAAAAGAAGGATTTAGCCAATAAAAGGGTTTATTATAAATACATTGTTAAAAAGGCTTAATTAGATAATAATAGTTAATTAATCAATTCAAAAGCAGATTACTGACTAACGATGTGTCGTTAATTGGCATCAAAATGTGATAGAGGCTAGTTAATTAACGTAGTTTCGTTAATTGACCGAGAATAGAGGAAACATTAGTTAATTAGCAGAAAATCAATAATTATAGGAAAGAGGATAGCTAGTATCACTTCAACATTAAAACTGCTGAAGCATATTTTATGTGTCTACACCTCTTAGCTATTTGATTTTGTACATGCTACCTTGTTTCGATTTTGAGTTGTTGTGAGAGTGAAATATCACTCGATGGTTTCCCCCTTGTTTGGGGCCCATAAGATGGACCAATGTGAGCTTGGCCCAAACAAGAGGACTTATGGCTAATGTGCACATGTGTTGTATGATTCTTGCGGTGGGGAAATAAAAAATAAATAAGTGTTCACACAGTGTATACCATGACACATACATAACAATATAATATAAAAACTACAAAGTGTTAGTAACAACTAATAGGAAAACAATAGAGTAGATGTAAGAAAAAGTATGCGAGGGCACACAAATAGAAAAACATGGGACACCACTTATGATGTCACAAGACACTCAAGGTACTTAGCCAACAAGAAATCAAACAAGTACATAGGGCATAACCCGTTAAAGAGTGAAAACACAAAGCAAGCATGTAAAATAATAAACAAACAATAAGACGAAGATGAGCTCGGCTTGGAAGTGACCTACAAAAAATATACTACAAATGAAGTTGTTAGAAATTTAGTATTCACATGGTTATGGGTAATTTCTTTGGACAATAAATTAGTACTTACTAGTTTGTTAGTACGATTCAAGTTTATTTGTAACATATTATATTTGGTGTTTTGTTAAGTAATATTGTTGTATATTAAAAATCTATTACGTACTTAGATTAGTGGTTTCTTATTGATAAATTGTAGGGATACGAGTATCCCCCGATTATAGGAATAGCCTTCCTATATATTTATATAATGCCAAAAGACAATCGGGTAGTAGAAAATAAGAGTGTGATGGAATATAATATTATTTTGTATGTTCTTTGGTTACATTAATCTCCATGAATATTTTCATTGTTTAAAATTATGTTCAACTCCTCCAAATAATAACAATAGTACGAGGAGAGGGGATAGTAGTGGTACACGCTAAGTTAAGGGGACCACAAAATCAATTGTTTATTATATGGGATTGTGATTTTTTCACTAATATGTAATTTAGATTTGTACTAGCTTATATTTTTTCTTTGGAATGTTCAATTGGAGGGAAAACCATATTTTGAATTGATTGAAAATAATAAATTTGAGTTACACTACAACCATGGTGGAAACCAATACTTGAATCTAGGTGAAAATGCTTGAACATTGAATTTTTTGTACTTGTACATAGGTGAGAGGTCTTACATGTCACGATGTGATTGGCTACTCTACATAATTATTATGTCAAAATAAATAATAACTACTACACAAGACTATGACAACTATTGGGCATTGCGTGATCAATAGTCATGTCAACTATTGGACCTTGTTCGAGATATTGGCCCCTCTCCCCTAGAGTAAGCTAAATATGTTGACGACTTTGTCAATTAGTTTGTCAAAAGCCTATGGTATTGTAGCGGTTGCCTTTGGAGTACGAAGTTCACGATATAAGCCTGGTTTTGTTGGCGTTTATTTGACCACGCATCACACTTATGTCTCATCTTATGCCTAAGAGGTGTATCATTTTGACTCAAACTACATTCAAATGTATTGATGTGTTCTTGAATTGTTTAATGTGATAATGAACTTGATGGAGGTTGAAATATGGGAGCTATTTTTTTATCTTATTGTATTCATGTGGGCATAAGGAAATCAATGGAAAAGTATTCAAATATGCAAATACGTTGAGAATAAAATAAGCGTGTCACAACATGCATATATAGTTTAATATTTATTGGGAATTCGGCGTACCCAATTGGATATTCATTACCTTGGTACAACACACTAATCCATGTGCAACATGTGTTTATATCAAGGCACACAATATCTCACGAAGGGCGTGTCTTCTCATGCCATGTTGTATCATGCGCAATGTTTATTTTTTTAATTTTTGTTTCTATTTTTAATCTTTAGTTTTAATGCTATGAATTATGTCTATGTTAAAAGTAATTATTTGTTGTGTTTCGTAGTTGAGTCTATATGTTTTAGATTCATAGTTTGTCATTTCTTTTCTTGTCATTGAATCAAATTTACTTGTCATTCCAAAGGTGTCTAAAAATATCCTCACAAGTCTAGTGTTTTAAGGAATTTTGACTTGTTAAAAGAGCCAATGTGTTGTTTGTAAAAGTCATTGTATTGTCGATTTCAAAAAAATCATTGTGTCATCGACCGGTGTAAAAAAACTTTCTCTTGTCTAGTCATAATGGAGAAATTGACTCATATTGAAATTTTTAAAGGTAAATATTTTCGCACATGGAAAGTAAGAACCCAATTATTTTTAATCAATAAATATACATGGGATATTGTTGATGGAAAAATAAAGAAACCAAAGATGCAGATGAAGCAACAAAATGGGAGAGCAAAGATCAAAAAGCTACAACAATTATTGGATTGGGGACATATGATGCTTATTTGCATCATATAGATTTGTCTAAATCCTCTAATACAATTTGGCAAGCATTAAACAAATTATTTGGTTCAAAAATTGGAAGTACAATGATAGATTTGAAACAAAAGTTGTTCAAGATCAAAATGGAGGAAGGTGATACCATGGTACTACACATCAATAAGTTTTGTTCTCTTGTGAATCGGTTAGTTGGAATATATGTTGAAGTGAAAGATGGTAATGTAAAAGCTATATTGTTAAATAACATTCCACCCAACTATTCTAATATGGTTTTCACACTAAGTAAAGTAAATATTGATTTAGAAGATTTGATTTCTTCTCTGATAGATGAGGAAAATAGAACAAATAAAATTGAACCAAAAGAGAGCGCATCGTATGGAAAACAAAATAAAATATATGTTAAAAGGAGATCCAAATATTCTTTTAAGAAAGGGTCAAATTCTAAAGATATAAAGAAATGGTCAATCATTACTATTGAAAATAATCAGGTCACTTGTTTATGAACTCTAGGAAAAGAGCTCAAGATTTACTTGATGGGAAACTACAAGAAAATTCCATGGTTATTGATGAAGAAGAGGATAATGAAGATGAATAAAAATTACTCACATTGAAAATAAAAGTGATGAAGACTACCTATATTAGGAAACATTTCATTAGAGGACAAAGGCACAATATGTTGGAGGGTGATCAATGACCTCTTTTCAATCACCAATGATGGGGCTGCACAATGAGATATGGTGGAAGTTTGTTTTGTGTGTTTCATTTTTAGTTGTGCATTTTCTTTTAGCTCTATGTATTCATATTGGTAATAAGTGAGAAGTGATTCATATATACTTCAATGATGTACTAACATAGTGAAGAATATAATTCATAGTGAAATGCAACATCATGATACTTGTAGAGGTTGAATAATCAAATGTGTTCCTATTCATACCTAGGTTTGTGGTAAACCTTTGTAAAACCATTGAAGGTTGTGCAGATGGTTCTGATTGAGTTCCCACACTGAGTAGGATAGATGTGTTCCATACAGTGAATGATTGACAAGTAGATGGTTCTTGCACATGTTCCCACACTAGTTCGGTTAGATATGTTCTGACAGTGCATGGTTGATAAGAAGTTGATGTGTTCCTTCTTCTATCTTCATTTCAAGTTGTGTGCTAAGATCATGAGTGAGCATATCCAAACAAGTTGTAGAAGAAGTGTGAAAGTTTTTTGCTACCATTTAAACACTAAGGGGGAATGCCAGGATTTATTCACATGGTTATGGGTTATTTACATAATGGTAAATTAGTATTTACTAGTTTGTTAGTATAGTTACAAATTTATTTGTAACATATTATATTTGGTGTTTTGTTAAGTAATATTGTTGTATATTATAACAATATTATTTACTTAGATTTGTGGTTGCTTATTGAAATATTATAGGGATATGATTATCCCTAATTATAGGAATAACCTTCTTATATATTTCTATAATGTCAAAATATAATTAGGTAGTAGAAAATTTAAGTGTGAAGGAATATAATATTATTCTGTATGTTCTCTGGTTACGTTCATCTCCATGAATATTTTCATTGTTTAAAATTGTGTTTAACTCCTCCACATAATAATAAATGCACCCATTAACATGTTAAAGTAATAAATAATATGACACTATGTATGTATTGAGTGTAAACACTAAATCGCACACTTGGGTACATTTCTAGGTCCTAATCACATATCAATATTCATATGATTCCTAAGTGAGAAAACTAGTAATTGACATCTGTTTTGGCCTCTTTACTTTCTTTCTTGCTTTCTCGGTGGTCTTGCTCACCTCACTTCCTAGTCTTACTTTCTTGCTTTTTTATTTAAATGCCCACTTAATTATCCTACCACCTTTAAATGCCCATCCAAGTCCCATTAATTAATTAAGCCACATTAATTAATTAATTAATCAATTAATTAATATCTTACCTTTCCCTAACAAACCTTCTAATTAGGATGCTTTTATCCTACACATAAATCCCCTTGCTTTTCTAGATTTCTTCCTATCTATTTTTATGCCCTAACTACCCATGATTTATCCCAACAAGCTAATCCCATACAATGCTTTAAAGCACCCTTCCAACTCTTAAAAACACAAAATCACGCCAAAAACACAAAAATCTTGCCCATTGGGGAAACTTTCCCGCATCGGTGGTGACCCAGTTAGCCATCATTCGTCGACCCTATAAAACCAAGTTTAATCCTTCCAAAAAGGATCTAGAAATCATTAGATGCATGTGAATTTTGGAGCTCTCTCATGACTAGTGAATTTCCTCTCATGCTTGAGCATTCTGATAGTTACAAACCTCCCTGACCTCCTTTGGATGTGCTTTGCATCACTCACATTCATCCTTTGTGAGCTTATCATTATCTTTATATTGCTTTAATCAGATTTTTATCATATTATCATTGCTCTTTTTTTCTTCTAACATTTTATAGGTTCAAATCAGTCTCTATAACACTCAAAGCTTCTTCAACAACCTTATGTTTTTCATCCTCTTTGGTTGTACAAAGTTGTCTTTTCATCCATTTACCTTCAGCCTTGTCTAGCTCTGATATAGTTTTCCGTTGACCCACCCTGGTCACCATCGACCAGGTCATGATTCTCAATCTATCCTCATCCATTTCTATTTTCTACCATTTTCTTTGGTTTCCACTTACTCAAACCCCCTTTGTAGGTTGACTCCAACATCTTCAAACCTCTGCAGCTTTCCAAATTACACTCAGATCTTACAGGGTTTGCATATTTCTCTTACATTCTAGATCCATTCTCGGGGTGTCATCATGACCTTCCTATAAAGTCGGGTCATCATCGACCAGACTAGTAACCTTTAATTTACATTTATTTCAATGAATCAACTTCTAGATCAATTTTAATCATTTTCAGATTTAGTATACTTTTTTTTCTACATGTTATCTATTGTTCTTGTCTTTATTTCACTCTTTCTAAAAAATGGGGGTTGACATCCGTGAAAGGAAGCTAATCACTTCTTGGAGATTGACATTGTTTAGAACCCCACATAAATCTATCTAATCAATCATTTTAATTTATCTTATTTGTAGGTCATCAACTACAAGTGAGGATTCATCATCACTTTGCACCCATTTATCCATCACATCACACTTGAGGTACTATAAACCCTCCATGTAATGAGTTGTTAGTTTCTTTCAGTAGCTAGTTCATTCATTTGATTAGGAATGAAGAAACTGAAAACATTCTTGGCACGCTCGGTGGGACCACCCTTTAGGTGATCCCTTTCTTTTCTATTTTCTTGCTTCTTTTATCTTCTACTAACACTACAGTGTGAGGCCATGCTTCTTGTTTTCTTGTGTTGGTTTGAGCTACTAGATTGCACTTGCTAAAGATTAATATAAAAAGGAAAAGCTTTATCAGGTTTTCCTCTTTTTCCTTATTTTCTCTCTTTTCGCATCGTATTTCCCTTTCTATGTGTGTGTCCTCATCAAAAGATCACACTTCAATTTGGTTTTAAAATAACCTTTCTTTTTACATCTTGCTTGCTCACATAGTTTAAGTAGGAGGTTAACTTGTTGCATTTCACAATCCTCACACACAACCTAAAACTCACAAATCAATTAACACATCAAAACAACCTTCTCTCCAAAACTGATTGGGATTTCATCACCCAATAAGAAGCCTCTTGAGACTCTTCCAAGCCATAACAAACCTGAAACTAGACATAAACACCTTCTTCTAGGTACCCCGTTATCCATCCCTTTTTATTTTTCACATTCTTAATTAAAAACAATAAAAAAATGTTTTCTTGACTTGCTTGGCATAAAAGTTTGTTCTTGTTTCATGCCCATAATTACTCACTCAACAGCCAAAAGAATGGAACAAAACTTCCCTTCAAATAGTTCTACTTCGACTCAATAAACATCTACTACAACAATTGGTTCATCCATACCCTTGATCACCTCTTTCATGAGTACTAATCCTCTCTTTAGTGTTTCTCACCTAGAATCTTTGGTTCAAACCACATGACCTTAGGAGAAACTAATCCCTTCTTCTACCATCATTCCATCCCATCTAGACCAACCACCCCACCATCCACTAGAATGGAACCTTTTGGACCCCCTCTTATCCCTCATGGTGATGCGTAGTTCTAGGAGCTCCTTGATGCCAATCTAGTGGCTCTCAAGACTATCTCCTCAAGAAATCAACCCAACTTCCCCAGATGGTCCACTCGCTTTCAATATATTTACCCTTATAGACTAATCCTGATGCCAATCAACAATTTTCAAGTAAACAAACTTTCCTCATCCTCTAATAATCCACCACCCCACCCAACTTGCTTAGCTAGTCATGTCCATTCCACCCAATCTTCATCCAATCAATACAACCATCACCACTACCCTTCCTATTGCCTCTTCGGCCCCAATATCACATCCCTTATTTGGACAACATGATCCTCTCACATCACATGTGCAAGTCATTGCTTCCCAACCCCC
Source organism: Taxus wallichiana var. yunnanensis (assembly GCA_018340775.1). NCBI lineage: Eukaryota > Viridiplantae > Streptophyta > Pinopsida > Cupressales > Taxaceae > Taxus > Taxus wallichiana. The sequence continues at coordinate 90,453,141 of CM031243.1, forward strand.
TCTTCATGGGTGCCCTACCTTATTCAATGTCTAACCCCTTTCAACAAAATTTCAGCCTACCTATACTCATCAAGTGCCTACCCAGTCTCAACAATCATACAACATCCCCATGACACAACATCAAACATTCAAAACTCAACCTTTATCTCACATTCATCAAACAATCCCCAAACACACATTCAATCTCACCAACAATTTTATCCAGTTACCTCGCAAGTTGTGCAACCACAACCACAACCCATTATCACATCACCAAATGATCCTATGCATGCTCTCATGAATAGGTTAGCCAACCTTGAGGCCACCACCCTAGGGCCCAAAGTTGTGTTATCATATGAAAAAATCTGCAATGAAGACGATCCATCCCTCCATGCCAATTAAGTCATATCCTCCACATTGGGAATTTGAAATTTTCACCAAGTTTAATAGCAAGGAGGATCCACAACAACATCTTCATGCATTCAGGCATATGTGTTACCTTATTGCACACGATCAAGACTTGATGCTCCACACTTTCCCCATGTCTTTGGTTGGTCCAACATTAGAATGGTATAATAACATCCCTCAATATTTGATATTTTCCTTCAATCAGCTTACACAATTATTTTTAGAACATTTTTCAATCAACATTATGCGTAAGATAACTATCAATGATCTATACGCCATTCGATAGTTTGAAGATGATTCTATCACAAAATTCATCACATGATGGCGTGAACATTATAAATCAACTATCATTCACCCTTCCACAGACTGAACTCATTGAGATCTTTTCACATTCATGCAAAACATATATCTTCTACCCTACAAATCAATCCTTCCAAACCTTTGACAAAGCCTTTACCATGGCTCACAAGCTTGAAACACGCCCTTGAGTAGGGTCATTTAAAATTAAAATGAACAAACCTAAACATGAATTCACTAAAACATCCACACCTAATGAGAAATATAAGGGAGTGACCAATGTTGTGGTCATCAAATCTTCTCCTGCACCAACATCTAGCATGTGGACTCAACAACAAGCCCCATGATCGACACCCAACTACACTCCCCTCAGGGGAATCATACACATCTATCTTTGACAAGTTGATAGCAGAAAATCTAATCACACTACCACCTATCGACTAGTTGATGAGTCAAGACCAAAACCCATGTGGTATCGTGAAGACCATTACTATAAATACCACCAAACCCGAGGTCACGACATAGAGAAATGTCAAACTTTCAAGGATTTGGTTCAAAGGCTCATTGACCAAGGTGACCTTCAGGTGACAATCCTAATGCTTCACCCAATCAACCACTTGACATCTTCAAACAACCTTTCCCAAATCATGCACCAACAAGCCAAAGCCACCACCTCCATCCAAACCCAAACACCTAATGCCCATACTATAAACACTTTAAACACTAATGATCGAGAACCTATGATTTCTCCTCCTTCATCACCAACCACATCAATCCCCTTTGATATTATTCCTACATCTACAAATCCATTAACACTTGTCCCCACAACCGCACCAATCATATCTACATCTACCTCGACATCCATTCCTACTACTAGACCCCTTACGCAAACATATCATTCTTTCCCTAGAAGAATTTATGAAATGATCATTCCAACCTACTTCTACAGTTGACACTAGTTCCACATCTACTATGTTACCTATTATATCCACTTCATTACATGCCAGATCTACTTCACTAGATCTCAGCTACCTTACCTACATCCATTCCACTCCTACCTGTTATACCATCCTCCAAATTAAAATTGGTACCTCTTTTCAAAGCTTTTACAATGTGCCCACATCAACTGTTGAAAACACATCCACACCACCTTCTCCTCTACACCACCACCATCATTTGAAGAATTATTGGAAACACTTCAAACAACCTTCAATGATTCTCCTACCTCATCAACACAATCAAATCAATCTTCACCTCCTTTAGATTCTATCAAACCAATGTTGCTTCATGCCTATACCAACTATAACACCACCTCTGGATTCTCGGTGGAAATTTTTGTCACTTCTCCTAAGGATGCACCCTTACAAACAAAATCCACAATCATTAGTACATTACCTCAAAAATCTCTTGTACATTCTACAAGAAAATTGGACATCCTATCTCTAAACCATCCAATGCAACAACTTCTTCATCAAGAACATTTTATCAACCCAAACTAAAACAACCCAACACTAAGACATTAACCTATGCCAAAACTGAACCCGGACCATCGAGACATCAACATACTCAAGATTTATCATCTCAGAACATCCACTTCTTCTTTTCAAATACCAATACATTATGCAAGGAAAACACCTCCTAAGGCTTTGGGTGAATCATATGTGGACATTTTCCAACACTTATTATGAATTTCCACGATCACGCTTCTACCTATTAGGCCTTGAATAAAAATAAGAATCCATTGTGGTTCAATCCCAACCTCATCTGCATATATCACCATGCCCCTGGACATGACATTGAGTGTTGTAGAGCATTCCAAGCTGTTACCATGGCTTCATTGAGAAAGGATACTTTCTCCCCAAATCAAATCAACCTCTTCCTTCCTCTCCAACATCTGCGCCTTTGACCTCATCCATCCAAATGAAAAAGTCCCGGTTCTTCACAAAATTTTGCAGCCATCCCACATCCAGATGACTATTCTTCTGAGGATATTCCCCCTTTGTTCATCGACGTTGTTTGGGTGACCACTCGGTCCGACCAATGTGAGCCTAAATCAACAACCCAACCGAAAGTGAAAACCTTCATCATTCATTCCTCCTCCTAAGGAGTTAGCTACATCATCAACACCCAAGGTTTCCATCTTAGCAAAGCACTAGGCCTATCGAATAGAGTATAGTCAAACAACTCCACCAGCCCTAGTCAAGATGTCACTCTACGAGCTCATCCAAAGCTCGCCAGACCATAGACAAGCTCTCACTAAGGCCTTAAAGCACATTCTGACATCCAGTGATGAAGCTCAGCCCTTCGCATCCCTTGTAGGAGCACTTACGGCTTCTACTACCATCTCATTTGATGATGTTGAGATTCTTAGATATCCCATGCCAGAAGAACATGATCTTCCCCTCTTTATCACTATTCAAGATTAATGACACGTTTATCCGATAGTCCATGATTGATATGGAGTAAAGCATCAATATCCTCCCATCACATAATTTTGATCAACTTAAGATACCAAAGGCCTCCATTTCCCAAACACCCATGGTCCTTCACACTTTTAATGATGTTGTCATTCCCTCCTTAGAATGTCATTCTTCCTATTCGCATCGGTGAGAAGCTCCTCCATGAGGTATTCTACATCATAGAATGGGAATTTCAATATAATGTTCTCCTTGGGTGACCTTGGATCCATGCTATATGGCATTGTGTCCCTTCTACACTCCATCATTCCCTTAAATATGAGCATGAGGGGAAGTTTTGACACTTCCATGGGGATGCTCCTCCCTTTTAGATGTGCAACATGACTTATCAACCCAATGACATTCTTGTTCCCAAGGATGATCCATCTCGCACCATCCACTAGTTCACCCATCCCTTCTTCCAAACTCCCTAACAATGACTCCCTAGACAATGTGATGGAAAACTTACGATGGGGGAATATTGTCTTCTCACACTTAACACCTTGCCCACTCCTCACCATCTTGGTAGGCTTGAAAGGAACCTATGTACCAACCCAATGTCGGAGATGTCATTCCTTTTGGTCCACCACATCTTCACACCAACCTCATCTATGGTGGTTTCGATACCCCCTCCTCTCACATCGATGATATTCCACATGCTAAACCTTATATCGATGGTTTTGATTCTTAACAAACCATATTTTTCCCACACCTATCTCCATCATTGTGCATGGAAAGGATTCGGCATGGGACGTTATGAGCATGGGCCACATGGCCTTATTATTATCAATCAGTGCTCGCAAACCTCATGAAAATTTTTGGGTTGGGCTACCAGAACATTCCCTGACCCCATTCCACCATCTGAGATACTCATGGACATGCCTTCTCCACCTCCTCTATCCTTTTTGACTCTCAAAGACATGGACATGCCTTCTCTACCTTCTTCATCTTTTTTAACTCTCAAAGACATGCACATGCCTTCTCCACTTTCTCCATATTTTCTAACTCTTGAAGACATGGAATTAGATGACACCATTTCTATTGCTTATGAATTTTTTTAGTCTCCACCATCACTTTGGGACCGGTCACCTATTAGTGTAAAACTAGACTAGGTCCCTTCCCCTTTTCATCTAGAGATGATAGAAGAAGAATCTTCTACCATTGACATTCTTCAATGTGTTGATAAAAATGTTATCCTTTCCCACATGGGGAAGAGGATTCTTATCTTCATAAGACCTTACCATATGATACATCCACTCTTCTCAATGAAGCTACCATTGACGTTAATATCGGGACTCCTCAGAGCCTCGCATCCTCAAGGTAGGTCAATCTCTTGATCCACATGAGCTTGAATATTTTACCACATTTCTCTCTCATCATAGTTAGGCATTTACATGGTCCTATTCAGACATGCCTAGTCTTGACCCTTCTATCATCATCCATAATATCGTCACTTACCCTAATGTGAAACCTAGTAAAGTGAAGCTTTACCGCATGCATCCTCGAGTTGCTCTCCTCATCAAAGACGAGTTAAACATCTTCTTTCCACCAATTTCATCATCCCCATTGACTATCCCTAATGGGTTTCCAACATCATTCCTATCTCTAAAGCATCGGGAAAACTTTACATATGTACCGATTTTGAGATCTTAATCTCACTTGCCCTAAAGATGAATTTCCTCTTCCCAACATTGACCAACTTATAGATCTCACCACAGGCCATGAAATGCTTTCCCTTATGGATGGGTTTTTCTAGTTATAATCAAATCCTCATCACCCTAGAAGATCAACATAAGACTTCCTTCATCACCCCTTGGGGGACCTTTTACTACCGTGTCATGCCTTTTGGTCTAAAGAATGTTGGAAGCCACCTATCAGCAGGCCATGACTTATATCTTTCATGATCTCATCCACAAAAACTATAGAAGACTACATCGATGATATTTTAGGTAAATCTAAACATCGACATGATCATCTTTCCATTCTTGAAGTTTCTTGAGCACCTTATTTTTTTTTCCTTTGTCTCAATCCTGCCAAGTGTGTATTTGGAGTGCTAACTGGAAAAATCCTTGGATTTATCGTATCCATTAGGGGAATTAAAGTTGACCCTACTAAAATCAAAGCAATTATCAAAATTCCACCTCCCTCCAATCTTAAGTCAACTTCATAGTCTTCAAGGTCACTTCAATCATTCTCATTGTTTCATTTCATAAGCTTTCAAATCATTGCTTTACCAAACCTTTTCATCATCTCTCATCAAAGGACATAGACTTTGATTGGGATCAAGATTTGCCAAAAGGCCTTTGATGACCTTAAAAATACCTTTTATCTCCACCATTGTTCTTACACCCCCACACGAAGGGGAGCCCTTCTATCTATATATCTCTGCCACCGATCATGCTCTAGAGCCATGTTAGCACATCGTGATGACCAAGGTCATGAGTAGGTTGTTTATTATATCAGTCACACCCTTCATGACTGCAAGACCCACTACACTAAAGATGAAAAGTTATGTGTTGTGCTCTTTTCTTTCCAACCTCAAAACTTCGACACTATCTTCTCAATCACAAGACTTGTTCGTTACTAGTTTTCATCTTCTTAAGACATTACATTCTAAACTTATCATCAAGTGATCCCATTCACTCAGTGGTTCATGCTCATGATGGATTTTGACCTCAAGTTTATTCCTCAAAAATCCATTAAGGGCCAAGCTATTACCAACTAGTTAGTGGAATCCCCTCTTCCTAGTACACATTTACCTCATGAGAAATTCCTAGATGAATCAATCAATCATTTTCACCATGAGTATGGAATTCTTAAGATGACCCTCTTCTTCATGATGGTTCTAAGTGTCAGCAAGGGGGAGGCATAGGCATCATTCTCATTCCTCCTTGGGATACTCCTATTCCTCTTTGCCAAAAAACTCAATTTTGAGTGTACAAATAATATGGTGGAATATGAAGCACTTATCTTAGGTCTTGAAACCACTCTCTTTCTAGGTGTTCAAGTCCTTGACATATATGGAGATTCCAAACTTATCATCAAACAAGTCACAGGTGAGTATCAAGTGTAAAAATGATACTCTTCAAAAATATCGTGACATTGTTCATCTTCTCCTAAAAGCCTTTGATTCTTATACTATCCAATATGTCCCTCGATCGACCAATTGTTTTGTTGATATGATGACATCTCTTGCAGCTCTCATTCCTTGGACAATGGAGGAATCCAAAATTTTTTATTGTCATTCATCATCGTGATCAACCATTCTATGATCTACCCCAAGTTAATCTTGTTGAATCTAGTCCATCGGATCTTTGGTACTCCCAAATATTTGATTATTTATCCAAATCCATTATTCTCTTGATCTATCAAAAATGCTAAGAGATATTTTCTTAATGCACTAACTCGCTATGTGATCCTGGTGGACATTCATTTAATAAGTATGGATTTGATGGTATTCTTCTTGATGTCTTAAATCCCATGAATCTCCTCTTGTGCTATCCAAGAAGTCCATGATGGTATTTGTGGTGGACATTTTAGTGGCTTAGCCATCGCTAAGCACATCCTTCATCTTGGCTATTATTAGCCTTCTCTTAATCATGAATGCTTTGTGAGTATGTTAAGAAATGTGAAAAATGTCAGCAACATTCCAATCTTATTCACATTCCTAGTCAAGATTTTTGCAGCTGGCTCAGGACCTTTGGCCCTTCTCACAATGGGGTCTTGATCTCATCATTCTTATTAATCCTCGATCTTCACAACAACATCATTCTATCATCACTATAATTGAATACTTCACTAAGTGGGTGGAAGAAATTCCCCTCACTTCAACCAAATCTGGTCCAATCATTAACTTTATCTACCAACATATCATTTTCCACTTCGGTGTTCCTCACAAACTTGTCATGGAACAATAAAAAGTCCTTTAAAAATAAATATCTTAAGAAGCTTTGTGATTCATTTAACATCCAACTCAACTTCTCTTCTCCATACTATCCTCAAGCTAACAGCCAAGCCAAAGCCACTAACAAAACTCTTGAAACATTCTTGCGAAGACTATTGACTAGTCAGGACATGACTGACATCTTCATCTTCCTTTCGCTCTTTGGGCTTATCAAACTAGCATTCATACTTCCATGGGGGATACACCCTTTTCACTTGTGTATGGATCCAAATCCATTCTTCCTCTAAAGTTCAAATTTCCATCTTTGTGCGTGTCCCTTTCACGACTTCATCTCTGATGAAGACTATCGCCAAACATGTCTAGCACAACTTGAGTTGTTAGATGAGTGTCACTTCTCGCTCTTGAACATCATCATGTTTATCAAGAGTGCATCAAACATGCTTACAAAATCACATAAAAGAACATGAATTTAATGTCGGTGACCTCATTCTCAAAGAAAATCAAAATGTCACTACTCTAGAAAGGAGCCAACATGGAAAGTTTGCCCTAATTGGATTGGACCATACATTATCATGCATAAGTATGGGTTGGGAGCCTATCGATTAGCCTCCCTTGATGGTAAACTAGAAGTGGAACCTCTTAACACATTGCACTTGTGACCATTCTACTTGTTAGCATGTCTTCCAGTGAGCTCTTAGTCATATTCTTAGATCATCCCTCCATCATTAGCCTCTTCCATCTCTCATTGTAGTGATTTGGAACTATGTGGTCATCCTGTCACTTTCCTAGATGTGACCTTAAATATGAGCACCATAGCTCTACTTGTAGCATATTCCTTATGGATAGGTTCTCCATTTTGGTGAGAACTCCATGATCATTACATCCATCACCCTCTCATTCACCTATTGGAACCATGTAAAGGGTCTAGGGTGTCTTTTGTATACATCATTGTCCCCTCCTAAGTGGTCTACTTAACTAGTCCCAATCTCCCCCATGTCAAAATAAAAATCAAAGGATGCTTATCAAAATTCAAAGCTATAAAAAAAATTGACTCTCCTCGAAGGAGAATTTTCAGAGAAAAAAAAAAAAAGAAAAAGAAAAGAAAAATCAAAGAAATAGACCGATCCCTCGAAGGATGGCTATCATATATGTTATCTTTTTCCATCTATATTACACATGTATAAATTAGACCATACCCTCGAAGGATGGATACTCTTTTTTATCATGGCATTGAAGGCTTCCACATTGATCATCCTTCCATTTTATTCGCATCCTAAGAAAGCTTCCCGCATTGATTAATTTCTTCTAACATTACTTTTTCCCCTTCCTAGAGCTGGGGCATAGATTTAGGGAACACCACTAATGGAGAAACATTTTTTTCATGTACAAGTTACATCTCAAACCCCTTTTTCATGTCGACATTAGGTCTTTTGAGTTCATTTCATCCGTTATCTCTCTATGATCTTTGATATGACTAACTATCGTTGGGTTCATCCTAACACATGTTTTGGTCACATGTGCCTTACATTATTCAGATCCACTCTTGTTTACCTCCAATGTAATTAGAGGCATATTTTCTTCATGCATTCCTTGATATGACATAATGTTGTTTATACCTATAGGTCTCCATCGTTGGTCACATGATATTATCAAATTTTTTTCACCTATCTCTCATCCATATTTAAATGCATCTTTTGTTATCTCAATCACTTCTCAATCACTTCTCAATGTATCCTATCTATCTAATCAAAACACATCTACATTAATTTTTCATCCACATCACATTGTATCCATTCATCCCATCATCATGATCAAATTCAAAATTAACATGTAATCCTAATCCTCATTAACCATACAACAAATCCACATCATCAATCATCCATACATATACAAATCCAAAAAATATATACAACCAAAAACATCATCATCAAATATAATCCAAACATGAAACTAATCATCATCATCATCATCACAAATCAAATGATCAACATTACACAACACACATATATCAAGTCACGAAAAATAATATCATATATATACACACACAAATACAATGTTTCAATACATCATTGCCCTCTAATGGGGCTCTCTCAAAGCAAAAAATATCGGTGAAACTGAAAAATTGAATATTAGAAAGCGTGAAATCCTCCCCTTGCATGGTAGGTCCCTCCATCTCTATATCAACCTATATGCCTCTGCCTAGGCCCTCTCCTTGTTGTGGCTAAGCCACACTCACTATGATCTCCCGATGGCCCAACTCCTCCCTACTATTCTCTTCTGGATACTCTTAGTATCATAGTGTCTTTGGCAACTTCTCAATCATGATCCCCTTGTAATACTTAGCCTTTATGGCTAGGCTCTGTACCTATGAATCAAGATCATAATAGGAGGTGCTATATCTCCTCCTCCCTGCAGTGATGTATGTCCTTTACCCACAACCTCGACAACCATTATAGTAGTGAGATCTCCAAATTAGACCCTGTAAGGCTCTCTTTGTCGGAGGTATCAATCCTTGTCTTGGATTGTATTGTAGCATCCTCTCCACCATCCTATGATCTAGCTTGGTGCAAAGCTATGCTAAATATGCAGTCTCCTCACCTCCAGCTCCTCTGTCTCTACCTCCTGGAGCTTCCTCAACCTCAACCTCCACCTCCATCTCCTCTACATTCTCCTCTCCTCCCTCCACCACCATCATAGTTTCCTGATAACAGTCATCCAATCACTAAATTTGGCCCCGAATTCTATGTCATCATCATCATCCCATGGTGTAGCCTCCTCCCCAATAGATATGCCATGATAGGGCTTAACACTCCTACTGCCTACCTACCTCCTCTTTCCTATACAAAATATGGGAGCATCTGGTTTAGTCTAGACAACCCTTAAATGTTGTTTTACTCGATCAAATTTGCATGACCTCAATCATCTCGGTTGTCTCCCTTGAATCCACCATGTACACCTCATCTGAAAACTATATATCTACTCTTGACCAAACAGGAATTCCCTATATGTTGCCATCTAATATGATTGGTCTCTAGCTCCATGAACCAATCAATATACTAGTCAAATCCTTTGTCCCTCTATCTCGAAGGCCTGGTCGGCCCTCCATCTCAAAAATCCCACCTCTAACTGAATATGGTCTCCTATGACCCATGGAATCCATGGTGGTGAATCACTACTATGTGCTCATATGCCCAACAATGCAATAAGAAGCCCATATCTAAACTTGATCTCTTTCCCTTTGTACATGGAAAGCTCATGGTAAACCTAATCCAATAAGGCATTCCCAAATGAAAACATTGTTTGGTGATCCAAAATGTATGTCACTACACCAACTAGTGCCCATGGAAACCAGAGCTCCACCTAAGTCTAAAAATGCATAACAAGACACAACCATCATCACCATACAAATCAAACGATAGCGTGGCACTCCACCTCATATCTCAACTCATAAGAGAAATCCCTGAAGAAAACTCTGATGTAGGGTGCATCGACTCCAAATAGTCGTGTCAACACCTTTGTTAATCTCTTGTCCTTGGTAATGGGAACTATCTGCTCCCCTTGTATCAAAAACCTGAGAATCGATACACATCCTCTAGGGTGATTGTCATCTCCCCTGTCCTAAACCAAAAATACCTATCTGCTGCAGGTCCCATCTCTCCACTAAAGCAATCATAATCCCCACATCCCATGGGATCCTTTGATAATATCTAAAGCCACCTAGCCCCATTGCAACCAAGTGATCCCAGTCAACATTTGTAACATCTCCTTTGATATGCTCATATAGAGTAGGCACTCTATCTCTCAAATAAAGGGTCTCTCTAGCCTGTAATCATAATTGAAACATTCAAACATTAGATCATTGATCCTAAATCCAATAAAAATGCCTTAAATTCCATCAAAACTCCATTTAATCCTAAAATGAGCCAACCCAATCCTATTCGACACTAACCCAAGTTAGGTTGACGTGTTTTAGGTTTGATCACCGTGCCTTAATGCCCAATTGCTATCGACCCACCCGAGTCACCGCCAACCACCCCTAGCATCCACTTTTTCTAAAAAATGCAAAATAATAAAAAATAAATAACAACATTATTAAACCAAAACAATATTGAGTTTTGTTACTCACCATCCTCTGCACCCTCTGGTGTTTCCTCATAGCTCTGCTGACTTTCATTTCTCAACATTATTTTAAATTGATCCGATCTCTTCCATTAAGTTTATGCGTGAAAAATGAACATATTCGGTTGATCATCGTAGGCTTATATAGCCATTGACACTTGGGTCATCATCGCCACTCGTCTTGGTAGCCTTTGATTTGGCTTCCCCAATCTTTGTTTATGACCTCTTCTTGGGAATTATTCAAAGTCCACCTTCGTGGCCATACTTATCCCCTCTTTGAGCATTTTATTTTACAATCCTATCCTTTTACGCACAAATTCCACCTTCGTGGCCATACTTATCTCATCTTCAGGAATTTTATCTTACAACCCTCTTCAATTTACGCACAAAGTCCACCTTCGTAGCCATACTCATCTTCCCCTTTGGGGCATATTATTTCACCTCCCACCTTTTGATTTTTCCCATGTCTGTCTTTGGGCAGCATTTGTTTTTATTCTCGTCCTTTGAGATGCATAAATTTTTGTTCGATTCTTCATCTACGAAGGATTTCATATAATTTTTGCATTTAGTTGTGCATAATTTGATACTCGCCTATGACCCCGTGATAACCCCAAATTGCATCCATAAGAGAGATTTCCCATTGGATTCTCTCCATTTTGCAGTGATTTATACCCACTTGTTTGTCTATAGAGAATTGTAGTCCGCCTATGTTGAGAATGCAATTTTCCCTCTATCGATGTGATATTAGAGTCACTGCAATGGTCCTTTTTTATTGCAATCCTTTTTGCTTGGGGCATCTTGCCTTACGCTATCCTTTTCCCATCTTTCTTCACCCACCCACCCTTCATCATCTACCTTTTCAAACATGTCATCGATCTCCCTTGGCATCATCAATCCCCCGTTTGAGGGGGAGCTCATCATCTACCTTCCGTCAATCCTCAACACACTCCTCTTCTTACTATTTTTGTCTCATGGCTTGCTAGTGCAAACCACTCAACAAAAAGGGAAAATGTAGACACCTAAAATCAGTATCTCTACCCCTTATTCCCTGCATGCACATACTTATTTTAATTCATCCCCTTTTATTTAAATGCCCACTTAATTATCCTATCACCTTTAAACACCCATCTAAGTCCCATTAATTAATTAAGCCACATTAATTAATTAATCAATCAATTAATATCTTACCTTTCCTTAACAAACCTTCTAATTAGGATGTTTTTATCCTACACATAAATCCCCTTGCTTTTCTAGCTTTCTTCCTATCTATTTTTATTCCCTAACTACCCATGATTTATCCCCAAGCAAGCTAATCCCACACAATGCTTTAAAGCACCCTTCCAACTCTTAAAAACACAAAATCACACCGAAAACACAAAAATATTTCTGTTGGGAAACTTTCCTCATATTTAGTGGCAACCCATCCCGATCACAAATCGACCCTATAAAACCAAGTTTAATCCTTCCAAAAAAACATCCATAAATCATTAGAGGCATGCAAATTTTGGAGCTCTCTTGTGACTAGTGAATCACCTCTCGTACTTGAGCATTCCTACGACGACAATTAAAAACCTCCCAGACCTCCTTTGGACATGTTTGCATCACTCACATTCATCCTTTGTGAGCTTATCATTATCTTGGTATTGATTTAATCAATTTTTTTATCATATTATCGTTGTTTTTCTCACTCCTAATGTCTCACATGAGTTCGGATCCGTCTTTGCAACACTCAGAGCTTCTTCAACAACCTTCTTCTCCACCTTATCTACTTGTAGGTTTTCTTTTTCATCCATTTATCTTCAGAATTTTCTAGCTCGATATATTTTCCATAGACCCCCCGGTTTCATCGATTAGGAACCTCATTCGCAATCTACCCTCATCCATTTCTATTTTATGCGATTTTCTCTAGTTTTCGCTTCCTCAAACCCCCTATGCGGGTTAAATCCAACACCTTTAGAAATCAGAGCTTTTATATTACACTCGGATCCTTCATAGTCTCGTATATTTATGTTACATTCTAGATGCGGTCTCTCGGGTCACCATCGACTTGCCAGTGCACGATTTGGGGCACCATCGACCCAAACTAGGTAACTTTGTAATTTCTGATTCTTTTAATTGAATCAACTTCTATATAAATTTTAATCAGTTTCTTAGATTCAATATACTTACATTTCGCATGTTATCTATTGTTCTTGCTTTATTTCACTCTTTCTAAACAAACAGGGGTTGACATCCGTGAAAGGAAGCTAACCACTTCTTTGAGCGAGAATTCTTGATGCAACCCTCGCATAAATCTATCTAATAAATCCCATTTGGTTTATCTTATTCATTATACCACTAAGTATGTTGTTTTATATATGGATATTGCATAAGGAAAGTATTCACTGATGATCCATCTTGTAGTCCATTCATTTTTCTTGTTGGTCTTCATTTCTTGTTTGTTCACACGTTCATTACTTATAAATCAGTTAGTTAGGTCTCAGGGATCCATATCTATCAATACTCACATTTTGTCTCTTTGACACTAGTGCCCTGTGGTGGACACTAGCACTCGTGCACTCTGTCCATCTTGGCGCCCCTGTCCTCTTTATTTTGATCTTATTTTTGACATTTGAGGTTGGTATTTTTGGTTTTCCCTCTCATCTCTGAGGTACTAGTCGGCATGTCGGGTCATTAGTGTTGAAATTTGAACAAGAGATCCCTATATAAACACAACATACATACCATTATATGGGAAGACTATTCTTATCAAGGGCTAGCTATCTACATAGAGCAAGGGATTGCATTTGGGCTATTATTTTGCATACACACTACATAAGAAGGGGAGTTCATTCTATTCCATCCACCATTTACATTTTTATCTAGTTATTTCCCCTTATCTTGGTGTCATTGGTGACGAGGGAGACCTAGGAGCACTATTGCACACACAAGCACACAAAACTACATTGGGTTTGAGATGTAGTGTAATGCTCAATAGTAAGACCACCATTGTGGTGGCTGAGGACAATCTGACCCCTTCATTTGCATCTTTCTTTTTTTTTAGGTTTGATGCTTTGTTTGGGGTTTTGTAGGTGATTTCTTCAGTACAGGTTTACTGGTACCTCAGTGATCCAAGTGTGACATTCATGTGAAAAAGTGAATAAGTGTGAAGCCCTAATGACCATATCAAAACTAGGTTCTGACCATTTTCTGTAGACCAGGGCACCCATATTTTAAACCAGAGCACCCAAGGCCCCCATCCTTCTCCAAGCACCCCATTCTAACCATTTCCACCTCTACTACATTTTTTGTGTGAGTTCGTTTGTGATGATCTATTTTTCATTTCATCACATTGCTCAGTCCTAGTCATGAGGTGAGGTAAGTAAAATTGAGGTAAGTACCTTATCCCTCTTATTTCCTTTCATTTATAAAATCAAATAAATTATTTAGCATTCATATTTCAGTATATTTCATTTATAGCATTTTTGTACATTTAGATTCATAATAAAATTAGATTTTATTGAATCATTTTGGTGAACCCGTAGCTTAGAACTATTTTCCCTAGGATCCACTAAAACCCTAATGGCTAAGGATAGCTCTTCTCCTTCTCATGGCTCATCATGCCTCATGTGAGTATTAATCCTATTTATGATGAGGTGCCACTATCGTTGAACTCACATTGCTCTATATCATGATGTTACTCTTCGGATCATACTCAACAACAACTCTTAGCTAATGAATGCAATGTGCCTACTAGCTTTGATAATTCTACTATTGGCATTGTTTTTGATCCGATGAGCTTTACTCATTGTACACCTTGTTATATATTAGCCATGATCCTCTTTTGAAATTTCTAAAGAAAATTTAGATGATACTCTTATTAATTTCATGTTTGGTCTTGATGATAATACACATGTGCATGTTGATTCTCATACTAGTCAGGACACTACTCTAGCTGCATCTCATGTTACTTCTATTTCTGAAAATGCTTCTCATGATACATCACATACTAGTTCATACTCCTTCATTTTATATTGATATGTTGATGATACACTTAATGATATTCTTCTATGAATCTCTTGTTTGATTTTGATGAAACATTTGATAGTCATGATTCTACTTCTTTGCATATTGTTGAGTGTGAATCCTGCTCTCTCATTATCATCTTCTTCTGAGATTATATCTAATAACATGCATAATTATCTTCTCCATATTAGTTCATCTTCATCTCATCTCATATTCTTCATCTCCTCCTATTATTACATCTCATCTATCATCCATCTCTATCATGCTTCATCTCCTAGGGATGTTTTCGATGCTAGTCCTACTACTTCTATGGATGTTCCATGTCCTTCATCACCTATTACTCCTTTGGCACCACCTTCTGTGCCCTTAGCATAGAATCTCCTATGTCTCCTCTTGATATTCCTATGATTACTCATAATGGAAAATTACAACCACTTAACACATTATTTCCATCCTCTACTATTCCTTCACAAGATATCTTGTCCCTCATGCATGTTTTTGGTCACTTACAATCTTAGGTCCAATCTCTTACATTAGAAAGCAAGGCCTATTATGCTTCCATTGATAATAATTCATTGCATGGAAATCCTATTCCCAAAAAGATTCATAACTCAACATTTCCTAAGGATTTTTTATGCCTACATTTTCATGTTTTGATGGTACTGGAAATCCATACTTGCATCTCAAGCATTATCATATGGCTATGGCTTCATATTCTAATGATTGATTATTACTTAAAGCCTTTTCCAAGTCTCACAGATGACACTCTCCAATGGTACACCCATCTACCCTTTGGATCTATTAGTACTTATTATGAGATGGAAGAAGATTTTCTTCATCATTCATAGTCAACAATGGCCCTAGAGTTACATATGATCATTTACCTACTTTACATCAGGGAAAAACATAACCTATCATTGATTACATTTTATGATTCAATGCTTGCATGCACCAACTAGTTTTTCAACCTATTGACTTAGAGAAGCAATTTATCTTTTGTCATGGTTTGATTCCTACCTTAAAAAACAATGATTGCAATATGACACATGTGAATCATTCACGCTTTTATGCTATAAGGTCATTGACTTAGAACAAGATCTCATTACATTACACATGTTATAGATCCTCCTCCTATTACTACTACTACATCATCTAGTTCTTCTCCACTCCCATCTATTGAGCATCCTACATGGTCTCCATCTCCTCCACCTCACAAAAAGTTCAGTCTACTCCATCACATAAGCATCCTCCATCTCCTACTCCACGTGTAGGCTACACCTCAGACTTCTACACCTATTTCATGAGGACCATTACATTTTCTCTCATCATGCTAGACCTCATGATGTGTTGTGTACATTTCTTGATAGGAACATTTGATTCACCTACCTTCTAACCAGCACCATCCACCACATCACTTACAAATGCCAACATGATAGACCTTACTATAATTATCACCATATCAATGGCCATAGGGATAATGATTGTTATGCCCTTCATGATCACTTGAAACAATTAGAAGATAAGGGTGTCATTTATTTTGGTTCTCGCTCATGTGAGTGGTCTATATCTCCACTCCCTATAGTGCATGTTGTTACTCTAGTTGAGTTATCTCCTTCTTCTAGTTCTAAGGTCATTATTCATCCACCACCACAGGTTGTTACTCATCATGCATGCTCTCCATCACATCCATCCATCATTCTACACCATCTCACCCACACATCATGCTACTACTACACATTGGCTTCCACAACCCTTACATTTGCACTTCCCACCACTACTTCACCCATCATTGGCACCACTCCACATGACATTCAGTTTGGCTCATACACTCATGTTGCTTTCATTCCACATGCTTCCACTGCTTCATTCATGGCTTGGTCTTTGGTAGGTGATTTTTATCACCTTACCCCCCGATGATGCACTCATGTTCTTATGGTTCTTACATGATTGTTGAGGGATCTATTACAATAAGAACCTCTCTTCACATGCTTTCTCGATTCATCTAGTGCACATTATCGAATCATTTCCCGATGATGCACTCTTGCTTTATGGTTCATTCTTGATTGCTGAGGGGTCTTATCTAAATGAACCTCATCATCTATACACTGGGGGCATCACTAATCCTAATCTCCCCCCCATCATCCTCATCATACTAACATGTGATCATCTCCTACTCTTACACATTATTCATTTTTAATCACAACTTTATTCATACATACAATTCAACTTTGTGCAATCACATTACATACATCATCTATCATCATCATATATTATATCATATCATATATCATAATCACACATCACATTTCCTTATTTCAACATCAACAAATGCATTACAAATCAAAAACATCAAACAACACAATATCAACACACATCAACATCATATCACAATAATCAATCAACATCATCATCATCATCATCATACATCATCATCACATCAATAAACATCAAATACATATATCATATATATATATATATATATATATATATACAATCATAGTTACAAAACATCTCATCACTGGGGGCAAGTCCCCTACATCAATACATCAATACATATCAATCATATCTCATCATCGTTATCACTCTCTCTGGAACTACCAAATCTCTAGAACTAGAAGCCTCACCACTAACTCTGCATCATTGATCATGACCTCTATATCTCTCTACCTACCTACGTAATAGTGTGTTTGTAGAGATATTCTCTAAAAGTGACTCTGTAACTCCAAAAAAACATGTGAATACATCTTGAGCTAAAGGACCTCCACCAATGGCCTCTCTAGCTTGTTGTGTCTCCTCTCATGCCTCATCTCTCTCACTCAATAATGCACATTATGTACATGTCACTACTACTATCACAACTAGCTCAAACAAATGGGCATGCTCACCCTGCAATATCATCTACATGCTCTAGCATGCCTCCACCCATGAGTATGTCGTGTGGGCACATTCCACATCAATGTGTGGATGGATGTGTCCACAATCAATGACCAATATGCATCACCTACATCCATATATACATGTGTTAGAAAACAATAACAATTCACAAACCATGTAACAAATCACACAACAACACCATACAAATACTTATGCTCTGCTATCACCACCACTACACTATCGGCCATGTGCTTGCCCCTCCGCTCCTCCTCCTGGTGGTAATCCCATCTACACTACATCAAAATACTAGATAAAAACCACCCACCGATGTGAGGCCCACCATGCTATGGTATGCCTCCGTACACCCCATGTCATCATCCCATCTATCGGCTCTATCACCGCATCTGCCTCATCTCTGGCCTGGAGGTACTAGCTTGCTCTCATGTGGGCCTGGTCTAGCTCCCACCCTCCTCGGTGCCCTAATGGCTCTCAACCATATATATGGCTCTGGGGGCACATCTTGGGCCATACCAAACTATCGTGAAACCCACTCTCAACCTGAAATAACTCGGTCACCCCTGGAAATCGATCCTCTAACCACATCATTTATGTATGCATCGTAACTCTACTGACATCCTCTGGCCATCCATCCCATAGTCTCGGTATGGCCTCCATACCATGGCCTCTGGCCCCATGTGATCTATCATCACTCTATAGGCATCAATATCCATCCTCTCCTCCATACGTACACCTACCCATCTCCCTAAAAAATATGTCTGGCCTCACCCAATCTCCACGAGCTCCACCAAATGGCCTCAATACTGCAATATGCTCATAGGCCCATACATGTAAACAATGTTGTAGCTCCAATACCACCACCATGCTCCTCCTGTGTAAATATATATAGATCCCTATAAAGGTGGGCCAACACACATCGTGCCCAAGCATACCTAGTGCTCTCCTCCTCTATCCGGTGTGAGATATATCATGCATCTTATATAAGATGCCTACACCACCACCACCCTCCACTACAATCGATGATGCTATCACCATGAAAAATAAACTTCCACAATCATGGAACCCTTGATCTCAAAATAACATCTAGGCTAATATGG
Source organism: Taxus wallichiana var. yunnanensis (assembly GCA_018340775.1). Classification (NCBI taxonomy): domain Eukaryota; kingdom Viridiplantae; phylum Streptophyta; class Pinopsida; order Cupressales; family Taxaceae; genus Taxus; species Taxus wallichiana. The sequence continues at coordinate 90,472,298 of CM031243.1, forward strand.
GCCTTGTAGGAACTTGAGTCCCCAAAAATACCACCTAGTAGCCCTCATTTGTCTCTGCATATCATCCATTGCCATAACATGTACCCTCTCACCAATAATAGGTAATCACAGTATGTGATACACATCCTCTAGTGTAACTATCATCTCACCTGTAGGAAACCAAAAGGTGCAAAGTATCACACACCTCTCACACAAAAAGTTGTAAGCATAGGCATATTATGGGGCACATCCCCCATCCTCTATATGTGTCACCAGAGGCGACACATGGTCCAACACATCCCACTCATCCATCATCGAAAAAACCCTAATCAAGCAATGTACTCAAATGGTGGCCACCTCAAAACTCTCTCGAATGGATATCCTCTACACACCAAAAACAAAAAAAAAAACGTTAGAACATCATACATATACAAACATACCCACTTACAACATCACAACACACAACTTTCACATTTACATCACTCTAGACTCAACTCATGTGCTTTTGGAGACATGGGCACCCAGGACATAGGACTAGGGTGCCTAGAGTAGGACACTAGTGCCCATGTTTGGGTGCTCCTATCCCGAAGGTCATTAGCGCCTTCACCACTTTTTTCTAGGTCTAAAATGCAAGAAATTTAAAAACAATTTTTTCACAAAAATTCATCAAAAATGACTAATATCAACACATTTTTCAAAAAAAAATCACTTACCAACTCTCATCATCATCATATGCGATGCACCACATATCATTGTCACCACCATCTCAAATCAACTTGGTCGTGGTGCTCTAACTTTGCAACATCCTCACACACTCAGAGCTCACTATCACACTCACAAAAAAGACAAATGAGTTTCCTAATCACTTTATCACATTACTATTTATAGTAACTTTTCATTATTCACTTTACTATAGTCATTCTTCACACTCATTTTCTCTACTAATACACATCACATGATTTCTCTCATATCTTGAGCATCTTACTCGATTTCTATCATTTGTGGCATTATTTTCAAAAATTCCACTACTATCATATCATACACATTACACACACAATATTTCTCCTTGACATCATTTTCACTCATTATACACACACTTTTGTGATATCTCTCATACATTATCCATTACATCATTATGTGCTTACTTTTGGCTCAATGTTCATTCTCATCATCACTTCCCCTTTCACCAAAAGGGGGGCATATAATTGGGGTCATCCTATAATTCCCCTTACACCACTACATGATCATCATACATTTACATTCATAATTCATCATTATCAAAAATTTTCTCATACACCATACGACATTTCACATCATTTTCTAGTGATTCCCCTAATGACCTAACCTGGGGAAACAATCATAAAATATCTCCATGAGTAACCAATCAATCAATCACATACACTTCAATCTACTAAAATAATCAAAATCACATCAATCAATCAACATGAACACAATGCATTTATCCTCCCAGATGACCTAACTTGGGAGTTATATCACCACTTTCCCAGATGACCTAACATGGGAAGTTATTCTACATTTTGTCATGATTACTTCCAGATGACCTAACATGGAAGCCAACACATACACATTTGGTGACACCCTTGGAGTGGGGGAAATGAGATGTCATTTCCTTTCCTATACTGCTCCTATATGGGTCAACATGTTTGATCGAAAAATTGGATCCAAAATCAAATTTGATTATGTGTCCATCATCTGTAGTGCTAGATATTTTGAGGATGTAGTTAAAGTTGGAGAGACACTAGAACTTCTCTCCCTACACTCTTCCTCTAGTGGGTAGGATGCCCAAATCCTTAGTTTTTTCACACACACACACATGTGCAATGGGTTGGGAATTGATCACTCCCTTCCCCATCACATCTCCATCAAAAAAAAATCAAAATCATTCAATCATTCAACACACACAATCATCAATCTCATTTAGTGCTCCTCATAATGGTCTCATGTCTCTCATTACGCCACATGGATCACACATGTTGATCCATGGTTCATCATATATATGTTCTCACTCGACACACTTCTACTACACTCTTTGTGTACTTCAATGACATGGGATTCTTTGGAATTTTTTAGGTATGCATCTCTATCTACTTTATGTTACCAAGATTTTTCTCTCACCAACATAAAGTGGGGAAAATGTAGACACAAAATCACACACTTAACACTATTATTATACCACTAAGTATGTTGTTTTATATATGGATCTTGCGTAAGAAAAGTATTCATTGATGACCCATCCCATAGTCCATTCATTTTTGTCTTGTTGGTATTTTATTATTTTTTTTGTCTTGCACATTTGTCACTCATACACATAGTTCAGTAAAGTCTAGGGATCCATGTCTATCATTTCTCACTCATTTTTCATCACTTGTCTTTGGACACTAGTGCCCAAGGATTGGAACTAGCACTAGGTGCTCTTGTCCATCTAGGTGCCCTTGTCCTCTTTATGTTTGATCTTATTTTTGACATTTGAGGTTGGTATTTTTGGTTTTCCCTCTCATCTCCCGAGGTACTAGTTGGCATGTTGGGTCATTAGTGTTGAAATTGAACAAGAGATCCCTATATAAACACAACATACATACCATTATATGGGTGGACTATTCTTATCAAGGGCTAGCTATCTACATAGAGCAAGGGATTGCATTTGGGCTATTATTCTGCATACACTACATAGGAAGGGGAGTTCATTCTATTCCATCCACCATTTGCATTTTTATCTAGTTATTGCCCCTTATCTTGGTGTCATTGGTGTGAGGGAAACCTAGGAGCACTATTATTGCACACACAAACACACATAACTACATTAGTCTGAGATGTAGTGCAACACTCAAGTAGTAAGACCACCATTGTGGCATTTGAGGACAATCCAACCCCTTCATTTGCATCTTTATTTTTTAGGGTTTGATGCTTTGTTTGGGGTTTTGCAGGTGATTTCTTCATTGCAAGTTTATAGGTACCTCTGGCGATCCAAGTGTGACATTCACGTGATAAAAGGTGAATAAGTGTGAAGCCCTAATGACCATATCAAGAACTAGAGTTTATTTTGACCATTTTTTTGTAGACCCAGGGCCCAGATTTCAAACCAGAGTGCCCAGGCACCCCCATCCTTCTCCAGGCACCCCATTCCATCCATTTCCACCTCTATTACATTTTTTTGTGGTTTTGTTGACACTTTGTTTGCTTTTCCATTTCATCACACTACTCAGTCCTAGGTCATTGTGAGGTAAGAGAAATTGAGGTAAGTGCCTTATCCCTCTTATTTCCTTTCATTTATAAAATCAAATAAATTATTTAGCATTCATATTTTAGTATATTTCATTTATACATTTTTGTACATTTAGATTCCTTGACCTAGCCCAGGAATCCCAATCCAACTTATTCCGATAGTTTTTCAATTTTACGAGTGTATTTGTGACAAATTCCTCCTCCTATTTTGTAGTTTTCCAATCCAACATACTTTGGGATTAATTACGAAATCAACTAAGTCATCTATTCCCTCACTTACATCTAGGGTTTTATTTTTATTTACTTTATTTTATTGTGTTGTGACTTTGCAATTAGGCTTTTATAAATTTCAATATTTGTTAAATCATTTGGTTATCGGACAAGGATTGCTTTATGCTTTACACTAAAGAATGAAGCATTTTGAGTGTCAAGTTTTATCTCATTCACTACATAACATTCTAATACATGCCCATCTCCAATTTCTAAATCTCACTGGGTTCCTAAATTTGATTCATCTATGTCTAATGAGAATCATGCCATCATTACTAATATTCCTTCTATGGAAAGTCAAGAGTCATCTTATCAACCTCCTCTCAACATCAGGTCATCGTGTTCTCCTCCACGAGTCTTCTAAAATGTTATCAATCCCACATAAACTACCACCATTCAATATTTCTCCCCATCCCACTCCACTTTCATTTCAATACATTTTGACAAAGGAACTACTCCTTTTTCTTGATGGCGGGACACATTTCAAACTCCCCTACCAACGCATGGTCATACTATTGCTTACGCCTACCATTGTGTTGTCTCTCTCTCTCTCTCTCTCTTATCATGACACAAACAATGATCTCCCAAAATTACATGGTATCTCTTGCATCATCACATACATATTCATCATCGGTACACTTGGGGGCATTATGCATACCCCCACTAACATTAGCGGGTGTTTTGCATTTCTAATTTTCCACCCTGCACTTCACATCTAGTCTTTCACATGCATCTTACATATCTTGATACACTTGTATCATCATTACCCTATGATGCACTCTTGTATTTGTTCACACTCACATTGATTGAAGGCATACTACATATATGAACCTCACACACTACACATTCCTACACTTGGCACATTCACGACACACATTTCTAGAATCACATTCATCACAACAAATTTCCCTATGATGCACTCTAGTTCCACGGTTCATATTCAACTTTTGAGGATCTAAATCTATAATAAACCTCACACCACATTACCACTCTTTATGCTCTACACTTCATTGATTTATCTATATAGTGTATACCTCAAACCATTTCCTGATGACACGCTCTTGTTCTATGGTTCATTCTTGAATGTTGCGGGGGCATTTATAAATGAAACTCATGTTATACATACTCATACACATAGAATTGGGGGGAATGTTGCTCCTATCATTCAATTTTCATTCCATTCCATTCACATTGACAACATACTGCATATCTTGGTTGCATATATTCTTGCTTTCTTATACTAGTTACATGTACACTTTGTTTCGCATGCTAGACGGATATTTCATATGTCATTATATTTTCTATATACACATGCACATTAACTTTCCTTCTAGTTGTGAATGTAGAATTTACATAGATTGTTACACACAACATGGATGCTTGATAATATACCTCTAACCAATCCCGATAAGGCTCTTGATGGCATATACTTTCATACACATGACATGTACCATTGTTTCGTTTTATACTACTTCATATTTTTACCAACACACTACTATATTAGATCATACATGCTTTGACATATTTTTTTATCTTTATATCATGCTAATGGGTGCTTCATGTGTAAAATTTGGTTTGCATGAACTATTTTCTACCATGGTTGTCGATATTTTACTTGCTTTGTTTCTTTTGTTATATGCCATTATTTGTGGGCTTTGCACTTTGTATTTCTTGTATGATTTTGGCCACTTTGACCTTGATTATCTTGTGACATTTTGAATGATGTCCCATGTTTACAACCCTATTTTCATGTTCTAGATTGTATTATTTCTTTCTAGATTACACATTGTCTTTTATATGCGTATTTGTTTTATTTACTCTAACACATCTCTAGCCACTTTGTTTTCATGTGCCTTGGTTTCTACCATGCACATTCCCTCCCCCTATAGGTTATTAGTTTTAGATCAAAGTCTAGTCCTCCCCTTTGGGCCACATCCTCCTAGTGACCTTGCATGCACCCCAAACGAGGGGGCATACATCAGGTGAATCAATCACCACATACAATAGTACACAATTATAGTTCAGGCCTACAAAATATAGGAACAAAGTAGTCTTCAGTTATAGAAATGACCTAGAATCTAAATTAGGTCCTCAACACAACACAAACACCGGTGCTTAGATACGAAACTAGTGTCCGAGAGTTCCTGAACTTTCCGGGTGCCTATGACTAGGGGCATTTCTGAGTCACTTTCTCATATTAGTATGGTTTTCAACATTTCACGTGAGTAGTTTTATTAGTACATGCACAATCGTCTAGCAATTAGAATGCATTTTATCTCTATTTTCTTCTCTTTCTACTTGGATTGAATGGAAAGAACTTGATCGAAGCTGGAACAAAGAATGATCACACCATTTATAGTGGTGTATAAATTTTGGGAAGTAGATAGGGATGGAGAATAACACTAGACATTTTCTCTCCAATACTTATTATGTCGTAGTGTGATATCACCTAAAAACTCGCACTTAACATGAGATTTCCTGAAAAAATCATTCTTGGCATGAGATCACCCAAAAAACTTGTTCTTACGTAGTGTTTTTACTCCACAAATCAGGTGCACATGTTCCTTTTACTTCTTTTTCACATTTTTACATACTTGGATCAAATTTCTCATATACACATGCTTTGACCACTCTTTTTCTCTTCTTTTTGTAGGTACTTCCTTGTGAGAAGAAGCGGTCACATCATCAAACACATCAAGCGATAATGACCATAGGTATAATGTGACACGACATATGTACGCTTTCACCCCTAGGGTCACTTCCTCTTCTATAGCTTCCACACTTCATTTTATCACTCCATGCTTTTCTTGTCTCTCGGCACACTTTTACTATCAATATACATGGTTATCATGTACGCATATCTTATCTACTTTATGTTATCAAGTATTCACTAAACAACATAAAGTGGGGGAAAATGTAGACACTAAATCACGCACTTGGGTACATTTATAGGTCCTAATCACATACCACTATTCATATGATTCCTAAGCAAGAAAACTAGTAATTGACATCTATTTTTGGCCTATTTGTTTTCTTTCTTGATTTTTTGTGGTCTTGCACACCTCACTACCCAGTACAAATTTCACTTATTTATCTTTCTTGGCTTTGGACACCAAAGTACCTAGCCAGGATGTCAGTGCCTAGTCACCCTCCTCCGCTCTGGGTGCCCCCAACCTCTTTGTATCTTACTCGCCCTTTTTGCCTCTTTTATCTTTTGGGAATCTTGTTTTCTTGGTGGTCATCCTTTTATATGTTAATTATGAAATTAAAATAAGGGAATCATATAAATATAAATCTATGTGATCATAATAAAGGACCAAGCTCTAAGCATCTACTATCACCACCTAAGGTTACATCCAAAGGCATTCTAAGAGCATCAAAACATCCATCTAGCTATCATTCAAGGGACAAGGGACTGCTTTTTCTGCATACACTCATGGGAAGTTCATTTTTCCATACACATATCTATTTACATTACTACATCTAGCTATTGCTCGCTATTAGTGCATCTTGCACAATAGATTCCTAGTGCACTATTCTACACACATGTACACAAAACTACATAGAGTTTGAGATGTAGTGCAACACTCAGTCGTAAGTTCTCTCTGTCAGGTGACCTCTAGGGCCAGTCGACTCCCTATTTGTGTATTTTTATTTTTAGGATTTCTTTGTGTTTTGGGGTTTTGTAGGAGCTATTATATGTTGTAGGTTACATGAGAATTATGCGGGCATAATGTGACATACAAGTGATAAACAACAAAGGATAAAAAAATTGTGTGATACAAGAAAATTTAGATTCATACCATTTTTCACGATCACGGGCGCCCGTAACTAGACTCGCACCCGAGCACCCCATTCCACTTATTTCGATAGTTACGTAATTTTTCGAGTATGGTTGCGACTATTCCTCCCCATGTTTAATGTTTTCAGTCTAATATACTCCAAGATTAATTACGAAATCATCTAAGTCATCTATTCCCTCTCTTGCATCTAGGGTTTCTTTTTTATCTAGCTTATTTTCTTAGGGAAGGTATGTAATTCATTGCTTATTATTGTGTTATTCTTTGTGCAATTATGGTTTTATAAATTTTAGTATTTATTAAATCATTAAGTGAATGAGGTAAGAGAATGTAAAATAGTAAATATTGGAATAATAACACATGTATGTGAGAAAGTGTAAAGTGGATGCCCCTAGTAGTTATAGAAGAATAGGTAGAGAGTAATGTCAAACATCTTGCATCGTGTAACAATCATGTGTGTAGCCTAAGTTCATTTGATTGAGATGTGGAGCTTAATTACTTCATTTTAGCATGTTATATCAACTTGCTGGAAAACACAATAACCAAAAATGGTTATGGAGTGTTTTATTTAACTCACGAGAATTATATCTAATTTTAGTATTAAATCAAATCTATTGATTGTAATTACATGGCTAAGTGCCCTAAGTTTGTATAAGGTATTTATAAGCTAGAAAGCTAGGGTTATAAGAGAGAGTTAATGATTATTGTGAAAATAATTGTGAGAGAGAATTCTTGGAGAAGAAGGAGAAGCTTGAGAGAAAGAAAGTATTGTACATCATGAGAGGTGTGGAAGATTGTAAATATTCATTATATATCTTTTGAAAGCTTTGGATAATAGATTGGCTTGTTTCTTGGTGGATGTAGCCCACACTGGGTGAACCACATTAAATATGGTGTTGATTTATATCTCTTGTTTTGTATATTTTTCGGTAGAATATCATTTTTATTGCATGTATGCTTAGATCTGATATATTATCTGTACAACCTTGTGCTAACCCCAACAACTGGTATCAGAGCTTTGTTTGAGGGTTTTATGTGTTGACATATTTACTCACAGAGGGTTTTTGATTGAGTGGGAGCTACAACAATGGCGGAGAAAAAAAATACAAGGTAGAGAAGTTTGACGACCAAAATTATCAATTATGGAAGATGCAGATTGAGGATTATCTATATCAAAGAGATTTGTACTTACCATTGGATGAAAAGTCTAGACCTATGAAGATGACTAATGAAGAATGGAAGATTCTTGATGAAAGGATTTGGGATCTATAAGATTGAGCCCGATAAACATCCGTGGCTTTAATATTATGTATGACATCTACGGTAGAGTTAATGAAATCTCTTGCTAATTTATATGAAAAACCTAGTGCTTCAAATAAAGTTTATTTGATGAAGAAACTATTTAGTTCTAAGATGCATGAAGGTGGATCTACATCTAGTCATTTGAATGATTTCGATCTATTGTAAATCAGTTAAAATTAGTTGATATTCCATTTGATGATGAAGTGAAAGAACTTTTATTCTTATGTTATTTTCCTGATAGTTGGGATAACTTGGTAATGGTGTTAGTAATACAACATCTGCTAATAATATTTTGAAGTTTGATGATGTGGTTAGTATAATCTTGAATGAAGAAATTCACAAGGAAAAGTATAGAGGAATCATCATCTGGGAATGATTTGAATGTAGAAAGAAGAGGTAGGTAGAAGGAGAGATCCAAGAGTAAGAATAATGGGAAATCAAAGTCAAGGAATGATAGATCTAAATCTAGAGGTAAGGGAATTACTTGTTGGAAATGTGGAAAGAAAGGACATGCAAAGAAAGATTGTTGGTCAAAGGATAAAGAGAACCAACACCCAAAAAAAGGTAAAGAGTCAAATAAAGAGGAAAATATTATAGCAGAGGTAATGCAAGATGCTCTTATTCTTTCTTTGGATAATAGAATAGAATCATGGGTTTTAGATTCAGGAGCTTCTTTCCATGCAACCCTAATAAGGGTTATTTTAGAAATTATGTCTAGGAAATTTTGGGCATGTTTATTTGGGTGATGATGAACCTTATAGTATTACTGGTAAAGGGGAAGTTCATCTAAAATTACGTAGAATGGAAATACATGGGTATTGAAAGATGTGAGGCATGTGCCAAGCCTCAAGAGGAATCTTATTTTTGTAGGGAAACTAGGTGAAGTTGGTTGCATGGTTACATTCACAACAGACTCTTGGAAAGTCACCAAGGGTGCTTTTGTTGTGGCAAGAGGCAAGAAGGTAGGAACATTATATTTATCTACTTGTGTTATTGATTCTTTTTTTGTGTTATCTACTTCAGATTCAGATGCATGCATGTGGCATAATCGGTTGGGCCATATGAGTCAAAAAGGAATGCATATCTTAAAGGCTAAGGGTAAGTTATCATATTTGAAAGATTTAGATCTTGATTTCTGTGAGCATTGTGTCTTTGGAAAGCAAAAGAGAGTGAGATTTCTCAAAGTTGGGGAAACTAAGAAGGAGCAAAATGGAGCTTGTACACTCAGATGTGTGGGGACCAACCTAGGTAGCTTCTCATGGAGGATCCCAGTATTATGTTACTTTCATTGATGATGCTACAAGAAAGGTATGGGTTTATTGTATTAAACATAAATATGATGTTTTTGAGACTTTTAAAAGATGGAAAGCCCTTGTTGAGAATGAATCAAATTCAAAGTTAAAGTGCCTTAGATCTGAAAATGGTGGTGAATACTGTAGCAAGGATTTCAATGATTATTGTTCAAGTGAATGGAATACGTAGAGAAAGGATGGTTCCAAGAACACCACAAGAGAATGGTGTTACAGAAAGAATGAACATGACAATCATGGAATGTGCTAGAAGTATGAGGATACATGCTAGATTGCCCTTGTAATTTTGGGTAGAAGCAGTTGATACAATGGTTTATTTGATTAACCATGGGCCTTCAAGTTCACTAGATGGAGGAATACCAGAGGAAGCTTGGACCGGAAAAGAGGTAGATCTTTATTTTCTTAAAGTTTTTTTGGTTTAGAAGATTTTGTGCATATTGATAAGGAAAATAGAAAAAAAGTTGGATGTAAAATCCAAGAGATGCACTTTCATTGGTTATGGATCTGGTGATTTCAGATTTTGTTTTTGGGATTTAGAGAATTCTAAAATTATTAGGAGTCGTGACATTGAATGGAATGAAAAGAGAATGTACAGGGATCAAATTTTGGTACCCAAGGATGAACTAGTTGAGAAGTTTTGTGAATGAAAATGAACTCTCAGATTTAAAACTCATACCTACATGGGGTTACACAAGAATCAAAGTGTGGGTTGAACCCCGACCGACATCGGTCAATCAACCGAACCAGTATCGTTATAGAAGAGCCAAATTGACATCGGTTAGTAGTAACCGACATTGGCTATAGGTGTGACCGATGTGGTCACTATCATAATTGGAAACAAATGTCCAGGAGGTCCAGAATGAGCCTCTCGGTACCCCAAACTCTTGTGAGAAGGTCACAAAGGGTAAGTAAACCTCCATAAATATTTACACCTTCTCTATCTTATTTATTATTGATTGATAATGGTGAACCATAAAGTTTTGAAGAAGCAATGCAGATGAGACCACATGTTTAGTGGGAGCATGACATGGATGAGGAGATGGACTCCTTGGAACAAAAATAGACTTGGGATTTGGTTAAGTTTCCAAGCAGTAAGAGGACATTGTAAAACAAATGGGTTTACAGGATCAAGGAAGAAGAGGGTGGACATAAAAGGTACAAGGAAAGGCTTGTAGTAAAGGATTTACATAGAAAGTAGGTATTGATTTGGTGAAATATTTTCTCCTGTTGTTAAAATGACTTCCATACGTATTGTATTGAGTATAGTTGCAGTAGATGATTTGCATTTAGAGAAACTAGATGTGAAGACAACTTTCCTTCATGGTGATTTGGATGAAGATATTTATATGCAACAACCATTTGGGTATGAAGTCAAGGGTAAGGAGAAATTAGTGTGCAGGTTGAAAAAGAGCCTATATGGGCTCAAGCAAGCTCCAAGGAAATGGTACATGAGGTTTGATAGTTTCATGCATGAGCATGGTTACTTGAGATGTGAATATGACCATTGTGTTTATTTCAAGAAGCTTGAAAATGGGAGCTATATTATTTTGTTATTGTATGTGGATGATATGCTTATTACAGATCTAGTATGTAGGACATTGGTGAGCTTAAGGGAAAGCTAGCTCACACATTTTCTATGAAGGATTTAGGAGTTGTAAAAAGAATCCTTGGCATGCAAATACACAGAGACAAGAAGAACAAGAAATTGTATTTGTCTCAAGAGGATTATATCTACAAGGTGTTAGAAAGGTTTAAAATGTAGAATTCAAAACTTGTAAGTACACCTATGGCTGGACACTTCAAATTGAGAAAAGATCAGTGTCCTTCATCACATGAGGAGGTCAAATACATGACATGAGTACCATATGCTTCAAAGCAGTTGGGAGTCTCATGTATGCTATGGTTTGTACTGACTCAGACATTACACAAGAAGTGGGAGTTGTGAGTAGATTTATGGCCAATCTAGGTAAAGAGCATTGGAAAGCAAGTCCAATGGATACTCAAGTATTTGAGAGGGACATCTAGCATGTAGTTATGCTATGGAGGTTCGGATATTTATTTATGTGGCTATGTTGATTCGGATATGGCTAGAGATCTGGATGGTAGAAGGAGCACTACTAGATATATTTTCACAGTAGGTGGGATGATGATAGTTAGCTGGATATCACGAGATTAGAAAAGGTTGTGGCTTTGTCTACTACAGAGGAAAGAGTATGTTGCAGCTACAGAGGCTAGCAAAGAGATGATATGGATGAGTAGGTTCATGGAAGAGTTGGGAAAGGAGCAAGATGATTGAAAATTGTTTAGTGACAGTCAGAGTGTAATTCATTTGGTAAAGAACTCAATGTTTCATTCTAGAATGAAACACATTCAATTGAGGTATCACTTCATATGGTAGGTATTGGAGGATGGGAAAGCTGAAACTAGAGAAGATTCATATGAGTGAAAACCCCATGGATATGCTAACAAAGCCATTAGAAAAGAGAAGTTGGAGCTACACTCCACTTCTATTGGTCTTTGAGTTTGAGACTTGAAGAGGAAGAAACAAAGCTAAGGAAAGGATCCAAGAATGATGATGTACAGGTATAGTGCAAGTAATTTATCTCCAAGTGGGAGATTGTTGAGATGTGGAGCTCAATTACTTCAGTTTAGCATGTTATATCAACTTGCTGAAAAAACACAGTAACCGACATCAGTTATGAAGGGACCGACATCGGTCACCTATGACCAACATCGGTCAAGCAAGTAGGAACCGACATGGTTAGGGATAACCGACATCAGTTACTGTGTGTGAGTGTTTTATTTAACTCACAGAATTAGATCTAAATTTAGTATTAAAGCAGATCTATTGATTGTAATTGCATGGCTAAGTGCCCTAAGTTTGTATAAGGTATTTATAAGCTAGAAAGCTAGGGTTAGAAGAGAGAGTTAATGATTATTGTGAAAATAATTGTGAGAGAGAGAATTCTTGGAGAAGAAGGAGAAGCTTGAGAGAAAGAAAGTATTGTACATCGTGAGAGGTGTGGAAGATTGTAAATCTTTCATTGTATATCTTCTGAAAGCTTTGGATAATAGATTGTCTTGTTTCTTGGTGGATGTATCCCACACTAGGTGAACCATGTTAAATCTGGTGTTGATTTATATCTCTTCTATCTAGGGTTTCATTTTTATCTAGTTTATTTTCTTGGGGAAGATTTCTACTTCATTTCTTATTATTGTGTTATGAATTTGCAATTATGGTTTTATAAATTTTAATTATTTTTAAATCATTAAGTGAATGAGATAAGAGAAAGTAAAGTAGTAAATATTGGAATAATAACACATGTATGTGAGAAAGTGTAAAGTGGATGCCCCCAGTAGTTGTAGAAGAATTGGTAGAGAGTAATGTCAAACATCCTGCATCGTGTAACAATCTATGTGTAGCCTAAATTTAACTCAATGTACATGTGTATATAAAATAATATAGCATACTATGTATCAAGCTAACATGATAAGTAATATGCAACATAAATAATATAAGTGTGCAATAGATACAACTAAGCAAAAGTGATGCAAATATTTTTGGACCTTTTGTATTTATGTGAATGTTTTTGATTTTTAACATATGTGAATACTTTTGGATTTTTATAATATTTGAATGTTTTTCAATATTTATCCCCCGAGGGCATAAATGAAAACCTATTCCCTGAAGAGAAGGAAGGGTGATCAAAGAATGCCTCTAAGGGGAATATTTTATATTTTTAGGACTTTTTGTGAATATATACTAGATAACTAGATGGAAAAAAGGTTGTCCCCGGTGTGTGTGTGCAAAGTGAGGGTTGGGTACATAGCTACTGCTCCAATAGACAAGTTTAACCTATAAATAGAGCATGTCATCGAAAGCAGGATGAAGTTGGATGCCCCTTACTATGTGTGAGTAACATAGATCTCATCACCAAAGTTTGTAAAGAGAGTCATAAAAACTTATTTTGGAAGTAGAAGGGAGGATGATCTATGAATACTCATACATGCCTAACAATGGAGCCATATATATGTGTAGTATTGTTTTAGATGCATGGTGTTCACAGGGTTCTTAACACGTCTACTCGTAAGATTCACGAGGTGATATACACCATTTCAAATTTTTTCTACGATAATGAATGGGCCTAGCCTATTGGGTTTGAATTTTCCCTTGATGGAGGCCTCCACATCAGTATTATTTTGATTTTATTTGAGGAAAAGTTTTTAAGATTAAATTCTCATGTGTGAAATTTTTTATTATATGCTTGTTCGAGATGTTCTTGGTGATTTAATGAAATTAAATCTTAATTAGAGGACTAGGATTAAATATACATAACATTAACAAGACATATTTATCATGTAATAAATAAGAACATGTAAGCAATAATGAGATGAGAATGACTTAGCTTGTATATGAAGATATGCGTTGATTCGGGATGCAAACAAAGTAGAAAACTAGAATCTGAAAATCCTTTGGACAAAACCACCCAAATATGGACAAGATCGCCCAAACCTTTGGTGGTTGAATTGGGCACTAGTGATTTGGCAAAAACTCTAAATCTAATATTTTCAAGACATGAACTTATCTTCTTCCTTTCACTCTTTATTGCATCTACTTCACTACGGGGTTCTTGTGTCACACCTGAACCTGTAAAATAAACCCTAGCTGCTTGCAAAAGGCTCAAGAAAACATTAGATGAAACAAATAATACATATGCTTGAGTCGATTTACCATGGCGGTCACACTAATGTGATTATTCTTCGAGTCTTGCACTACATTTTAGAATTTATGTAGTTATTGTGTGTGTGTGCGTAATTGAATTATGTCCCTTGAAGCTAGATTGCCCTTGTGCCAATCACACCAAGATATTGGGCTAGAACTAATTTACCCCCAATATGAATGCATGATATAGAATTCAAAAATAACCCCTCATATGAAGTGAAGAATGTATCCCAAATATAATACTTGAATGTTGCTCTTTGTCCAAGTAGTAGATAGTAAGTAATAGTCAAGTTGCCCAACCCATAATAATAGGAAGTTATGTATATATGATTCCCTTGTTTGAATTTCATCATTAACAACCAAAAAGGATGACCCAAAGTGATGGGTAATAATTTAGAAAAGATAACAAATGATGTGGCATTTCAAATTTGAGAAAAGGAGGGAAAATGACATACCACCCAAAGGGGACAATAACACCTAGGTGCTCCTGTCTCTAATGGGTGGTAGTGTCTAGGATACTCATAGGATAAATAGAAAATATAGATTTGGGTCACATGTTGTCCAATGTCCAAAAGTAAAGTAGCCATTTGATAAAAGTAAATGATAAGAGTATCAAAAGGATAAAACAATGTAAAATCAAAACAAGTGTTGTTAATGTCTAGTTTATTACTTAAGAATCATGCATATAATAACATACTTAGAGGTATGTTGTCAGAAGAAGTAAGTACATGATTTTGTGACTAAACTTGGTACTTCCAGAGAGATGCTCTAAAGATTATACGTGTCGTTGATCAAGTGTTTCCAACTCATGGAGGCATTTCTCACAATACTCATTCATCTTTGAGAACATATTTGAACAATACACGTAAGGATGGCATGTCTAATGCTAATGGTATGAAACCTTTGGTACCATAGATAAAAGAGAATAGGGTGGAATTGGTAGGATTACACACACTCATATGGCAGGAATAAAGGGTGTATATCAATTGATTATGCTAATCAACACCATCTCTTTATAGGATTTTGATGATAGTTTTATTAGTGGCTTCAACTCTGATCATTCTCTTGAGGGTAATAATGAAGTGGAGAAAGTATATATGATTATGAATCGATCAAAAAAATTTAGTGACCATATAATTTTTAAAGAAATAAACATTGTTTGTGATAATTGTAGATAGTACCACAAAATGGATGATAATATGTGTGGCTTTGAATTGATAGATATCCTCACTAGCAGTGATGTGTAAAGGTGTTGCTTTCTACCCATTTGATAAAATATTCAATGGGAGTAATGATGAATTTGTGTCCATTCATCAACTCGGGATTTCATTTGCCAACAAGGTCAAAAACCCATAGGGAAAGGTCCATGGAGATACAATAGGTTGTAATTCGTGGGCGGGGTATGAGTGAGATTACCATGTCGTTGACATTGATAACATCATTTGGAATATTCAAGATAAACTTATTCTATGGTAGGCTAATAACAACCTTATCACAGCAATTTTTGAGACATGGCCTTTCCACTAAAGTGAAATTCACACACATTATCATGTATTTGTGATAATAATATGCAAATATCATCAACCCCCAAGAAATATAGTAAATTGTTGTCGTGCAAATGTGCAACAGGGAAATTGACAATTTATGAGCATGATAACTATACCCATGTGCCAAAATTTTCAAGTATATCACTCCAAGACAACCCAAATCTTTCCATTACGTCCAAAATACCTGCCAAATAATGTTATACCATTCCCTCAGGTAATTTAGGAAAGTCCATTCATTCCCCTAGGTGATTTTAGGAGTTCATTTGTAAAGCTACAGACAATTGTGGGAAGGGCTATCATTGGCCTTCCTAGAGATGGAGCAACCTCACGAGTAGAGAAAAATATCCTAAGTGGATGTGGAGGTGATCCAAAGGTCTTGGGACATCATGGAGATGGTTCGGGGAGGATTTTGGAGGGTCTTAGAGAAGTTGGGAAGTTTCACTGAATTAGGGTTCACAAGCCTAGTCAGTGCACATGCCAAAACAACTATTGAGCTTCGGAAGGTGATTCTGGGAGCTCCAGATGGAGTTATGAGTAAAAAAACATTGAAAAAAAATAGGATTCCAATCCCTACATGATGGTGAAATAATATTTTTCACAACACCTTGGTGCATAGGGTTTTCAGGTAGTTTTTCTCGAGCACAAGTAGAGTACCAAATCACAATTCTGATTTTTAGGGATAAAATTTATGAATCAAGAGATAAGATGCCCACCATTGGATTAAAAATTCCATTTACAGTCACTATCATATAAAATTTCACCAAGAAAGTCTAGGGCACTCAAGTTATCATCGTTCCAAGTTGCCCTCTCAAAGGTAGTTCAAGAGTTAGTTAATTTTTGGGAGGACATGTGTGCACCGGGAGCTGGAGGGATCTCATGTCTTTGATGTCCATGAGGTCAGGTAAACCAACCTTAGAAAAATTCACCCAGCCCCCATGTTACATTTGGGACCCTCATGTGACCTCCAGACTTGATAGTTCAACCCCCAGGTGTATTTTTGAAGCATTCATTCCCTGTCATCGGATCAAGCGCCACGTGTCAGCTCCAAGACCACCATGGAATTTTATGTCCCTCATGTCCCTGAGGTCAGGGATATCAAACATGGAAAAATGTTCCCAGCCCCTATGGGGAGACTTTTGGTCACCCATGTGACCCGCTTCTAGCCCCTTGATGCTTTAAAGCTGATTTTGGAGCACTCATTCCTTGCCGTCGGATCACCGCCATGTCTCTGTCTTGCTCATCATGGAAATTGATGTCCCTCACATCCTTGAGGTCAGGGACATCAGGGAAAAAAAGTGCGCCCAACTCCAACTCAAAAATTTGAATTTTTTTCTAGCTTAGTTAGTTCTTCTCTTGCTTCCTTTATTGCTGGAAGAAAAGTTGAAGAGAACACCTCACTCCACCATTGCCAAAGCTTGAACCAGCTCCATCACAAGTTAATTATACTTCCTCCATGATGGAACATAGGTCTCATAATAATAATTCATTGAGATAAGAAAAATAAATGGAGAACCGAGAAGAAGAACAGTTGAAATCCTCATTACCATAAAACAAAGACTTGAAGATATCTTAAAAAACCGGTGCACAGATTAAAAAATCATCGCATTTGCTAAGTTATTATCTCTTGAAGGCCATTAAAAATCATATTCAAACCTCTAATTTGTAGCAAGGAATTCTCACATTGAATAAATTTCACTTCCGGCTCCACGAAGAACAAAGTTCAATTTCCTATCAAATCGGTCGTCGGATGGAAGTAAAATTTCGCGTGAAGCACCAAAAGCAAAAACCTATTGCAATGGAATTTATTTCATCACGAATGAAGAAAAAACCAGACCTAAAAATTTCAAGCTCCATTAATGGCTACCATGACATAGTAGTGGAAAAAATCAGCGAGCTACCTCTCCACTTCTCAAAGTGGGCGAAATCGCATGAAATTGGAGGAATGATCATTGAAAAATATAGTTTCATGTGAACTAGTTTTTGTGCCATGAAGCCCCTATTTTTTAGGGATATGGAGGACTGATTTTTCATCAGATTTCTACCCTATCACATGAATAACATCTGTGAAAAAGGCAACGAGCTACCTCTTCAACTCTCAAGGTTCCAATGGGTGAAATCACATGAAAATTAGAGGGGATGATCGTTGAAAAATCTAGTTTTGCATGAACTAGTTTTTGCGCCATGAAGCCCATATTTTTAGGGATATGGAGGGCTGTGTTTTTTAGTATTCTTCTCACGCCATGAAAATATCATTTTCCCACTTGTTCAGATGAAGGAGTTACTCAAACATGCAGAGCGTGGAACCCTAGAATAAAACCCAAAAGTTTCAAGACTTGTTTTGTCACATCCTGACATCTGGTGCACTTACTAAAAATAGCATGCCTTCTTGTGTAGGGGTATGTTACTTTAGGTAATCCACCATTTGAAGAGGATATGAAGAAGGTGGTAAACACAGAGGGAGCATCACAAGCAAGGTCATCAAAAAGGTCATCTCGGCTCGATTCACACTTACTAAAAATAGTAAGTTACACTCAAAGAAATAGTTTTGGCACAATGGGACGTATAAGGATAATAATTCAGGGGGACATCATTGTTTAGGATCATTCTAGTCATTTTTCACAGGGCATTCGAGATCCATCTTAGTTCATTCAACTTAGCGAGTGTTCGTGAGATAATTGGAAGGAGTTTCATAGTGTGCAAGGAGTTAAAAGATTCAAAGTTTCACTGCATTTGGAGCTTTCCATCAACAAGGATCAACGGACTTCATCGGGAATGAAATCTCTCTTCTCTCTCTCTCTCCTCTCTCCTCTTCCCCAAATTTCTCTCACTTTCAAATGTTCTAATTCTTCGTTGGGGTTTGCACTTTTTGATATGCCTTTAAGTCACTTAAAAGTGACTTTAGAAACATAATGTAAATTAAGTTGCCTTGATTTTATAAAAGGGACTTAATATTCTTAGGAAGGAATATTTTAAGTTAAACGGACATAGAAATAAGCCATGGAGGGTGGATGATAAGTCACCTCTCATTCTATAAATTGTAACACCATTCCCATTTCAAAGGGTTGGTAATTAATTTTGTAAACTCAAGAGTGCATTCTACCTTGAGAGAACAAAGGAGATAGCCAAATTCTTCCTTTCCCCACTCTCTATTTTTCCTCCATTCTCATACTATGTACAACTTGGTTTAAATCAATCAATACAAGAAGAAGGAGTTTAAGCCTTTTTTGACTAAGGGGTTTATTGAGACTTTGTGATCATAAATTCCATTTGGTCTTATTACTATGCGTAGATTTTTCCTCTAATTTTAATGCATGTGATAAAAATTCTAATTGATGTATGCAGGAATCTGATTTTCTACCTACAACATTAGTTCTCCTATCTAATTTCTCACTCCCCTTTCCACTCTTTAGAAAAGTTCTCTCTTTTAGGTATCTGCAAGCTTTTCCATAGGGTTAGTGGAGTGTCCCTATTGGATCCCCAGTCAAAAGGCCACCACAAGAAATCCACCTTTTCATGCACATGCATAATGATGAGCTATATCGGTTAAGTAGAGGGACTTAGATTCCCAGAGTGTTGGAAAGAAATCCAAAGTTTTCCACCTGAAAATTTTTCTTGCCAATAGTTTTTGGCACCCATCGTGGGGAAAATTTAGTAGCATCTGCACCCAAAATATGACCGCAAGATCCAAAATTCAAAAAAATTAAATATTGAAAAATAAAAAAAAAAGAGAGTTCATGAAAATCCATTGCTAAAAGGCACATTGCTGATTTCTACACGTGTATATTCACATTCCATAGTGTCTTTTGATATTCCCATTGTAGAAATCAAAAGAAGAATTTGAAGAAGAATTTGTGAAGTAAAAGTTGAAGCAAAAACAATGATGGATGACAAAGCAGAAAGACCTCAACCCATTGTTCCATGGGGAAGGAATACATGCCCGCTTGCTCTTGAACCATCCTCTTCATGATCTACCAACAAGTTCCCGCAAGAACTTGCCAAAGTTCAAAGGTGACAAAACACAACATCCTGGAAGAACACATCATTACCTTCATGACATCATGTGGAATTCTTAGTGTCTAAACATGAAGATGTTCTTTGTAAGATTGTTTGTGGAGTCCCTCCAAGAAAGAAGAAGAATGGTTCTACCTCTTGCTTTGCCTGATCCATCAGGGTTGGAATGACATCAAGACTACCTTCGAGGAAATATTTAAATCAATTGAAGACTGTCAGGACCTCTTGGTGCAATTAGCTCAAATAAAGAAAGGAGAAAATGAAACCATGAGAGACTTTGTGGCTCATTTCGAATGGTTGCTTCACAAGATACCTGAAGAGGATTCACCATCTCAAAAAAATGTCAAGAGATTCTTCATCAATGCTCAATCATCAAAAGTAGGATTTTTTTTATGCAAAGATCCCAACCAAGGAACATTATAGAAGCACAAAGGATGGCCATTAAACTTGATGACGATCTCATCCTCTCTAGAAAGATCAAGAATCCATCAAAGGGCAAGCCCAACATCTTGGAGATGAGAGAACCAATCCATCACTGCAAAAGTTAGAAAATGAGATGGTATATTTGAAGAGGGAATTATTTGAATGATTTTCTTCTCAAATAAGCAACACAAATCAAATTATAGGAGCACCCCAAAGGCTTGCCTTGGAGGCCCCACCCGTGAACGTAAATTGTAGATTTCAAGAAAGTGAAGAAGAGCTTGAACAAGAAAGTGAAGGTGGAAACTTCCTAGAGATCGATGAACTTGAGAACGATAGAAAATCATATTTTGTGAGTATTCTAGAGGTGATGAAGAAGACGAAGAATATGCACTCGGTTTCTCATGTGTGGTATTCACTCA
Source organism: Taxus wallichiana var. yunnanensis (assembly GCA_018340775.1). Taxonomy (NCBI): domain Eukaryota; kingdom Viridiplantae; phylum Streptophyta; class Pinopsida; order Cupressales; family Taxaceae; genus Taxus; species Taxus wallichiana. The sequence goes on from CM031243.1 coordinate 90,493,325, forward strand.
TTCTCAGTCCAAGAAAAGAGCATCTCCCTCCATTGCTATAAAGTAAAAGAAGGTTGATGATCCTCCTATGGATAATTTGAAAAAAATCAGTCAAGGATCCCCACTTCCATCTTCCATGAAGTATGCATTGTTGGAGCATGATCCCGTAGTAAGTAAGTAAGAAAGCTCCACAATCCCTAATTAAGTCTTTCGATGTCTCTTCCAAGTCTAAACCCAAATATTCTCCTAAAAATCTAATACCTTGAAGCTCCTAGTGTACCCTTAAAAATACCCTCTATTCCCCAAAAATAAAATCCCCTAAGCCTATCCTAAATCCAAAAGCAGTCCCTTCACCCCCTTTTCCGCATCTTCTCCCTTTGACTTCATAGAATATGCAAACAAAGCCAAAGTGCAGATTACTAAAACTGAATATTTATAGACTCATCCTAAACAATTTGAGAGGTTCATCGATACATCAGGAGTGGTAGTCTAACACCCAATGTTGTAACTTCTAGTTCCAAAGGCATGCTACCAAACTCACCTACACCTCCCTCACAAAACATGCTTTCTCTGAGTGCATCAAAGACTGATAAAGTTGAACCTTTCTATGTCTCCCTTCTTGTTGGAGAATATGTATTGAACAATTGCATAATAGATTCTAGTGCCTCAGATAATGTGATGCCTTTGAAGGTCGCCAAGGCTCTCAAACTTACCATGACTCCACCTAGTGGCTCTTGTTACTCTTTGGAGTCAAAAGAAGTCTCACTTGTAGGGAAGGTCAAAGATGCACAGGTGGATCTCACCAGATTTCTAGATAAGAAAGTTTCAACGATGATTTTGGTAGTAGACATTCCCAACCTCATTCAAAATGTTGCTAAGTAGAAGTTTTTGCCGAGACTTGGGAGGGAAAATTCAGATGAATTGGTCATCCGCAACCATACTAGTGAAGGGAGACATGGAGAAATTACTTCTCGAGAAGAAGATGAGGTACATGTTAAAAATTCCGGAAGCCTAAAAGATAACATCTTTATAATAAGGTAGCAGGCAGATGAATCACTTGTGGAAACCGAGGAGGAAGAGGATATCCCCATCTTGATAGGTCTAGACATGCCTTCTCGGAGAGATTTGGATTTTGAAGAAGCATTGAGGAGATTCGAGTTACAAGAGGGAAGCCTTGAATTTTGGATGATGCAAACCATGAAGAAGAGGAAATGGTTCTTGATGATTTTCAAGTAGAAAAATCAGCATATGTGTGTATCTATGATGAGGAGATATTCTCATTCCCATTTGGGGATGAAGATAATCCTTGATCATACCATCTATGGAAGAGACTAAATTATCTAAAATGAGCCCTCAAATAGTGGGAAAGAAATATCTATACAAGAACTACTAAGATCCAGAAGAAATGGAAGACCTTGAGATCAGTCTTGAAATTTTAATGCAAGCCATGAATCTGGAAGACAAGCGTGAAGTTGACTTGGAAACCTCAACCAATGTGAAGATGGGCTATGTTGAAATAAATCTAGATGAGAAATATGATGTCCCTCTCGAGCCAATGGTTGGTGGATACAATGATGAAATTGAGGTATTTTCTTTCCCATTTGAAGAGGAAGAATCTTTCCATGATGAAAAATTAAAGTAAGAAGTTTTGAGGCCTTTGAAGCTAAAGCTCCTATGGAAAAGGAGTGATAAAATGCAGTGATTCCCAAGATGATGAGGTAATCCCTCTAGATAGTTGCCTTGAGATGCAAAATAAAGATTCTTCAAAGGCATACAAAGAGGAGTTGTAGGAAATGACGAAGCATAACTCCGTGCAAGAAATCTTGGATGTAGTAGAAGTTGTGGAAGACCCGAGCTGATTCTTGATCTCTTCACTCATGCCATGGACATACAAGACAAGTATGAGGTCACATCCAATCCTTCTTTACTATGTACTCAAGCAATTCATAGTGGAGTAAAGAAAAGGATAAGTCTGAGGTTTCTCATGGAAAAGAGGTCAATGAGCATAGACTGGGAAATAAAATAATCTAGAATGTTCAAGCAATTGGACGAAAAATCAAGCCTGGGGAAGCGATGATTGATGCTTGATGGAGAATCATCTATGTGGATAAACGTGGAATGCAATTGGCACTATGAAACCAATTTCAAAGAGGATAAAGGAAATGGAATTTACAAGAAAGGACTTGATCATCAATAAGCTCACATGAACTCACTCCTACTAAGTACATGAAAAATTATGAAAGCATATGGATTTCATAAGTAGTTGAGGATGGGAGGGTATTTCGGAACCCATCAAGCGACTTCGTAGAACATCATCATTCGGTGTTGCCTCTAGGGAGTAAATTTTGAGAAATGAAAATTGCTGCTCATTGTCGGAGTGAAGGTTGTTCCCCACCTTGTACCATAAGTGATTTTAGGTGTGTTTTCCTTTGTATTTCGTGTGTTAGATGTCTTTCCATATTTGTGTGTGTGTGTGTTTCCTTCTTCTCTCTCTCTCTCTCTCTTCTTGTTGTAGGTTGTACATGACTCGCATGGCCCAATAGATAAAGAAACTAGTCAATATGTTGTAAGTTGAGGTGCGGGAGTTCTCATGCCATGTCTTCACTACACTCATTCCATGTCATGTTCACTTATAGTAGTTTCGTTATCGTGCAAATGTGCAAAAAGGAAATTAAAATCAATTTATGAGCATGATAACTATACCCATGTGCCAAAATTTTTAAATATCACTTAATTAGAACAACCTGAATCTTTCAAGTATATCCAAAATACCTCCCAAATAATGTTATACCATTCCCCAGGTTTATTTAGGAAAGTCCATTCATTCCCCCTAGGTGATTTTAGGAGTTCATTTGATGAGAAGCTATAGATAGTTGTGGGAAGGGCTATCATTGGCCTTCTAGAGATGGAGCAACCTCATGCCATAGAGAAAAAGATCCTAAGTGGATTTGGAGGTGATCCAAAGGTCTTGGGACATCATGGATATGGTTCAAGAAGATTTTGCAAGGTCTTGGAGAAGTTGGGGCGGCTTTCACTAGAATTAGGTTCACATGCCTTTTCGGTGCTTCATGGAAAAACAATCATTGAGCATTTGGAAGGTGAATGGAGCTAGATGGAGTTAGGAGTAAAAAAAGATTGAAAAAAAGAGGATTCCAATCCCTACATGATGGTGAAATAATATGTTTCACAACACCTTGTGGAGCATAGGGTTTTTAAGTAGTTTTCTCACATCATAGAGTACCAAATCACAATTCCAATTTTTAGGATAAAATTGATGAATCAAGACATGAGATTCCCATTGGGTGGATTAAAAATTCCATTTATAGTCATTATCATATAAAATTTCACCAAGAAATTTGGTGAGTTATCATCATTCCAAGTTGCTTTTGTGATTTTCAAGACTTAGTTTTTTGTGAGGACACGTGTCAACACCAAGATCTTGGAGGGATCTCATGTCTTTGATGTCCATGAGGTCAGTAAACCAACCTTGGAAAAATAAACCATAGGGAATGTGTTATGCAGGACCCTCACTCTGTGACCTCCAGACTTGATAGTTCAACCCCGGGTGATTTTGAAGCATTCACCCCTCAATCATCGGATCAAGTGCCATGTGTTAGCTCTAGGACACCGTGAAATTTTATGAACTCACGTCCCTAAGGGGATATCAAACATGGAAAAATGAGAAATGAAAAGTGCTATGGTGGGAGACTTTTGTCACTCACCTTGACCATAGGTGACCCCTTGATGTTTAAAGCTTTTTTGTGAGCACTCATTCCTTGTGTCGGATCGTGCCACGTTTTTCTTGTCTTTCTTGCTCATTCGATATTTGTGTGTGTGTGTGTGTTTCCTTCTCTCTCTCTCTCTCTTGTTGTAGGTTGTACATGACTTTGTAGGGCCCAATGGATAAGCAATGGCCAATGAGTTATATTATGTAAGTTGAGGTTATGGAGTTCTCATGCCATGTCTTCACTACACTCATTCCATGTCATGTCCCCAAGCTAGAGCCAATTGTTGTCGTGTAAATGTGCAATAGGGAAATTGACAATTTTTGAGCATGACAACTATACCCATGTGCCAAAATTTTCAAGTCTATCACTCCAAGACACCTCAAATCTTTCCAGTAAGTCCAAATGACCTCCCAAATAATGTTATACCATTCCCCTAGGTGATTTAGGAAAGTCCATTCATTCCCCCTAGGTGATTTTAGGAGTTCATTTGCAAAGCTACATGTAGTTGTGGGAAGGGCTATCATTGGCCTTCCTAGAGCTGGAGCAACCTCACAGAGTAGAGAAAAAGATCCTAAGTGGATGTGGAGGTGATCCAAAGGTCTTGGGACATCATGGAGATGGTTCAGGAATATTTTGGAAGGTCTCGGAGAAGTTGGGTAGTTTCACAGAATTAGGGTTCACATGCCTAGTTAGTGCACAAGCCAAAAATTCAACTATTGAGATTTAGAAGGTGATTTTGGGAGCTCCAGATGGAGTTAGGAGTAAAAAAAACATCAAAATAAATAGGATTCCAATCCTACATGATGGTTGAAATCATATTTTCACAACACCTTTAAGCATAAGGTTTTCAAGTAGTTTTTCTCAAGCACAAGTGGAGTACCAAATCACAATTATTATTTTTAGGGATCAAATGGATGAATAAAGACATGATATTCACACCATTGGATTAAAAATTCCATTTCCAGTCAGGATCATATAAAATTTCACCAATAAATTCCACCGGAGCTCAAGTTATCATCGTTCCAAGTTGCCCTCTCAAAGGTAGTTCAAGAGTTAGTCAATTTTTGGGAGGACACGTGTCAGCACTAGGATCTGGTGGGATTTCATGTCCCCTGAAGTCCCTGAGGTCAGGTACACCAACCTTAGAAAAATTCTCCCAGCCCCCATGTGACCTCTGGGACCCTCATGTGACCTTCTAGACTTGATAATTCAGCCCCCAAGTGCATTTTTGGAGCATCCATTCCCTGCCGTTAGATCAAGCACCACGTGTTAGCTCCAAGACCACAATGGAATTTTATGTCCCTTAAGTCCCTGAGATCAAGGAAATAAACATGGAAAAATGCACCCAACCCCTATGGGAGACTTTTGGTCACCCATGTGACCCACTTCCAGCCCCTCGGTGCTTTAAAGCTGATTTTGGAGCACTCATTCCTACCATCATATTACCGCCACATGTTGCCATATAATTCATCATGGAAATTGATGTCCCTCATGTCCTTGAGGTCAAGGACATCAGGGATAATTTTTTTCCCAACCCCTAACTCAAAAATTTGATTTTTTTTTCTAGCTGTTCATTTCTTCTCACTACTTCTTCACCTTGCCATGGCTCACGCCAAAAGAAAAGTTGCAGAGAACACCTCACTCCACCATTTCCAAAGCTTGAACCAACTCCATCACAACACATTATCCTTCAATCCATGATGAAACATAGGTCTTAGAATAATAATTCATCGAGATAAGAAAAATAAATGGAGAACCGAGAAGAAGAATAATGGAAATCCCCATTGCCATAAAACAAAGATTTGAAGATATCTTGCAAACCAGTGCACGAATTGAAAAACCGTCTATTGCTGAGTTATTATCTCTTTAAGGCCATTAAAAATCATATTCAAACCTCCAATTTGTAGCAAGGAATTCTCACATCAAATAAATTTCACTTCGGCTCCACGAAGAACAAAGTTCAATTTCCTATCAAACCGGTCATCGGATGGAAGTAAAATTTCGCGTGAAGCACTAGAAGCAAAAACCTATCGCAATGGAATTTATTTAATCATGAACAGAGAAAAAAACTAGACCTGAAAATTTCAAGCTCCATTAATGGCTGCCATGACATAGACTAGTAGAAAAAAATCATTTGTGAGCTATCTCTCCACTTCTTGAGGGTTAGTGGGCGAAATCGCATGAAAATTGGAGGGAATGATCATTGAAAAATCTAGTTTCACGTGAACTAATTTTTGTACCATGAGGCACCTATTTTTTTAGGGATATGGAGGACTATGTTTTCATCAAATTTCTTCCTGTCACATGAAGAACATCTATGAAAAATGCAGTGAGCTACCTCTTCAACTCTCAAGGTTCCAATGGGTGAAATTGTGCAAAAATTGGAGGGGATGATCGTTGAAAAATCTAGTTTCGTGTGAACTAGTTTTTGTGCCATGAAGCCCATATTTTTAGGGATATGGAGGGCTGTGTTTTTTGTCAGTATTCTGCTCACACCATGAAAATATCATTTTCCCATTTGTTTAGATGAAGGATTTACTCAAACGTGGAGCGTGGAACTCCGAGAATAAAACCCAAAAGTTTCAAGACTTGTTTTGTCACATTGACATCCACGACATAGTTATTAAAAATAACATGCCTTCTTGCGTATGGGTATGATACTTCATGTAATCCACCATTTGAAGAGGATACGAAGAAGGTAGTAAACAAAAGGGAACATCGAAGATAAGGTCATCAAAAAGGTCATCTCGGCTCGCAATTCACAATTACTAAAAATAGTAAGTTACACTCAAAGAGTAGTTTTGGCATAATGGGACATACAAGGATAATCATTCAAGGGGACATCATTGTTTAGGATCATTCTAGTAATTTTTCACAGGGCATTCGAGATCCATCTTAGTTCATTCAACTTGGTGAGCATTCATGAGCTAATTGGAAGGAGTTTCATAGTGTGCAAGGAGTTCGAAGATTCAAAGTTTCACTACATTTGGATCTTTCCATCAACGAGGATCAACAAACTTCATCAGAATGACATCTCTTCTTTATCTCTCTCTCTCTTTCTCTCTCCTCTTCCCCCAACTTTCTCTCACTTTCAAATGTTCTAATTCTTTGTTGGGGTTTGCACTTTTTGATATGCCTTTAAGTCACTTAAAAGTGACTTTAGAAACATAATGTAAATTAAGTCATCTTTATGTTATAAAAGGGACTTAATATTCTCCTAGGAAGTCAAAAAGTTTTAAGTTGCATAAGGACATATGAAAATCCATTAGGGGGTGGATGATAAGTCACCTCTCATTCTATAAATTGTAATGCCATTCCCATTTCAAAGGGTTGGAAATTGATCTTGTAAACTCAAGAGTGCATTCTACCTTGAGAGAACAAAGGAGATAGCCAAATTCTTCCTTTCCCCACTCTCTATTTTTCCTCCATTCTCATACTATGTACAACTTGGTTTAAGAAATCAATACAAAAGGAGTTTCAAGCCTTTTTTGACTAAGGGGTTTATTGAGACTTTGTGATCATAAATTCCATTTGGTCTTGTTGCTATGTGTAGAGTTGTTTCCTCCTAATTATAATGCATGTGATAAAAATTCTAATTGATGTATGCAGGAATTTGATTTTCTACGCAACATTAGTTATCATATCTAATTTATCACTCCCCTTTCTTGCTCTTGACAATGTTATCTCTTGTAGGTATCTGCAAGCTTTTCTCGAGGTTAGTGGAGTGTCCCTATTGGATCCCGGTCAAAAGGCCACCACAGAAATCCACCTTTTCACATGCATGCATAAATGACTATTGTATCCATTAAGCGAGTGACTTAGATTCCCGAGTGTTGGAAAGAAATCCACAAGTTTTTCCACCCGAATTTTTTCTCACCAACATAAATGTACATCTAAAGCGTGTATAAATAATGATCCTCCAATAAGCACATAGTTAGAATCCTTGTGGTATAATCACACACTTCTTGTGGTGATGCATTATTGGTAAATATTTCGATAAAGAAATTTGAATATATTAGTATACCATTTAGGATTATCAATGCTACATGTGATGACAAGAACTGTAGGGATTCGGATTGTGAGATTGTTAATATAAGGCTAATGAAAATGTTGAATAGTAAAGGTAACATGGTAAATCTGTGATGTTGAGTCGTATTAGAGAGGTAGCACCTGGTCTTAGTGTTAGGCCCATGATTTTGTATTCTTTCTTCTATAAGACCTTATAGGACAAAATATTCTTTATTCATGGTCCTATATTCTTTAAAGGTTAGTGTAAATTTTTTGAGAGGATGTACGTGGTAGAAAAGGAGGGAAGTGCACATGATAATAAAAGGAGCAAGCATGCAAGGAATCAAGATAAGGGAAAGTGGGAAACAAAATCAACTAATGACCGCATAAGGAAATAATAACACCAACAAAGAAAAAGAAACATGTAGAAGGATAAGCTAGGATGAAGACATGTAAGGTGAAAAAGGATAAAGATAAAATGAGTCTAAAACTATACCTCAAGTTTTGGGTTGAATCACTTGCATGGAGTTGATAAAGATATTGGTTAAAATTAGAGTTGAGGATAAGCAAAGATCCTCCAGGAGTGTTACCATGCAGAGTAGGGGTGAGGTGGCGAGTGACTATTTTTATCCAACACCTAAATGTACCACTTAGACTCGGTAGTTGTAACTTAGGGGATATTATTAGCTCTTAGAATAATAAGTTAAGGGAAATTCCCCACTAGTATAAATACCCATGAGGGGACCATTGTATATATATAGAGAGAGAGAGATAGACAAATACACATAAAGGTAGGGGTCTTAGAGTCGAGGGCATGACCTCGTATCTTTTGAAATATTGATGATTGAGCCTAAAGGATGCTAAAATATTATGATTGTAATTGGGTTATTATTGATTAATATATGAAAATTATTTGGATTGGTCAATAATTGAATTTGATATTCATTCATGCTCTTAGACTAGTTACTCAATAATGTATATCTAATTCAAAAATTTTAACCTTGATCGAACCTTGAGATCATTCACACTTAAAGTGAATGAACCAAAAACCACACTACGACATGATGGGCCAATGTGAAGGGTCGGTCTAATCGTGTGTATGTAGGTTATCATATTTTCACGTGTATGAGTACATAGGAGGAGTACACTAGACACCCAACATTTTGATTCTTTTGTCGAGACCTTCATAAAATGTAAGGATGAAGTGGATAGAAGATGTTTTGGTTTATGTAGTAGAAAATTGAATCTTGAAAATACACCATTAAATATGCATTTGCTAAATGACACCGAGCCACACTATAACACCCGCTAAAACAACCCACTTGAGACCCAAAATAACCTAGGATTTAGTTAGGAAAATTATGGAATAATTTTTTTAAAGTGTTAACAACCAAAGTCTCAAGGACAAATAAATTCAACTGATAAATTTTCCCAATATAATAATTACTAATTCCATAATATAAAGCAACAAGTGTAATAAGTCCACTCCTAGCTCAACTCTCCTTAGGGATTAATCTAATCATTGATTATATTGACATTATAGCTAAAAAAATTCATTGATTAAAATTTTAGGGTTAAGGGACCAGAACAATTAAATACCTAAGGTATTTAATTCCACAAGATCTAAGACAAGAGAAAGGTTTAATTATAGTGGGAAAAGAATACATATTAAAATCATCAGAGTAAATTCTTACTTACCCACTCCCATAACTCGGTTAAATATTCAACTAGGTTCAGTGGGTAAATTATCACCATACCCATTCTCTAACAGACTTAAAGTTTCAACTTAATTTTTTTATACTTAACACATTCAAAATTTCCCTAAATTATTCTCATTAGATAGGAAATTTCTTCACCTTTCTAATGATATAAAGAAGTCCTCCTAACTCCTCATAAAACTCAAGTTATGGGCGAGCGGGCTTTGGGAGTAAAAATTTCCCCAAAGGACGGGTTGGCAGGCCTAGGGGAGGAATTTTTGAAATTTTCCCACGCAGGGCGAAAAGTCGATTTTATGCCCATGCCTTCGTGAGACTGTTAAGGACATGTGTCAATCTCTAGTTGCACGGGTAAAATGGACCGTCGGGGGAACATTTGAATTTTGACTTTCGGGTTAAAATGTGCAAAGGCACAAACAACCCGCGCCTCGCCCTCACCCAAGGTGGCCACGTGGCGGCCATCCATTGGCTGTGGGTCTCCAGGGTGGCAGATAACTTTAAGAAAAATTTCCAAAGGGGTAAAAAAGTTAAGTAACAAAATACTCCCGCGCCTCTGCCGAGCCACGTGGTAGCATCTTATTGGCTGCGGGTTGGTGGGGATGTGGGGAAATATATAATTTTTTTCCAAAAGTTATTTTTGCAAAAGGATTAAGTTCCAAGAGTTCCGCCCCTCCGCCGTGCCACATGGTAGTACCTGATTGGATGTGGGATTGCGAGGCCAGTGGAGGAAATTTTAAAAATTATCCCCAAAAATTTTCTAAGTATTTGAAGGGAAAATTTCGGGCCGCGGGCCCGCTAGGGAAAATTTTCCCAAAATTTTCTTCGAAAGAAGGAAAAACTTTAAAAGGCCATGACTTTTGATAGAAAGCTCAGTTTTGGGAAAACAAGGACTTTCTGGAAATCTCTCAACGCCCTATTTACACAAGAATCATTAATTTTAGATTTTGATAAAGTTTAAGGGGTCAATTTCTTGAAAATGTTCTACAAGATTTTTAAAAGAAAACTGGCAAATTTTAACTTATAAATTTTGTTCAATTTGATCTTCTACTTCACTCAAAATGCCTACCAGACATGTAAAATAATTCTAAGAAGGATTTAGGATGTTTAGGAAGGTAATTTTACTTGATTGATTTCCAATTTGAATTTTTCCAACATTTGACAGAAAAAGTTTACAAAATAACTATGAAAGGTTTGGGCTCGATTTCGCAATGTTTTAAATGATTTCCTTAAGTTTTTTTTGTAAAAATGAGTTCATTGATATTATAGGAAAATAAATTTTAATGTTTCAATGTTGATTATTCGTTGCATGTTTGAACTGTGCATTTTTAATAAATTATTTGCCAGTTTTAAATTTACAACAAAGATCAATTTCTAGAGTATCTGTTTATCAATATCATCTTCCATATATGGAAATTTCATTTCTATTCTAGTTTATTACATTTAGTTGATATAAACAAACCATTTAAAAGCTAAAATGTAAAGTCTGGTTTCCAATTTTGTCATAATTTCAAAAGGACCAGAATACAATTCCTTCATACGTATTCCTTTCTTTCAAACAGAAATTTCATTACATTTAAAAATCAGATTTCAATACAACAATGCAAATGAAGAAAGGTATTGCAATCCTTTATTGATTTCAAATACAACTTTACATCTTCCAATTTCTTGAATGCAATAATAGATTTCTATTTCTTTCATTCCAATGAACAAAACCATGTACAAATATCTCTCACACTTGATTTTACAACTTTTATAATCAATACAACATCTTTCTATTTCAAAACTTTTACAAATTCATCCACTTCAAAGTGGGAAAGGTTACAATGGGATTTTATTTCATAAGGGATAGTCAAATGTCTTTCTCCTCTGCTCCGAATAGCAACACACAACGTTCTCTTTTCTTCCAATTTGATCACAAAAAAAGTGGGGGAAAGGCAACGCTCTCCACCTTGCCTAAGAAATCCAATGAAAGGAGAAGCCATCCTTCATCATTGGCCCCGATCCCCAACCACAATGCAATAGAAGGTGTGATTCAACTCATGGAAACAACAAGCTTCCACAAAACATACACACATCATTCTTTCAACATGCACATTTCAAATAAGAAACACAGTTCAACACAAACACAACAATTTACAACTGCATTGAAACATTAAAACAAAACTTAGGCTTCATCATGCAAGCCAAAGGAGCAAGGACTATGGGGGAAGCTGCTTATGCCTCCCAATGGGAATTGGGTATCCACCTGTAACAAACCACCAATAAAATTCACCACACATATCCTTATGCCCCCATAATCCCTCCTTATGCCCCCACAAAGTAAGAAATGCAAGCTATTTATTTTCCATGGTGGATCCCAAACCCAAACTCCCTCCAAAATAAATCTGATGCCACTGACATTCCCTTATACCCCCACATGAATTCCCTATAGCCTTCTCCTACACCATTCCTATGACAGTCTACCCAACAACCAAAACACACACAAAACATTCACCATTCACACATGCACCAAAGAGAAATAACAACATAAAAAAGAGCTAAGATCCTACCTCTCCATGGTAGAATTTGTTCCAACATAGCAAGCTTTCAATGTTAAAACACAGTCCCAAAATCAGCAACCAACAAGCATGCAAAGTTCTCCAATCTCCTTCCAAAAGCAAGAGCTCCAATCACAAGAAAATTCACCCCAAGGAAGCATGCAAAATGTTTCAACAACCCAAAACAAGCAAAGAGTTCAAATTTTATAGAGGAGGGAAGAGAAGAGGATGAGGTGGATCCATGTAGGATGCCACATCACACATCCTCAACTCCAACACAAAATTCAAATTTCATTCTCCAAAGCACAATAAAGAGGTGGGTGAAAATATGACAAATAAACTTACACACTCCAAAAGCCCACACCCCAAAGGACTGAATTAAATAAAATGTAAGAAGAGTGCAATTAAAACATGCAACATGATTAATAAAAATGCATTAAAAAGGTCTAAAATCAACCCTCCAACCATAGGTATGGTTGGTAAATAAAATTAAGAGGCATGGGACAAGTTTTACTTGTCCCACAAGCCTCCAAAAACAGCCTCAAGGACAAATTCGAATTTCCAAGGAGGTGGAGTGTTTCATACTCCAAAATCTGGCTTACACAACTCTTACACATACTTACACATCACTTACACATACTTACAACATTTAATACAAAAACCAACAAATTATACAATTACTTTCTTATATCCCAAGTTTGATTGATTTATTTATTTTAACAATATGATTACTCACATTAATTCTCCACAATTAAAATAATAATAAGAGGGGTAAATGCATCAAAAAATAAACAAATGCAAACAAAAATAAAACGGAATCACACTAATAAAATACACAAAGCCCCTTGGTCACATTCAAAGGTGATCCCCCCATGGGAATCCCTAACACAAATGAACATACTCAAACAAATACAATTGCCATGGTGACCTTGTTGAATTCATCTAGAATTCCAATGTGGTTGGTCTCCAATCCCCGATGTTTGTTGTGATATTTTAACCTGCAAAACACAAATACCTCCTTCACCTCGTGGCCATATCAGAACATCCAAAATGAATATAAATATAATTCCAAAATCATCTATATAAATGAATCACAACAACATCAAAGTAACAACTATATCATTTGTAATTTAATCAACAACTATATCATCATCAAATAATTTCCATTTTCTAGGTTTACTCAAAATATCAAATATCACATGTCCGAACAACATCTATAATATAACCATGTCAAATAGTATACCAACATCAATGTATAAAGTGTCTCTAATAATCATCATGCATCATATATAATCAAAGTCAGCAATAATCCATGGTCTCACATCTAACATCATACTAAATCAAAACTATAAAAATGTCCATCATATAGTCTACAGTGTCATGATCAGTATCAAAAGATGTCAAAGGGAAGTGGGCACTACACACACATATTATCTTACATGAGCATGTTTCAAAGCTAACCTTTATGATGCACCATATGAGATGTTTTTCTATAAACTTCTTGTTTATTTACATTCATGGTTAGTTGCCTAGTGCCTAGGAAAATCCAAAATTTGGGTTGAAAGTATTTGTGGAATTTCAAATGCACGAGGAGACTTGCGAGAAATGACGCGACTGAAATGTGAAAAACTATTGGTGGAAAAGAATGTTTCATAGTTATATCATTGAGTATTCACTTTCAACATTATCCTACTGATTTAAGTATAATTCAACTTCTTTAAGGAATCAAGGGGATCATATTTAAAATAACTTCCTTTCGAGATTAAGAAAATGTAACAACCTTTTTTTAGGACTTCAATACAAGGGAATTTTTTAAAACTTTATGCTTCATTGATTTAAATACCCATATATTTAAATCCAACATAATCTTAATTTCATATCTCATGTTTCCTTGTTCTAAATTAACTTAATTTAGAACCAACATCATCTTAGTCAATCCATCCTATAACAATAAACCTTATGCAGTTGTATGAGTCGGACTAATACCGATCCCTCATATCCATTTCATTATAATATGTATACTAAGTATACCATGGTTTCCTTAATCCTTCAAGGACATTCAAGTGCTATAGTCTAAAGTTCTTATCTGGGCATCTGTTAAAGAATACCCATTCGAAATCCTGTAGCTTTAGATCTAGGTGAAATACGATAACGTAATCAACAAGTTACCTTGGCCTAGGTTTTAATTCATGTTTTCCATGGTTGATTCCATGATGACATAATCATCATTTGGAATTTTTCTTTCACCCTAACTCCTGAAAACTATTATCTAGATTACGACTATATTGTGAAGTGTTAATCATTTACAAGTTGCGTACAAGGTACCTATTCGGATAAACCTGCATGGGTAAGTCCCACAATGTCACTTCAGATAAATAATGGAGGGTGAGTGTCTCCATAATGATTTACATCATTACGAGTCACTTTCTTTCCCATATTCATCATAAGATGACATCGGGTACTTAACTTTGTGGCACTATCCACATTCATACCTAGGAAAATACTTGCATCTTAGTGCATTATGACCTTCTCATTTAGGGGAGCTTGACGAGATAACTCGACATAGCATCTACCTCATTGTAACCAAATAATGACCTTAGTAATTAAGTAGGTACAATGTGACAATGACCATGTTGAGTAGGCTCGCCAAGTTCTGCTAAATGGGAACATTATATCTTATGGTTATTAAGGTTATTCAAATAAGTTATGACATATCAATTTCTAGGTTTCAGCAAAACTCTAGTTATTATGGAATTCGAACCTACGGATCTAAGAGAAGGTTTCACGCATTCCAATGGCATGCTTAGAGACATTCCATCATGATCATTACACTTTCTAGTTACATATTTAATTCAACATTCCACATTAAATCCCTTGTTCATATTTTACTTATTAACACTAGCAATGCATCATGTCAAGAGTAGTACTTATATCATAATTTAATCCTTTTGCTCAAATAAAGTGTTAAGTATAATATTATACTTAATAGGATTAATTCCAAACATTTGCAGCAATCCATAATTTAATTACATACTTTATTCTTTTAAAAGCACAACCATGTAATTCACTCTATTCATAATGATTACAATACAATATGTATTCTCAAAGATAATGCTTTATTAATGACCAACAAACTACCTTTTTGTTGTTAATATCACAACGTAGTACAAATTTTTCTTCTTAGTAAAATAAAATATAATTAATGCATTTCTCAATTCAAGATACAATACCATCAACAGATAATACTAATACATGTCCAAAACTAATTATCAAAATAATCACATCTTGTTTCAAGCATCATGCCTTACTAAAATATAATTCTTTTAATCTTTTCACAACAAGAACAACTTTATAGATTTCATCAAAAGACATAGCAGTGAGCAAAGGTGTAAGTCACGTCTTCCTTTATAATCAACCTACAATGTTAATAACTGCATGGAAAAGATTCCATTGTACATTGTCGGTTCAACGAACGGCATGATAAGACTTATCTCCACCTTAGTAGTTTATGCTATTTAATATTTACATAAATGAAAACTACAATCATTAATATCAATAACAAGACCTCTTAAAACTCAAATATTAATTGTACAATTCAAGAACCTTATATACCCTTTTATGTTCTCTTTCCTTAATCAACGTACATAAGCAATAGAATTACATGTGATTGAAAAACACATCAGTTTTCAACATTCATTTAATAATGATCCATAATAATAGGGACAAAAATAATATCAACACTTGGCCATTCACTTAATGTCTTTCAATTATAAGTTAAATAGATATGTTGGTGCCACATATTCACCTTATCTTATACATGTAACAATTTGCATATATCTTTCGAGATAGTATATACACTCATAATTTAGTATCTTGCTTAGTAATAATCCACACAAGTAATCTTAAAATATTATATATTATTGTCTCAACTCTCAAAGTGAGATGAAATTAGCTATTGTAATTATCTTTTAGCAATAAACCTCTGTTCATGTTAGCAAAGTGATTCCTCCCATTACCAAGTAATTATAGTACATAGGTAACCTTAAGATTTACTCGCTAACGCATTATATACTTATATCTCATGCCATATAACATAGGACGATACTATCTTACCAAACCAAAACATTTCGGGAAGACCTTTTTGGCTTCTAAGGTCATTTTTTCCTCGTGGCCTACATTATCATATCATATTGATGGATCTAAGCAATAATGTGCAAAGTTTGACAAGCTAGGTTAATCTTATTTACCTTAACATTCTGAAAAGTCAAATTAGGTTAGAAATTCAATTTAGAGCATGTTCACAAGAATATAAACGCTCAAGGAAATTGAAACATACTTTCCCCTTCATGCCCATAGATCATTTCAACCTACACAAACTAAGGAATGAATTCTCATTATTTAGCGTCAATCTCAAGAACCGAGATCACATGCTAATAATATAGTGACTAAGGATAGACAAGATAAGTTCAAGGATTGATCACGAATCCAAATTTGAATGGATAAACAATAGTTTGAACCCAAACCCTTGGAGAGATGGAGATTTGTTGGGCCCTGAATTATTGGCAAAGTACCAAAAGGTGTGCACATGAAGAAGCAATAAGAAGAAGAAGGGTGCACAAAGAGAAACGCACATGAAAAAGAGGTTTAAGAAGGGTTTAGGAGAGACCAAGGCACACGTGGGGAGACAATACACAAGATCTAAGGACTTAGTCATATTCAATGTTTTGGAGGCACTTGAGGAAAAATGTGACCCGAATTGGCATGTTGAGTGAATAAGGTGCCATCTTGGAGACTTGATGGTCAAGAAAAGGATATTCCACACAGGGAATATTCCTAGGAAGACATCATTACAAAAAGTGGAGAGATCGTAACAAGATAAGAATTCACCATTGGAGGACCACATTGACACTTGGCACATGATCTTTTCAAGAGAGAAGGCATGCGGTGGGTGATGGACCTATATATAGAGATGATCGGAGTAAGAAAGGGAGAACCCAATGAAGATAGAAGGAACAAGATCGGGAGGGAATAAATCAAGAGTATGATACTGTAGTCATGCTACGGTTTAGAGCACTTAGTGCTAAGGGTTTTAAAGGAGGTAATAAGAATTTTCATAGCATTAGGGTTTGTAATGAGGGATGAACTGGGATGAGATAACTAGAATACCATTCTAGAGAAATTCTATAAGGGATGAGTCCTATCATTTTATATGGTCTGTGACGACCTCTTTTGATTGTAATATGGCTATCGAAATCATTATAAATGAATATATGTGATGGTTTGTTCTATATATCATGCTTAAGGGTGTAAACCCTCTTGTTAAATGGCTATCATAGTTTAGATATGCTTTAACATGCTTAGTACTTTGTCTCTATAATGCATTTAAGATGTAGATCTATTAGATGTTTCTTATTCCTTATCTAAACTAAGTAGATGTATTCTCAATCTGAAAATCATCCTCCATCAATGACAAGGCCTTCTCACAATGCTCACATAAAGGAGGGGCTGGGTGCTTGCACATGCCTCGAGTGAGTGCCCAACACCCACTAGGTGATAGGCTGACACGAATGGGATTATAAAGTTGTACTAAGGGTACATGAAAAATGAATACATCTTGGTTCCGTGTAGCCGGGACCTATTTTTGAAGCTATTGTGAGAATGATGCGTGATGACAGAGCGCTTGACCTTGGGAAAATATCGAAGCATGGTTGAAGAGAACGAAGGATGAGTTTTCTTAGAGATTTAGTATTGGACTTGAGTTTGATGCATGTACATGTGTAGAATAACACATGTATCAAAGTCATGTATGAGACCTTCTTTTGCTGCTTTCCAGTAGAGTTGTATGAATGGATTTTGAATTACACACCTAGATCAAGTGGTATTATAGATCTCGTGTGTGGACCCAAGATGAATATCGAGGCTGCAAGATTCTAATTTGACTTAGACACGTGATGTTGATCATTGGTGGAGAAGAGTGTTGACCAGTTATACCATGGAATACACTATTTCTACGTATTCTTGTCCAGAGGTTTCGAGTTTGAGTTCTTAAGGGATCCTAGAGGATCATTTTTGCATGTTATTCCTTTGGCCATAAAGATCCTAATCATTACACTAAGTTTGGAAGCATTTCTATGAACAACTAAGATTTTTCGAGCTACTGGGTGAGGAAATATGGTGGAAATTGTAGCTAAAAAGAGAGAGAGAGGAGAGATGACTCAAGTATAGTGAAGCTCGTGAAAGGGAGTTGGCTAGAAAACATGAGGTTACAAGAGTGATGGATCTATGGAGGTAAAAATATTGGAATTAATTGAGGTTCATGCAAATAATGTGGAGCCCGAGCAGTCTGTGCTACCCCATCTTGGAAAGCGTAGGAGAGAGACCCCTTCAACTTCTGATAAGAGTTTGTCGCTTGGAGAAAGAAGAGCCATTGAGGCGCATCGAATCCACATGACAACCAACCCCTAGTGCTTAGTTTTCCAAATCTATAGGTATGTATTGTTACCCAGTTGGTATTGGTAGGAGTGACTAATATGCACCTAGGAGATATAATTTCTCATTTGGTACATCTATGGCTACACAATCATTTCCTATGTTTGGAGGAATATTGTCTAGAATAAAATTTGGGAAAAGTATAGGTACACAAAGCTTGGGTATCACGTCAAGAAGTGGTGCAAGACACACATCTGGTAGTGGTGCAAACTCAAAACTATCAGCTCATAGTTCAGTGGGACATTAGGGACACTAGGCGCAACCACTTCAGGACCATTACCGGCTACAAGAGGTGGATCTGGTGGTATAGGAGGTGGAGGATGTGGTGGGCCTGGTGGATCTGCTGGGCTAGGAGGGATAAGACCTGGTGGATTTAGTGGATTTGGTGGTGGAGGAAACACTGGAGGAAATCAAGGTTCTGGATCAGGCGGACAAGGACCTCAACCACCTCAAGCAAGTGTTTTTGAAATGTCTTTGTATCTACCAGACTACAAAGGTGTTGAGGATGCTATAGATCATGTACACAAGTGTGAACTCCTATGGTGCACAAAGGGGATCACTACCTTGGAGTGGAAGGTAAGTCAGTTTGCAATGACATTATAAGGACACACACATAGATGGTACCAAAATTATGACCCCCATCAAACAATGGTGGATTACACCACGCTATGAAATGCCTTCTTGGCTGAATTTCATATCCTTGAGTTTGAACATAAGAGCATTAACACGCTGAAGGAGATTCAACAAGGCATGGAAGAGAGAGTGTGCACAAGTACGAAACACATTTCAAGAATCTCTTATCAAAGTTGTCTTATGATATTCATCCTTCCGAACATACTCAGTGGTTTTTTGGAGGGTTGATAACACCTTTTAGAAGATCACTTTCACACAAGAATTTCATAGACCCATGGTAGGCCTTGGAGGTTTACTTGTGTGCTCAGGTGGTTGGAAGCATGGATACCGGTGTTAGCCCTTTCTTGAGGCTCAGATTGCTACAATGGCGAATCACTGGAGAAGCTTTCTACAAACTCGACACATGATACTTGCAGTAAAGTGGCCTATGGTGCATGATTGTGAGATAGAGAGACATATAAGGATATTTACCTATGGAGATCGGACGTGCCATGATAATGGACTGTGAGATTTACCATGGAGATCATGATGTAAGTAGGTTCCCACTACTACAATGAGTGATCCGTAAACATGTGTCTTGTTATTACAAGATTTACACCTCTACTACTCATGACACCAAGGATTGTAGATTGATTGACCAGATACATGATGCCATTGATATTGGTGTGCACCAAACCAACCTTACAAATAATTTCAAGGATGATGGTCGTCACTATAAAGGGAGGATAGATGGAGGGTGTGTGGAAGAGGTTTTTGAGGAGGATTTTGTGGTTATGGTAACCGAGGAGGGAGAAGTGATTTCCCACATGGAACCTGTTACAATTGTGGGTCTACGGAGCACTATAAGCATGAATGCCCAGATATGTTACAATGCTCTTGGTGTGGAAAGAAGAATAAGTATGAGGAGTGTCTAGAGCTATTTGAACATATGAGCCAAAAAACTGAAAGGACAAAGGCACCAAAATGGTAAGCGTAAAGAAGGTCGATTCATAATGGATGCCAAGGGTGGCACGTAAGTCGGAACTAGAGCCTGTACTAGTTACGACGTGAGTGAGGCTGCATGCGTAATGGAAATACCAAGGCATAAACTACGATTATTAGAGAAGAGGTGGTACAAAATAAGTATCCAGACCCTACTCATCAGAAATAAGTGTATCAAGAGACCATGGATGTAATTCGAAGCCTACAAAGAGAGATCCAATGCCTGAAGGAACAATCAAGGTAGTTAGAGAAAAGGAAGAGTGTTGAGGCTCCACAGAAGGATCTGGATGAGGTTAGGGAAGTATGCAAGATGTTAAGGCAAGATAATATCATTCCTTTTCTAGGGGAATGGTTATGGGAGAAGGTATGACGCGCCAGAGCAGAGCGTGAAAGGTACATTCTATATGTTAACCTTCCTCCCCACAACCTTGACTATGATAAGGAGATTACCTTGAATGCGGTTGTGAATGGATGGCTTTTGAGAAATATTCTAATTGATATGGGCGCAAAGGTCAATATCCTCACTCTAGATGCATGGCATCAAATGGGAAGGCCCCCATTACAACCTTCCTCGAATGTGCTTTATATGGCTAAAAAGACAAAGGAAATACCCATTGGTGTCTTGAAGGATGCTATTATCACTCTCCAAGGGACAAATTTCATTGGAGACTTCAAATTCTTGGCACTAGCCGAGGCGCACAACTTTCTAGCATTACTTGGGCACCCCTAGTGTTATAAGAAAAATGATGATCTATGGTTCAAAAATGGGTACATAAGATTTGAGAACAAGGAAGAACGGGTTATCATCCCCTTGACCGATGGGAAGTCGGTACCCTCTATTGAGCCCTTGGGAGAAGAAGTTCTTGATATAATCTATGTGTGCTCTATTAGGGACCCTGAGGTGATTCACCCTACGAGGAGTTATTTAGTTTGAATATGCTCAATCCATGAGTGATACAACTAGTGTGGCATGTGACAATTGGGCGCACATGACTTATGAGTTAATTGGGTGAAAGTTAAGAACCTCAATTACAAGGGTGAAAAAGCCATGCTTAATCAAGCACATGGGAAGAAATAAGTTACAAATTTATTCTAGAGGGGCCAACACCAATGATTTCTTACGAGAAATGGAGGCCCAATGGAAAAATGAGATCGAAAGAAGAGGGATTCTTAGCTATAACTTGCTCAGGACCATAATGTGTTGGTGGGTGACACATCGTGATAGCCTTCTAGAGTGGCGCAAGGTAAGAATCACATTCTCTATTAGGTTTTCCTGAAGCAATGCACCCACTATCATACAAGATGACTATGGGAAGGAACCCACCTCATTTCATGTCAAAGCGTGTGATAAAGAATGGATGTAAGGAGAAGAGGCCTTGCCATCTTATTTATGGGTGCATAAGTTGTATTTCACCTTACAAAGCTATGCGTGTGCATGGTATATTCACTTAAATGTGCCGTTAGATAGGAAATCAACATTTGTTGACAACCGAACTCCTTTAAGATTTCAAATATTGGAGTACTAAACCATCGACGAGTAGGGCATTGTAGGTTGTCAAGTTCCTTACGATGGGAGATATTGTCATGGAGGAGGATAAAATAATAGAGTTATTGGGTGAACCTAGTTTAGAACCACGCTTTGATGAGGAAGAATTAGAGGAGATGCAACTTAAGCACGCATGCATGGAGAAAGAGAAGGGAAATATGGTCTATGTGATAGATGGTGAAGAGATGGAGAGTTTGGATGCTAACCATAATGAAGGTTACACATAAACTTATTGATAGTGTTGATGAGAAAGCACACGCCTACCATGAGCCCCTCAAAACAAAGAAGGTTAACATTGGTTCAAAAATAGAACCTAAGGAGGCCACTATTAGAGACTATTGGTCAGAGAAGGAGGTTTCAAAGATCATTGATCTACTATGTGAGTTTTAGGACTTATTTCCGTATGGATACCATGAGATTAAAGGTGTTAACCACTCATTTCGAGAGATAAAAAATCAAGTTAAATGAGGGTGGGCACCTGATTTGGAAGAGGCCTTATCGAATGAATCTGAATCTTTGCATCAAGGTCAAGGAGGAGATAGAAAAAATGATCGCTTCAGGCATCATTGAAGCTATGAAGGAAGCAGAATGGGTAAGCCCCATGGTCATCAAAATTTAAAAGGATGGAAGAATAATGATTTGTGTTGACTACATGGACTTAAATGCTATATGTGTCATTGACCCTTTTCCAACCCCCTTCATTAAAGAAATCTTGGAAGGAGTAGCTGGGCGTGAAATCTATTCCTTCATGGATGGATTCTCAGGATACCATCAAGTTAGGATTACTAAAGAAGACCAAGAAAAGACAACTTTCACCATTGAATGGGGAAGTTTTTCCTATATGGTCATGCCTTTTCACGAATTATTGTGCAGGCATTTCAAGACTTCATCCATAAGTTTCGTCAGGTCTACCATGATGACTGGACACTATATGGACTAGTGAAAGACCATTGTGACAATTTATAGTTATGTTTGAGAGATTTTGGTAGTTGTGCATATCCCTCAACATCAAGAAGTTTCTCTTTACTACTCCATTTGGAACCCTATTGGGGCACATCATATGTAAGGCATACTTGTTGGTGGATCCCACCAATGTTTCTATTATTGTGGGATTGGGGGATCCTACCAAACTAGAGAGTACAAGTGCATGATTCCTTGGGCATACAAGATACTATGAGAAGTTTATCAAGGGGTATGCTAAGATTTCCATGCCATTAGAGATGCTACTAAAGCACAAGAGTTCCTTTCACTGGGGAGAGGCGCAATAGAAAATGTTTGATACATTGAAGGATAAACTCATCACTACACCCATATTACACTTCCTTCTTGGAATAAACATTTCCATGTTCATTTTGATGCCTCGGGGACAGCCATGGGAGAATTCCTAGCACAAACCCGGTGAGGGGATTGTTGATCACCCCCTTTTATTTGTAAGTAGGAAGTTGACACCAGTAGAGAAAAACTATACTAATATTGAGCACAAAGCACTGCCAATGATCTACGCTGCCGCACAAATTTAGACAATATATTTTGGTAACACCTTTCATATTCTACAAAGACCATATGACATTGAAGTACTTGGTGAACAAATCCATTTTGCAAGGGTGCATATGTCGGTGGGTCTCATTGTTTCAAGAGTTTGAGTTTATATTTGTTTTGAAACCAGGAAAGAGTAACTCAGGGCCTGATCATTTGTAAGGAATTGAATTAGGGGATGACATGCAAAGCATTGAGTATGATATACCAGATGCGTAACTACTTAGGTTACGAAGCACATCCTCCGAATTATAAGATTTTTCTATGTTTCTTGAAAAATGTGTGGCACCGAAAGGAATGAAGAATTTGGAAAGAAACAATTATCCATACACGCTATGTGCTACATGCTAATCAGTGGAGACTTATACAAACTAGGCCACGATGAGGTTTTGCACCGGTGTGTGTTGGAGCATGAGCACGTTGCAATCATGGAAGAAGCACATAGTGGGATTGTAGGAGGGCACTATGCAGGGAATGCCACCACGTGGAAGATTCTACTCACAGGGCTTTTGTGGGAAAGTATATACTAGGATTGCATTGAGTTTTGTAAGGCTTGTGACCATTGCCAGTACCTTGGCAAGCCAAGAAGAAGGGATGAAATTCCCTTGAGGCTGATAGCTAGCAAAAACCATTTGAAAAGTGGTTCATTGATTTTGTAGGACCAATTTCACCTACCATGAGAAGGAATGGTTCATGTTATATCGTTACTTGCATTGATTACTTAACAAGGTGGGAGGAGGCATCGCCTATAAGGGATTACACAATGGTGACATAAACTAGATTCTTATGGGAGAACATAATCAATAGGTATGGATGTCCTTTAAGCTTGACTAGTGACAGGGGTACACATTTTTGAATGAAACAATCAGGATTTTGTTGGTAGAATTCATGGTGGCCCATTATAAGACCACCCCTTACCACCCATAAGCTAATGGAACGGCGAGGCATTTAAAAAAATTTGGAGTCACACAAGAACTAAAATTTGTGATGTGCGAAGACAATATTGGGATGATAAGGTATTAACCATTTTATGGGCATACATGACTACCTAAAAGAAATTGATCAAAGCCACACCATTCCAATTGGTGTTTGGCGTGGAAGATGTGTTCACAAGTAGAATTCATGCTACCATCCCTATGTATTACCCATGCGGGAGGATTAGGCGATGAACAAGCACTACATGAACACATGGAGAAATTAATGTAGTCGGGTGTAAGGATATCACTTGCTAGGTGGAGTCAAAAGATTGAAAAGGCCCGAAAAAAATAATGGCATGCTCGTCATATTGAAAAAAATAATTTGAGTTTGGGCAGATGGTCTTTCTTTATGATTCCAAATTTCTGCACCATCCTAGGAAACTAAAAGTCCATACATCATCTCATACATCCTTGATCCATGCACATTCAAGTTACAAGCACTGGATGGAACATAGTTACTAGGCAATTTTAATGGGATTAGGTTGAAACCCTACTATAAATAAGTCTTTTTTTTTATAAATAAGGCAATATTTCCATTTATCTTAGGATTCCCCTTAATACATTTATTTTCCTTGTGTTTTCATTCTCGTTTTGTGTGGGGTGGAGTGATGTAAAGAAAAATAGAAGTTGTTAATGGAAGTTGTGTTTCAATGGCCCATATTGAAGGCACGTAGTGTGGAAGAGCGCATGTAGAAAAGGTGGACATAAGGATTTTGGTGTTAGGATAACTTTACAAAGACCATGTACAAAGGATGAGAAGCGTAGGAACAACATGAGGTAGGTGAGGGCAAAAATTAGGTTAAGGACAAAAGAAGTTCGTTTGGCACCGCGTGCGTGTCAAGATCGTTGGTCAAGAAGGTTTTTTGCACGACAAAAGATTGTAGAGATTTTTCACATAGGATAGGGCATGGGGGTAAGAGCGCTTAAGGTTGGCTTTAGTGGAAAAATCTACCTTTATTGAAAAATTACATTGGTAGGTGGCATAGCATTTATCACGGGAGATGAGTGAAAGCTATAAGTAGAAGGTCGGGCACATTATTGTTTACCTTGCAATTATAATATCGAAGAGCTCTTGTGAACTAGGGCATCCACGAAGAATATTTGTGCGAAGGAAAAATTGTGAAAATCTGAGTGCGTGACTAGTGTGATTTACGAACCAGAGTGGAAGAAATACATGGGCGTAGGGAAGAAGATTTCAAGAGAGTATGCCGTCTTATGGAAGGGTTTTCTAGTTTAGGTTTCTACAGCTAGGGAACTGGAGTAAAGGGATATTTTGCAAAGCTAAGCCAAAAATTAGAGGAGAGCGAGGAAGAAGAGCAAGGAAGTTTTTTTAGTAACCTGACAAGAAGATGGCACCAAAGAAGGAAACCGTTTCACCAAAGAAGGGAAATGGAAAAGGAAACAAGTGTTTCCACTAGTTTCAACGAGGAGTGGTATGCAGAGATGCAATACCAGATAGTGTGTTGCTTGGAAAGGAGTGGGTATCCCATGTAAGGAAGATTTCAGTAAGTGATTACAACCATCGAACAAGCACCACAAAGAAAGAGATGGCATTAGAAATGGTTAGACCTACAAATAAGAGAACACTTGATGGAATGCCCATCTATGAAAATGAGGTGAAGGTAAAAATGGAGAAGGTCGGATAATTCTGCAACTATACGAGTTTCCCTAGTTTGGTAAACCCGAGCATTGTACCAATGGCTAATGTCACACATACATGAAGACCATTTCTACTTCATGGGGTGAAGAATGAGGATAACTCCCCAACTGATCTCCAAATTTACTTGTCTCACTGCAAGGGAGATTCATTTGATGATGAATTGGAGGAAAAGGAGGCAAAAAGAAAACTGTGGAGGCCTATGACTATAAGAAGGGGTCACGATACTTTGACATATCGAAACTTTGAACCCTATGATGAGGATGGCCGGGCACTTGGTGACCAATTTGAATGGATAGGAGAGGTGGAGATAGATCAACAAATCCTGGTTAAACATTTTTTGGAAAATCTCATAAGGAAGCATCTATAAACTCTCAACATTTATAGCAGAGGAGATCATCAGTGCCACATGTGACAGGGACAAGATCATATTTGGTAATGTCCTCCTTACCATCATGTTTTCAGAAATTGAAGTGCCCAATGGGTGAGAAAAATTTGTATGGGAGTACCTAAATGAGAACCCCTCCTTGGCCAAGAGATTTGAGAAATATACTTGTGACACCATGACAACCACCCACAAGGTGCACTTGGAGAAAGGATATAAGTGAATACACAACATATTTGGGGTTGAGTGGAGGATACCTAAAAAATTTCCAGACTTGGTACAAGGAGAGGCTAAGTTTGTTGTATACCAGTACTTTTGTATTGGCAAGTTCACTATGTTAGAAGGGACCAAGAGCCCATGGTGTAAACCTGTTCTCCTTCACTGCACAATATTTCCAAGCCGAGGTTAATTTCTTCAAGGAGACCAAAATACTAAGGTTCAACCTCAGCGAGGTGAACCAAGACCACCGTGAGCTACACATAAAGATAATATACCCCAAGAAGCTCATTTATGTGGAGAAGTATGTCTCCCATGAGGTCCATATGATAAAACTTGTGATGCTACCAATTGTTGGAAGGAATTAAGTGAGGGTATATCTGCACATTAGGCCCAAGTATGAGAAAGGTGCCTACATGGAGAATGATGTCTCCATCCCAGAAGACCCCACCATAGGGAAGAAGGCTACACCGAGGAAGAGGGAGAGAAAGGAGGCACCAAAGAAGGAAGGAACCGAGTGTACAAACAACACAATTTGTTGGCACACAAGAGTCTGGTGCAAAGCCAAGCACATATTGTCGAAGGAATAAGTCACTTGTTAAGGAAAAATAAAAGACACATAAGGAAGAGGCATCAGGTAAAGAATAGCCCCTTCAAAAGAATAATCACCGAGGAAGGAGTCACCTACTAAAGAAGACGAGAAGGAAGAATCCCCTATACTAGAGTTGCTAGTTAGGAAGAAGCGGAAGGTAGCGAAGGAGATGGACTCAGAAGAAACAAAGAGCCTGGAAGCCTACATAGGTGAGAAGGATGATGATGAGCATGAAGAAGCTCATGACCATCCTATGTACGATGTACACAAATCGGAGGAGGAAGGAGATGCTCATGGCAAGTGGGGAAGTGAGGAGGTAAACACTAAGGATTAAATGACCCCAAGCCTCACCAAGGAGAAAATAGAGGAGGCTGTGGAAAGGGAAGTAGCGGGCATAATAAAATACTTGGTGGAGCACAATGCTGATGAAATAATCAAAGATATAGAGGATGAGAGTGTAGGAAAGGAGTATGGGAGCATGGATGGAGATCCCAGTTTAGCGGTAAGCTTTCCAAAATTAGCACATAAGAGGGAAGAGTGTGGTAGCAGTGCAGGAGCAAGGAATGAGTGACATCAATGATCCAAGTAAGGTACTACACACACTTCCAAAGTACCATGCCCATAGACTAAATCCTTGCATGGTCTTCATTTGAAGAAGAAGGCACATACCCTCATACAAAAAAATACTATCTTGGGCTTTTGAGTCCCATGCTGATGAGCTTGAGTTTGAGGTCAACCAAGGGGCGTTGATGAAGATATAAGAGACTACGGGAGTGGAACCTCTAATAAATGCTCAATAATTATCTGATGAGCAAGTCTACAACACACTCAACAAGGTGTAAGTAGAGGTTGAGGTGAGACTCTTTGGGAGGAATGACAAAGTAAGGGTTTTGGAGGAGGAGATAGAGAGAAGAAGAATGAAGAAATCATTGTGAAGAGCAAGGATCTAAAGTAGAAGGAGTTGATCACCACACATTTAAGGCACAAACTAAGGGAGGAAAAGATGAAGGTGTGCAAGGTTTACAAAAAGATAAAGATGATTACAGATGCCATTATCTTGAATTATCTAGACTTGGCCCCACATGAGCATAAATAGGAGTCAACCTTACCATGGAAAGGTGACCACTTGCACTAGAATCAACGAAGAAGAGACATTGGCATGCCAGAAGGAGGAAGAGAAACAAAAGATTGGGGAGATAATCACTCAATATTCCAATCTCCTTGCCACTATGAAGAGTGCCACATGAATGGCTGAGGCCATATATGATAACTATGCTGACAGAGACAAGGGTAGCAAGTATAATAATTACTACACATGAGGTGTATCAGAAATAATTCCAAGAAAATAAGAAGGGAAATAAGGTAGAGTGGGATAAAATCCTAGCCAAAGTTGAGAAGAAAATGGAAGAAATCAAAACCTTGTGAGGTTCGATTAAAAATTAGCTTAAGGAACTATACCCCCAAGTCACTCACAGAATGGATGCATTGGACAACCTTAACAAGTAGTTGGAAGGGATTGTAGATACATTGAATGCTAAGGGCAATGAATTAAGCTTTGAAGAGGTAAGTGCTCTAGTGGGTGACCTACTCCAGTAGGCACAAGGTGAAGTGGATGCCTGGGAGAAGATTGAGGTAACAATGAGGAAGGAGTTCCCACTCCTCTCTTACACAAAGCATATTTTCCCATTCTTCCATTCTTAATTCCTCCATTCTTCCATTCTTTCATTCTTCATTCAAATTATCCGAGTCCCACCATTATTTATTCTTTGGGGAAGCAAGATGTTTCGAGGAAAAAGAAAATCTTAGTGTGGGGTGATGTTGGACCCCAAATTATTGGCTGAGTACCAAAAGGCACGTACCACAGGATAAATAAGAAGAAGGGTGCATAGGAGAAGTGCACATGACAAAGAGGTTTAAGAGGGTTAGGAGAGACCAGGGTGTGTGTGGGGAGAAAGTACATAGATCTAAGGACTTAGCCATATTCGGCATTATGGAGGCACTTGAGGAAAAATGTGACCCGATTAGGCATGCCGAGTGGATAAGGTGCCAACCTAGAGACTTGATGGTTAAGAAAAGGATATACCACATAGCGAATATTACTAAGAAGACATCATTACAGAATGTGGAGAGCTTGGAACATGATAAGCATTCGCTATTGGAGGACCACATTGACATTTGGCACACGATCTATTCAAGAGAGAAGGCATGGTGCTGGGTGTTGAAACTATATATAGAGATTCTCCAGAGCAAGAAAGGGAGAACCCGATGAAGAAAAAAGGAACGAGATTAGGAGGGAATGCATCAAAAGTATGATACTGTAGTCATGCTAGGGTTTAGAGAACTTAGTGCTCAGGGTTTTAAAGGATGTAACAAGCATTTGCATAACATTAGGGTCTGCAATGAGGGATGAATTGGGAGGGCATATATAGAATACCATTCCAGAGAAGATCTATAAGGGACGAGTCCTAATATTTTGTATAGTCTAGTAGAACGACCTCTTTTGATTGTAATATGGCACTACTTAATCACTCTAAATGAATATATGTGATGGTTTTTTTTGTATATCATACTTAAGGGTGTAAACCTCTTGTTAAATGGATATCATAGTTCAGATATGCTTTAGTATGATTAGTACTTTGTCTCTATAATGCATTTAAGATGTAGATATATTAGATGTTTCTTCTTCCTTATCTAAACTAATTAGATGTATTCTCATTCTCAGTAAATCATCCTCCATTAATGGAAATGCCTTCTCATAATGCTCACATAAAGGAGGGGCTCGGCCCCCGCGCATGCCTTAGGTGAGCACCAAATGTCTCTCGAGTGATAGGATGAAGATGCGTATGGGATTAGAAATTTTTACTTAGGGTACATGAAAAATGACTACAAGATTCCACTATTTTTACACGAAGAATAACCGACACAATGAAAGATGTATTACTAGTTGAACATATTCACATAATGTATCTCGTGAATGAATCAAGAATATATATACCCAAGGTCAAATTTGATGAATTATTGTGGGTATCAAATAATACCCATGACACCCCTATTTCTGGTTTGTTACATCTATAATATAACTCGAGATAACCCAAGTAGAATAAAACCATAAAACCAAAACCAACTAATCCAATGATAAATGTAAATATTTACCTCATTCAACGCCCTATGCTTTTGGGTAACTCATAACAAAACCAGACATGGATATACCTATAGGTGTGCATAATACGACACCCATATCCTTTAGGTTAAACATTCAAGAAGAATAAGTCCCTGATGAGTCATTAGGTGCTCTTAACCGAGTATACATTTGTTCGGTAGAAAATTTATTACAAAAACAAAATGTTTACCTATGAACCATTCGAGATATTCATTCATAACGGAACTAAGTAAAAAGTGTTAGACAATGATACGTAGAACACGGGTCTCGATTTATATTAATATATAATTTTATATCATTTAATACCCATATCTATTTTGGGGATTTATTTTATAAATTTGAGTCAATATTTAACTACATATTCACTTAAACCAAAGACTTCCACTCAATAAGAATAACAAAACAATAGTCAAGGATCAAAAGAAATATTTCCTTCAACACAGAAGCTTGAAAGTAAAACTGAACCAATAATACCACCCATGCAGTATTTTGTATCAAAGTCAAACTAAAAATGCAAGATCTCATTTATCAAAATAAAGCTACTAAGAAAAGAGTAGAGCTTATCATGGCCGCGAATAAAGAGCCGAATCCCCTTTTCTTTCTTCTTATCTTTCTTCTCCAATCTTCTCGAAACAAACCAAAACTTGGAGTTGATTCAAAACCAACACCCACAAGGAACCTCCATATTTATTTATATATAGCAATTTATCATTATTTCACAGAGTAAATCACATGAAAAGATTCACAAAAAGATAGTTTGCACAACCAAAAATATCTCAAAGTAACTTCATGGAGAGTAGATCTCGAGTTCACAAGGAACAAAAATAACATCCAATCCATCTTACCCGATAGCTTCCCAAAGAGCTTAGAGTTTCCTAAAGACCAAGACATGCATTGAATGCATGGCTATCACCTTTTTTCACTTAAATTTAGCACACCGCACTAAATACTCAAATAGTCTCTCTGCTAGATAAACATTAATGTTTACTAACTTAACCCCCTTTTATTTTTCCAGTGCATGGTGGCGATGATTCGATCGAGGTCATTAATGCATGGCAAAAATGCAATTTCCTCCAAATTTAACCGATCATAAATCACCATATCAATTTATCATGCCATTATATCTAACAAAACAACATCAATAACTATTAGTTAGTCAAAAGATAACAATAATTATCTTATCAATTATCTCCAAACAATACGGTTTGTGGTGACAATTAAATGCACCCTATAATAATAATACGAAACTTGTACAAACTAAGTTTATTAGGATAAGCTTTAAAGTGTGTTTAGCTTAGCATAAGTATTCATACCTCATAAAAAATTATTCTATGCCTTTGAAAACACAAGTCCTCTTTACTATAGTCGAATACCTCCGCATTAGTCCCCTTTTCCAATTATGTCTTGTTTATATTCATAAGTCCAAATTACTATTTTTTGAATAACAATAAACTTAGTTTATTATTCTAGGGCCCATGTATGCATAAACCATTATTTGATATTATGTTATACCCCCTTCTTATTTGGGCCCAAGGTCTATAAGGTGATATTCATGGCCAATATCATTAGGCCCTTCCATATAGCTTATGTCATTAAAACTTGAATTACAACAACACTAGTTCTCAACCTAGGCCCTTAAATTATCATGACCAATGTTAGTGAAGCTATAACCAACAATGATCAATAATAATTATTTTACATCACATTTTCATTCCAAGTTCAAGAACCTTTTAACCTAGCATGCCAAAACAATGTAAACACAATAGACCATGCAAAATAAAAAAATATTATAGAAAATAATGGTTGATATAGGAATAGAAACTTTCCCAATGGAAGGTTAAACACCCTACAATGTGGGTGGTGTAGGGCATAGGAAGAGAAAGAAGATACTAGGAACTAGTCATGGATTCCCTAGACAAACAAACCCTTAAGATGATGTGATTTGAAGAGAAGTGCAAGACATTAGAAAATGAGCTATTGTTCCTCCACAATTCCAATATAGGAAGCTGTGAGAGGAGACCAACAATAATGGTTGCAAAAGGGAAAAGGAAGCAAAGATAAGGATCTCCAGAGAGAAAAGGAAGCACACCAAGATAAGATAAGGGATCCAAAGGAGGAAGAAGGGTAGTATAATGTTGATGGTATCCCGATCAAACCTCGCACCTTCTCATGTAATTGTGCCATCGAATACGGGAGAACAAGTCTTAATTGAAAGTAATAGTGATGAAGAGGTCAAAAAACTAAGGAGAAAGAGACCTTGAGTAGTATCTTTCCATACGTCCTACAATTATTAAGACCAATGTTGAAGAAAGTGCCACTCAATCCCCATCTTCGAGAAAGCTTAGAGATTTGGCATGATGAGTTCTAATACAACATCACTAGTATTAATGGGCATGTAAGGAACACAACAACCTAAAAACTCACCGGAAATAATCCATCAACTATGAGTGGAAGTGGAAGTGGTAACATCACTCCAACAATGATTATTACAGCCCAAGGTAGAGTTGTGAATACCACACAATAGGTAGATATGCCAAATACACTATATGAAATGTCCCTACATTTACAGAGTATCACAATGTCGAAAATGTAGTGGAACATGTCCATAAGTGCAAACTTATATGGAAAGAAAATTTAATAACTTCATTTGAATGATGAGTGAGATAATTCTCGATGGCATTACTTGACTGCGCCCATACATGGTATAGGAAACATGATCCATAACAGGTTGTAGTAGATTATTATAAAGTAAAGGATAAAACCCTGAAATATTTTGATATTCTAAAGTTTGAGAAAAAGAGTATTTCATCACTCAAGGAGATCAAGCAAGAATTGACCGAGAGTTCACATGTTTATGATGCGTGTTTCAATACCCTCATTTCCAAAATCTCATATGAAATATATCCCACATAACACACATAGTGGTTCTTAGGGGGATTACTCATGCCATTCAGGTGAAAATTATCCCACAAAACTTTCACCAAACCTCGTGAGGCTTTAGAAGCAACACCGCATAGTGAAGCGGTTGGTAGTATTGAGACAAGAGTCAACACATTCATGGAGGCACAAATTACATACATGCTAACCTAGCTAGAGAAGATGATAATGAACAATGTAAGAGAAACCCAGAGTGGAATATGGTGTATTGATTATGAAGTGGAAGGCCACACAAAAAACACATGTCCACACAGAATCTTGAAATCTATGCTTCTAGCATGTGAAATATGTAAAGGAGGACATGATAATTGAAACTGCCCCCTCCTACATTAAGAAAAGTAGGAAAAATTAACCAATTATTATAAGATATGTGCTGCACATATTCATGAAACAACCAACTATCACATCATTGATCAATTTCACGAAGCCCAGTCACTAGAAATTCATCAGGCTATAATAGACAATACTAATGAAGAACACAATAGGTTTGACTAAGGAAAACATGGTCAAGGATGTTGAGGTCATGGCTATGGAAGATTTACACAAAGGACTTGCTACAAGTGTGAGTCACCAGATCATTACTAGCGTGATTGCCCAAAATTCCTAGTTCTTGCACATTTCCAAAAGGAACACAAAGTAGAGGATTGTTTGGACCTATATGCACTTATGAAGGAAAAAAGTGAAAAAGGTGCAAGAATGATTAAAATTACTTAGAACATGGTGGATGAAGATCAAGTAAAAAAATATGCCAACGGTGGAGCCTTTAGCTAAGGTTCGAGGTAACCACACGTGTTGTTGTACGTGTACAAGGTCCATTTTTAAACAAAGTGAAACCCACATAAATTGATGTTATGAAACTGCATCCTGATGGAAGACAACAAAAAGAGATTCTCAGAGAAGCAAAATACTTGGTGAGGGAACTTCAAGGAGAAATAAAATTCCTTCAAGATGAAGCAAAGCTATTAAATGAAAGGATAAAAGATTATAAGGAATAAAGAATCAACAAAAAGAGTTGCAATGAGGTATGTATATTGTTGTGCACAAATGATATATTACCCTTACTAGGTCAATGGTTATCACAAAAATTGTGGAAGATGTAACTAAAGAACTAGATGGAAAATAAATAGAACTAAAATGTAATATTAGTAAAAACAAAAGGCTTTGATAGAGAAATCCTGGTTGATGCTTGTATAGATGGTTAAAACATTAACGACATATTAGTCGACGTAGGTGCAAAATTTAACATACTTACAATGGATGCATGGAATAAAATGGGGTGACCAATGTTACACCCATCACCACATGTATTATTCATGACTAACAAAACAAGGGTAGTACAAATAAGAGTCACAAGGAATTCCACCATCAACATTATGGGGGTAAAATTTCATGGTATTTGATGTAATAGTGCTAGTAGAATCATATAATTTTTAGTGCTACTAGGAAGGCCTTGGTGTTATGCCAATAATGTTGACTTATGAGTCAAGAAGTGATATGTAAGATTATAAAATAGAGGCCACCATGTCATCTTCTTGATGGACACCAAATAGAGTGCACCAAATGTGGAGAACGTGGAAGAATATGAATATTTGGAGCACCTATATAATATACAAGTCACAATGATGGAATTTTTTAACTATTAAAGAAGTGATATGTAATATTATAGAATGGAGGCCACCACATCATCTTCATGATGGACCACAAAAAAGTGCACCATATGTGGATAATGTGGAATAATATGAATATTTAGAGCACCTATACAATATACAAGTGACAACGATGGTTTTTTTAAAGCAACCGTCATGAGGAGAAATTAAGTGGGAAATAACTAGTTGGTGTCGATACAAGTAATGGTGCATGTGAGAATTGGGTTCATGTTTTATATGAACTACTAAGACACAATTGTAGTATGCTTAAGAGCACAATAATATATCTAAATATCTCGACACCTTAATATATTTGCAAAAGTATTAGAAGAGCCAATAAGGAAAAACCACAAGCCCAAACAAATTTTAGTGGAAGTGAAAATATCCATGATTTTCTTAAAGAAATGGAGGCATATATGTAACTGAAAAGGCATGAATTAATTTCTAGTATATTTGTTAAAGGGTACCACAAAAAGATGGTGGATAATGTATTAACTAATGTTTTCAATGTGGATGAACTTGAAAGAGGCCATGAGGGCTAGGTTTGAGTGAAAAAATGACACACAAAGATATCCCACCTATAGTGGAGTCACTAGCTCGGAGGAACATCTCGTAAATGTGTGGAGATATAGAAAAATACTGAAAAAGTTAACCCTGCACTATGGAAACACTTATTCTATCATACACTACATGTATGGGAACACACTTGGTATGTTGGGTGTGATTTGTGAAGAGAATAAAGTTCATGGACATGGATGACATAAGGGTTTTTACATACCTTTTCCTTTACCTCTTCAATTCCTTGACTAAATTATCCCCTTTGATGTATAAAAGAAGAAGTAATAGGGGACAATGCTGCTTTAGAAGAAAACATTTTGGCACTACACAAGAATAAGGGGTTTGTGCTAATGGAAACATTTGCCGAGGACCTTGTGGATAGTATTTCTAGTGGCGAAGAAGAGGAATCAATGAAGTAGGAGAGTTGTGAGCCCAAAGGTAAAGAGAAAGTGGCGTGAAAAAAAGTCGATGAGGACAATAATTTCCTTTTATATGTAGATGCATCCTATGTATCAAAATAAGTTATAGATAGAAAATAACAAGGAAATCGACCATGAAGATGAACCATTTAAATCTATATAAATTAAAATAAGCAATAATAATGAACCAAAGATGATAACAATTAGTGATTAATGGAGAGAACCAGAAATCAAAAAATTGATTAAAATATTACATGAGTACGAGGATATATTTCCCAAAGAATATCATGAGATGACGGGTTTACACCCACCCCTGGGAACAATACAAATGAAGTTAATCGACGGGGCCAAACTAGTTAGAAAGCACCCATATCGGATGAATCCAAACTTACGAAAAAAAACATAGGAAATCGAGAACATGATGGCCGCATGAGTCATCATACTAATGGAATAATTTGAATGGGTAACTCATATGGTGATAAGTATGAATAAATATTGGAGCATAAAATTTTTTTGGAATACCATGCTATGGAATCTATATGCATAATTAACCCATTCCCTACACCTTTTATTGAATAAATTTTAGAAGGGGTATCACGAAGGGAGATATATACTTTCACAGATGGGTTCTATGACTATCATTAGGTCAAAATTATAGAAGAAGATAGAGAAAAGAAACTTCTATGATTGAATGAGGCTCATACATGTATACAAATCATGTCATTTGGTCTTAAAAACACACTCGTATTTTTCACGCATTATCAGAATAGCGTGTTTGAGGATTTCATACTAAAATTTCTTCAGGTGTACCTAGATTATTGGATGGTCTATGGTTTAGTAAGGGATCATTTTGATAACTTGAGATTGATGTTTAAGTGTTGCCAATAGTTACAAATTTCTCTCAATTTGAAGAATTTGTGTTCACCACACCATTTGGTACCTTGTTAGGACATATCATATGTAAGGATGGATTGTTAGTAGATCTAGCCAAGATCGTAGTAATAGTAACTCTCGAATACCATGAACACAAAAAGGAGGTTTTTGCCTTCCTAGGAAATTGTGGGTATTATCATAAATTCATTAATGACTTTACAAAAATTGCAACGCCATTAGAAAATCTAATATAAAAATAGAATAATTTGAGTGAGGTGTAGATCAACAACATGCCTTTGAAAAACTCAAGGAGAAATTAACCCAAGAACCTATTTTACAATTCCCATATTGGAACACACCATTTCATGTACATATAGATGCCTTGGGAATTAATGTTGGAGCAATATTGGAAAAACTAGGAGAAGGGACTATATAGACCATCCTATCTATTTTTGAAAGTCAAAAATTGACTCGTGTGAAAAGAAATTATACAACTATGGAGTGCAAAGGAATATCAATGGTTTATGCACTTCAAAAACTTTGGCACTATATTTTGGAAAATCCATTTGTGTTCTTTATGGATCACATGGCTCTTAAACATTTGGTGAATAAAGCAGTCTTGCATGAGAGGATATGTAGATCGATTATAATTTTTAAGAGTTCCATTTTTCGGCGGTGGTGAAGCCAGGTAAAAATAATGTAAGACCTGATCATTTATCACATATCAACACTAGAGAAGAGGAAAAACAATAGAAGACATAATGCATGATGCCTACTTGCTCCAAATATATAGTACTCTTGATCAGTTACAATACGTAACCTATTTTATCCACCATGGAGTTGAGCTAGATAACTATACATTGAGAGAAAGGAAGCAACTAATTGTTAAAGTCATGCCATACCATCTAATTAGAGGATAACTCTACAAAATGGGGCACACTTGAAATTTTACGTTGATTTGTTTTTGAACATGAAAGGATCGATGTTCTTTAAGAAGTACATAAAGGGATTGCGGAAGACGCTACACCAAAGATGTAAATGTGTAGAAAATTCTTAATGTAGGTCTCGGTGGAAAAGTTTGTTTAAATATGCTAAGGCATACGCCATGGTGTGTGACCATTGCCAATGGGTGGACAAACCAAATAAGCGTGACAATCTGTCCCTAATACTCTTGATCACACTAGATCCATTTGTAAAATGGGTGATTGAATTTGTGGGACCTATCAATCTGTTGTGTGATGAAGCATAACACACTATATAATTATAACCATCGGCTATCTAACTAGATGGGTAGATGTCACACTAACCAAATATTGTACAATATAAATAACAATATGGTTTTTATGGGAAAGCATTATTAGCCGGTTTGGATGTCCATTAATATTGATAGACGATAGAGGGAAATAATTCCTAAATGATAATATATAGATTCTATTATAAGAGTTTATAGTAGCACATCACAAGACTACACCATTTCACCCATAAGCTAACGAAACAATTAAAGCATTCAATGAAATTTTGAGTCATACCTTAAAAAAATTGCGACGTGGGACACATGGATTCAAATGATAAGAATTCGAGAGGTGCTTTGGGCCTACAAAAAAACATACAAACACCTCAATAAAGTGACCCCATTTCAGCTTGTCTATGAAACATAGGCAATTTTACATATATTTTATAGAACTATCCCTTCAAAAATCTATAATTGCTAACTTGAATGATGAATATTCTATAAATGAACGGTTACGATGGCTAATAAAGTTGGACAAAACCAAGTTACAAAGCATGATGGTCACAAAATATTGAGAAGGCAAAACAAAATCTTGGCATGATTGAAACATAAAGAGAAATAATCTTATGGTGGGCATAAAAGTTTTACTTTATGATTCAAAGTTTGTGCACCACCTTGGGAAACTGAAGACCCATTAGCTATGTCCTTATAAGATAGTGGAATTTTTTCCTACTAGGGCATGTAAACTGATGGACCTTAGTGACATCTCTCTACCAGGCTACTTTAATGGAATAGGATGAAAACCTATTTTCAGTAAAGTAGGGTTGTAAAAACTAAAATGATGCACCTAATGCATGCATTCATCAATGTTATTAATAATCAAGGCTTTCATGGATCTAATTTACTATTTTTAGAGATTCTATTCTAGAGTCTAGAATGGCTAAATTTGCTAAAATGGAACGTTACTCTCATTAACATTATTTCCTAACATTATACCCTTGTTTCCTACACTCTAAACACCATGATCTACACTACTTCAATCCCTAAATGTCCACTTTTCACAATAACTTCCTTCTATCCATACCTTCTTTTATTTGCTCTTCACTTTCCTTGTGTTTGTTACTTAACTCAACATGACTGATTTGGATTTAAGGCTTCCTTAGCTCCACTAAGTGTTTGCAATCTATTCAACATCCCAAACAAGTGTTACCATGACCTTTTTAATTATTCATAATGTTAAAACATCACTATATACCCAAATTTGTTCATACTACCTTTTTAATCCCTTAAGACTAGCTTCCAAGGTTCACTCATGGTTAAGGAATTTTAAAGCCACCCAGAAAGAGTTATAGGATTCATTACATTTCTTCCATCATGCCATAAAAGTTTCCAATGAGCATCAAGGTCTCCTTTGACTAGGTTTTTATCCAATTCACAGATCACTCTATTGGTCTAAATGTACTTCTTCATGGTCCGGAGGGTGTTTTGTTTTAATTCACTGAGGATAGATACTTTTTCAGGGGTATTGAATCTATAATCTCATTCCTTATTGTTTCTAGACTTCATCTTATTCTTGTAGGAGTCTAATTCCTTCATTGTCCCTCTTGCTAACAAACAATCCTCAATTTTGTGTCTGCTACAATACCTTCTTTAGGTCTACCTACAATTGAATTTAAAGGATAATTATTGATGCTTCCAACCTTTCATAGAATTAAGATACATATACTTGGAACCTTTCTTCATTTCCTCCATGATGTGGAAGTTAATCCATGAGACTTGCAAATCTTTATAACCTCTCGAGTCACTACCTTCGCTACAAAACTTGCACAAGAACTTTCAGATACAACTCGAGGGAGAATAATTCTTTTGTTCTAATTCCTTCTAAAATTTTTAGAAGACTATTCTATAGAAATTTCTAAAATTTTTCACAGGATTTCACTAGTTCAATATCAAGAAAAGTGTTTTTATTCTCAAAACCCTAGCCAAAGGGTTTCAAACCGTAACAAGGCCCGAGAAGGAAAAGTTTAATAATTCTTCATTATATCTCCACAACATTCACCTCTGTAATTTTTACAAGGATTAAGAAAATGTATAATAACCTCCAAGATGCACAAAAACTCATGATTTAGTAGCTACATCTCACTTTGTAATCTCGTTTTCATAAGACTTTGTCATACATGAGTGCTCGGGGACAAGGTATTGGATTTTTCAAGCCTCTAATAAAGTTTTTACTCCTTTAATATTATAAAAAGACTCCACAAGACTTAAGTATGTCCTCCAATCTCTTCTTATTTCCCTTAAGTCTATAATAATGTTGCACTGATTGCTCCTATCTACTTACATTCATGGTATTATTAAGGAATGTAGTCTCAGACTCAAGAAACCATGATACCATTCATGCTACCAAAACTTTGAGGGTATTTAATGATCAAATTAAATGAGACCAAATCACTCTTCTTCATGTATCACCCAGTGCATCCACAGAATCTCATAATAATCAACATACACCATCCTTATATCAAACCTTGTCACAAATCACACTCTATACTACAAAATGCTCCATCAATCTTCCATAGGAATGTGTAGTCTATTTTTTTTAATGCAAACAATTCTCTTATAAACAAGGAATAAAGTAGAATCAAGTAAATATACAAAGCTAATATTTTTACTAGGCTTAAGGCTCATGTCCAATACTTTCACAAAGGTTCTAAACAAGTCACCATGTAAATAATTACTCAAAACAGTTCCACATAATACATGTACATATAAGAAAAACACCACAATATATTCTCTTAAAGATTCATATAATTCTAATTTGAATGGGAATGAGATGAGGTAGTTACATTTGCATATTTATATGACTCCCATCAATAACAAACCGAATGCACACCCTTAAATACATTGGTCATATGAGTTACCTTACCCTTAACATTAAGTTTCTTAGTTCTAGACCAAGTCCTAGATTTATAGATCCGTTACGAGATCCTATGAAGACCTAAGACACTTACTCACGCCTCATTTCATTCTTTTAACAACATGTAAACTTCTATATTTCATTAAAACAACTATGATGAGAAAAAAAAGGCATCAAAGACTTATCTTGCACTTTTGGAGGGAAAGTGAGTGATTTGAATTTTGAAAAGCGTAACATCCAATTGACACACCTAAATGACTCTCAAAGACTCATTAGACCTACAACACACCTTAAAAAAGTTTGATGACACCATGTCATTTTTACAGAGAAGGAGATGATGCTCATGCATCACAAAATAATAATAATAAGGCGTATGCCATTAGATTATTTGTTATTTCATTTCATAGATTACCATTTCTTTCGTGCATGTAATAAACACATGAAATGTGTGTAATTTGTCTTATGATTGTGTTGTTTTGATCAAGCTTGTAATAACTCAAAACATCAAGTAGAAATGGATGGAGGACTATGCAATATTTTAGGTTTGTAAGAGGTAAGACAATGAAGGATGGAAAGTATCACTATAGAGGCTTTCAGCTGAAAAATGGAAAAATCTCTTAGATATGCAATAGGAAATGCTTGATGAAGGAAGGGTATAAAGGATGAAGTGAAATGAATGGAGGAATGGGAAATATTTGGAAAGGGATGTTAGCTTTATAAGAAGATACGGGGTAGGGAAGTGTGCAAAAAGGAGGAAATGTACAAGGAGAGAGACACAACCTAGGAACATAAGCTCCCTAACGCAGCTGGAGGCACATATAAAAAAAGTAGGGTAAGCATGCAAAATATCATGATGCCCACTTTACGGTCATTAATAATTAGCAGTAAAAAGGAAACAAAAGACAAGCTGTCATTAACGTGAAATTAATAACAATTATGGGAATAATAAAAGCTCATGCATGTGAGGAGTAAATTTATTTCTTATCAAAGGGGTTATAAATAGGAGGATGGGTAATTCATTTTACTCACTTTGCAATGAAAATAAGATCTCTAGAAAAAAATGTGAAAAAATGATTCAACGACCGAGTATGAGAAAAAACCAACCTTCATTAACAAAAATTCAAGCTCTTACATTCATAATCAAAGTGAATAGGAGAATTAGAAGAACATGAAAAGAAAAAACTTGTTTTCAGATGCTATTCAAGTGGAGGTCAAGAATCCCTTCAAATCGAATAAATTTGGGGCAATTAACTACCCTAGGTACACTAAAGTGGCTTTTGACCTAAAAGAAAAAGGAAAATCAGGGAAAGAGAGACGCCATAAAAAGGAGATGAGTGGATATTGACGAGTTTAGATTCCATGAGTATGTCAAGTTTAACATCTCAAAGCACTTCATAGGCCATAGTGATCAAAGAAGACAAGAGAGATGAGGAAGAAGTAGTTATTATAAAGGAAATACCAATATAAGAGGCATGACTAAGTTTTTCCACACCAAAGAAATGAAAGAAGATTATGGTCGTTGTTAAGAAAACAAAAAATAACCAAAGTTATAGTACAATGACTATTAATGTGGAAATGCAATACCTAGAGGAAGCTGAAAGAATTGGGTAGTGAGATAATCATGTAACCTCAAAAAAAATATCGAATGTAACTATCTTACACATGGGCTATATGGAATATTGGAGAAGGAAATGGTGTGCACAATAGGCCAAAGGGACAATGCGGGAATATTGTTTATGATAATAACATAAGGAAGATGATGGAGAAAATAGGGGTACCCAAGCTACTTAACTTGTCCTTTTGAATAAACCTATCAAGATATTTTAATACCTTATCTCGTAGATAAGAGGGGTATTTCTATTTTTGGGTAGGCGCATGAAAATATCCCGCCACCTAATCAACGGGGTAATAGGGATAAATAATCAAGGTGAGGATTTAACGCAAGAATTTGGATATGAATGGTTGTAGTGGCTAATCTGTTGGAAAAACCATGTTACAAGCCAGATGGTCACAAAATATTGAGAAGGTAAGACAAAAGGCTTGGCATGATCAAAACATAAAGAGTAAAACTCTTACGGTGGGTGTAAAAGTTTTACTTTATGATTCAAAGTTTACGCGCCACCCTTGGAAACTGAAGACCAATTAGTTAGGTCCTTATGAGATAGTGGAAATTTTTCCAACTAGGGCATGTAAACTGATGGAACTTAGTGACATATCTCTACCAAGATACTTTAATGGAAGTAGGATGAAAACCTATTTATAGTAAAGTAGGGTTGTAAAAACCAAAATAATAATTATAAGGTGTATGCCATTAGATTAGTTGTTATTTCATTTTGTAGATTAACATTTCTTTCGTGCATGTAATAAACACATGAAATGTGTGTAATTTGTCTTATGATTTTGTTATTTTGACTAGGCTTGTAATAACTCAAAATATCAAGTAAAAATAAATGGAATACTTGTGTAATATTTTAGGTTGGTAGGAGGAAAGACAATGAAGGATGTAAAGTATCACTACAGAGGATTTCAGGTGAAAAATGGAAAAATATCTCATATACGCAATAGGACATGCTTGATGAAGGAAGAAAAAAAGGAAAAAGTGAAATGAATGGAGGAATGGGAAATCTTTGGAAGGGAATGTTAGCTTTATAAGGAGCTACGAGGAAAGGAAGTGTGTAAAAAGGAGGAAGTGTATAAGGGAGAGTGATACATTCTAGGAACATAAGCTCCCTAATGCACCTAGAGGCATGTAGAAAAAAAGTAGAGTAAGCATGAAGAAATGGATTAAGAATTAGTGGGTAAAAGGAAGAAAAATACAACTATCACTAACATGGCATTAATAATAGTTATGGGAATTCTAAAATCTCATGCATGTGAGGAGTAAATGAAGAGAGAATTTATTTCTTATAAAAGGGGGTATAAATAAGAGGAAGGGTAATTTATTGTACTCACTTTACAATGAAACAACATCTTTTGAAAAAAATGTGAAAAAATGATTCAACGCCCAAGTTTGAGAAAAAACCAATCGTCATTAACAAAAATTCAAGCTCTTACATTGATAATCAAAGTGAACAAAAGAATTAGAAGAACAAGAAAAGAAAAAACTTATTTTCAATGG
This sequence comes from Taxus wallichiana var. yunnanensis, assembly GCA_018340775.1. Taxonomy (NCBI): domain Eukaryota; kingdom Viridiplantae; phylum Streptophyta; class Pinopsida; order Cupressales; family Taxaceae; genus Taxus; species Taxus wallichiana. The sequence continues at coordinate 90,537,160 of CM031243.1, forward strand.
CCATTAAAGTGGAGGTTGAGAATCCCTTGAGAATGAAGAACTTTGGGAAAATTAGGCACCCTAGGGTACACTAAAGTGGATTTTGACCTAAAATAAAAAGGAAAGAAGGGAAAGAGAGACACCACATAAAGGAGACAAGCGAGGATTAACAAGTTTAGATTTCACAAGTATCTCAAATTCAACATCTCAAACCACTTCATAGGCCATGATAATCAAAGAAGGTAAGAGAGATGTGGAAGAAATAGTTATGTACCAATATAAGAGGTAGGAACAAGTTCTTCCACACCAAAGAAATGAAATAAGATTATGGTCGTTGTTTAGAAAACCAAATAGGACCAAATTTATAGTATACTCGACTATTAATGTGGAAATGCAATACCCAAAGGATGCTGAAAGAATTGAGCAGTGGGATAATCATGTAACCTCAACAAAATATCAGAATGTAACTATCTTGCACATGAGATAGATGGAATATTGGAAAAGGAAATGGTGTGCTTAATAATCCAGATGGACAATATAGGAAATGATGTGTAGTACCCACTTCCCTTTGACATCTTTTGATGCTTATGCTAACACTGTTGATCACATTATGGACATTATTATGCTTTGATTTAGTATGATGTTAGACATTTGATCATGGATTAGTGTTGATCTTGATTTGGATATGATACATGATGATTATTAGAGACATTCATATGTGGATGATGATATACTAGTTGACATGGATGTTTTATGGATGTTGTTTGGACGTATGATTTTGGATACTATGAGTAGATCTAGAAATGGATATTTTATGATGATGATATAGTTGTTGATTAAAAATGCAAATGATGTAGTTGTTACTTCGATGTTGTTGTGATTCATTTATATAGTTGGTTTTGTGATTTCATTTATATCATGTTGGATGTTCTGATATGGCCATGAGGCCAAAGGAGGTATTTGTGTTTTGTAGGTTTAAAACATCACAACAAACATCGGGGGATCGGAGACCAACCACAATGGAATTCTAGGTGAATTCGATAAGGTCACCATGACAACATGTCTTAAGTGTGTGTGTTGTATTTTGTTAGGGATTCCCATGGGGGGGATTTCCTTTATATGTGACCATGGGTTTGTGTATTTTATTAATGTGTTTCTTTTATTATTGTTGTATGTATTTTATTAGTAATGTGTTCCCTTCTTTTAATTAATTATAATGTGGTGGATTAATGTGAGAAATCATATGGTTAAAATTTAAATAAATTAAATTGGGATATGGGAAAGTAATAATGGAAGTTGTTGGCTATTTGTATTAAATTTGTAAGGGATGTGTAAGTTGTGTAAGAGTTTTGTAAGTCAGTTTTGGAGTATGAAATACTCCACCTCCATGGAAATTCGAATTTGTCCTTTGGGGCTGTTTTAGGAGGCTTGTGGGACAACTTGTCCCATACCTCTAAATTTAATTTACCAACCATACTTATGGTTGGAGAAGTGATTTGTGACTTTTATAATGAATTTTATTAATCATGTTGCATGTTTTTAATTGCACTCTCTTACATTTTATTTAATTTGTTGTCCCTTGAGGTGTGGGCTTTTTGGAGTGTGCAAGTAACTTGTCATATTTTCACCCACCTCTTTATTGTGCTTAGGAGAATGGATTTTGTCTTTTGTGTTTAAATTAGAGGATGTGTAATGTGGCATCCTACATGGATCCACATCATCCTCTTCTCTCCCTCTTCTATATAATTCAAACTCTCTTCTTGTTTTGGGGTTGTTGAATAATTTTGCAACTTCATTGGGGGCACATTTTCTTGTGTTGGAGCTCTTGTTTTTGGAGGAAGTTTGGAGAAATTTTGTATGCTTGGGAGATTGATTTTGGAACTGTGTTATTGACTTTGAAAGCTTGTTGTTTGGAAGCAAAGTAACCATGGAGAGGTAGGAATTTAACTCTCCTTTTATGTTGTTATTTTCTTGTTGTGTTGTGTGAATGGTGCATGTTTTGTTTTATTGTTGGATGGTTGGGTAGAATACCTTAGGAATGGTGTAGGAGAAGGCTATGGGGAATCCATGTGGGGGGCATAAGGAATGCCATTGGCATCAGAATTTTGTGGAGGGAGTTTGGGTTTAGGATCCACCATGGAAAAGAAATAGCTTGCATTTCTTACTTTGTGGGGGCATAAGGAAATATTTGGGGGCATAAGGAGGGATTTGTGTGGGGGAATAAGGATATGTATGGTGAAATTTATTGGTGGTTTGTTACTGGTGGATGCCCAATTCCTAATTGGGAGGCATAAGTAGCTTCCCCCATAGACCTTGCTCCTTTGGCTTGCATGATCAAGCCCGAGTTTTGATTGGAATTTTTCAAATGTAGTTGTGAACTGCTATTTTGTGTTGAATTGTGTTTTAAATTTGAAATGTGTATGTTGAAAGAATGTTGTGTGTTGTGGAAGCTAGTTGTTGCCATGGGTTGAATTACACCTCTTATTGTATTTTGGTTGGGGCTAGGGGCTAATGATGAAGGAAGGATTATCCTTTCATTGGATGTCTTGGTTGGGTGGAGAGCGTTGCCTTTCCCCCTCTTTTGTTGTGATCAACTTGGAGAAAAAAAAATGTGCATGTTGCTGTCCTAGAGCAAAGGAAAAATACAGTTTGATAGTCCCTTGTGAAAAAACATTCATTTGTAACCTTTCCCACTTGTAGTGGATGAAATTGTAATATGTATTTTGTGAAGGAAAGTTGTATGTAATTGATTATGAAAGTGGATATTCGAATTGTGAAAGACATTTACATTTTGATTTTGTTTATTGGAAAGAAATAGAATTCTACTAATTGCATTCAAGGAATGAAAGAATGTAAAGATGTTTCTCTTTTTGAATTAATAAAGAATTGCAAGTTCATCTCTCTTTTACATTGTTGTGTTGAGTTGGAATATCAAATTGTGATTGGAATCTTTGTTTAATTGCAAAGGAAAGAAAATACGTATGGAGGAAGTATATTGTTTTGTATCCTTGGAAATATATTAAAATTGGAAATCAGAATTTGTAATTTATCTTTGAAATGATCTGATTATAAACAACTAAATGTATTGGGTTAGTTTAGAAATAAAAACCACACTTGAATGATGAATTTGATAAACAAATTGCTAGAAATGGAATTTCAGTTATAAACTTAAAACTGGCAAATGAATTTAATTAAAATGCACAGTTTGGACCTGCACACATTAATCAACTTGGAGATGTTAAAATTTAGTATGTTGTATCATAAATGAACTCAAATTGACAAAGAAAACTTAAGAAAACTATTTAGAACATTGCAAAATCGAGCCAATCCTTTCCTCAGCCATTTTCTGTCAATTGTTGGACAAAATTCAAATTGGAATAATTTGAGCAAATTAACTTTCCTAAAACACTTTAAACCCTCCTAGAGAAATCCTCCATGTCTTTTTGGCATGTTGAGTGAAGGAGGAGATCCAATTTAATCAAATTTAGAAGTTGGAAATTACTAGTTGGCTTTTTAAAAGCTTGTAGATCATTTTTGTAAAATTGACCCTTTAAAATTTATCAAAAAGTATAATTTATGATTCTTATGCAAAGAGGGCATTGAGATATTTCCAGAAAGTCCTCATTTTCCCAAAACAGCTTTCTAGCTCAAGTTATGGCCCTCTGAAGTTTTCCTGCCTTGGCGGGAAAATTTGGGAAAATTTTCCTAGCGGGCCCATGCGGCCCGAAAATTTCCTGTCGAAAAATCCTTAGATTTTTTTTTTTTTAAATTTTGGTTTGGGAAAATTTTTGAATTTTTCTCCGCCATCCCGCAGCCAATCAGATGCTTCCACGTGTCCTCACGGGGCAGCGGTGGAGGCGCGACATCATTTTTGCCCTTAGACTTTTTAAATTTTTTTTGAAAATTTTCATCTTTTTCCCCACCGACCCGCAGCCTGCCTGAGGATGCCACGATGCACCTTGGGGTGAAAACGAAGGAGGAAAAAATCTATCATTTTTTTGAAATGTTTTTCTTTAGAATTTTTTTGAAAAAGACCCATGGCCCCGCGCTCCACCCTACCTTGGGAAGACTTCCTTCCGTGGACGCGCGGACCGCGCATGCTTTTACCGCTTTCACCCCATCTCCTCCCTTTGGCAAAATTCACCAAATCTCCCCACCACTCCACCTACCTCCTTCTCCTTCTCCCCTTATGGATGCACCACGTGTCCCCGACATACCCATGGGTGCATCTATGCCGATGGTTTTCCTCCTCCCTCTTGGGTGAAATGCCCCAAATTCTTCCACCGCTCCGCCCTTCCCTTTTTCCCCAACGATGACTCTGAGGCCACCACGTGTCCTTGGAGGACCCATGGAGGCATGGGTGTAAATGGGAAATTTCTCCCACACAAGGAAAAATTCCAAACACCGCCCGCGACCTGCCATCCCAAAATTTTCCTTTCACCCCTACTTGACACGTGTCCCCTTGGGGAAAATTTGACCTCTAAAGTCCGCTTGCTCATATCTTGAGTTTTGAAGGAGTTAGGAGGACTTATTTATATCAATGAAAAGGTGAGAAAATTTCCTATTTAATGGGAATGATTTAGGAAATTTTGGAAGATTTAAGTGTGAGAAAAATCAAGTTGAAAACCTGAGCCTGTTAGGGAGTGGGTATGGTGATATTTTACCCCCTGAACCTAACTGAAACTTCTTACCCTAAAAAAATTGAACCATGCGAACTTGAAATTTGTTAATGAAGGAAGAATATGTTCTAGTAATTTGGATTTTTCTAGAACCTAATAGGGTCAATTGTTGTCTTGCAACTTGGTTGTGGACACTTCTCATAAAAAAATTATTCCATAATTTTCTAACTAACCCTAGGTTGTTTCTTGGGTCTCAAGTGGGTTGTTTTAAATGGGCATCACACTTGGTATCAGAGTAGTGGTTTAAAATATTGGACCATTGGGCACACTAGAAAACTTGGGACATGAAACTCAAACCTAACACACTTTTAAATCTATAAAACAAATTAATTTAGAAAGTGTATATTTTAGTAAACATGGAAGTTGTGTAAAACTTAGCAAAATGAACTAACTCTCGCTTTGGTCTATGCAGGAGGCTTAGACGAAGCGAGAGGAACCTTCACAAAGACTCAGAAACCACCACCACCACCACCACCACCAGATCAGGGTGTAGCATCTATCCTACCTTAGATTCTACAGACCCTTCAAGATGTTAATGCCACTCTACGCGGAGGATTAGGAGGAGGACATGTAACTAGTCATGACAGAGCCCCTTCTATCGAGGGTTAGGTATCTCCTCGACTCAACGAGGAACATAAAGGAGAGAAATCCCATGCAGAGTTATCCAGAGTAGATTCACCACCTAGGGGATAGGGTGAAAGAGTTCTAAAGCATAGAGAGAGGTCTCGGAGCCTAGGATTAGGAATGAGCATGTAGAGCGGCCTAAAGGATGCGAGACCACAACAACGGATCACATCAGGGAGTTCTGAAGCTTCAGCCATCACATTACTCAGGTGACACAGGTGTATTTTAGGCGGAGGCCTGGCTAGTGAGCTTGAGTGGTTAATTCAAGCTTTTCCTTTGTTCTAGTAACACAAAAGCTTGTGTTGCGATCCATCTATTGAGGGATGGAGCAGGGGTATGGTGGAAGAAAGAGGAGCAAAAACTCGATGTAGATTAAGAGACAATGACCTGGGAGCTATTTGAGGAGAGATTCAGGAGTAGGTATTTGTCACAAAGGTTCATACAATAGAGGATCAATGAGTTCCATGACCTTCGATAGGCATCTCTTTCAGTAGTAGAGTATGAGAGTAGATTTCTGGATCTACTCCAGTATGTTGAGTATATGCAGGATGAGCAGGTGTGGATTCACAAGTTCATCCAGGGCCTGAATTTAGATATTAGAGGTATTGTGTAGATCCACTACCCACAAAATTTAGTTAAGGCTATCGAGAAGGCCTATATTACAGAGGAGACTTGGGGAAAGACCTAGTAGGCTAGAGACCGAGTCAAGAGCCGCATACAGCAGATGCAAGATGGTAGATCGAGGGGGTCAGTACCCCTTCCTTGTGGTGGCTAGGGTATAACATAGTCATCCTTTAGGGACGTAGCAGCAACAATCCCACCCACCTTCTAGACCTCCACAGAGAGATGATGCATAGAGAGGTCAAAGTATGGTGCCTCCTCTTGGGGTCCCATCAAGACACAAGGTGGACCTAGAGCTCAGTCAGTGGGAGCTCGCTAGCAGAGACCTCAGCAGACCACAAGCTGGATCATCAGGGTCCACACCATAGGCTTCAGGGAACCTACTGGAGGTGTTACTCATTGGGGAGGATCAAGAGGATGTTTTGGTTGTGGAGTTACTGGACACTTTTGGAGAGATTACCCACAAAACCCTAACAACAAGGGTAAGGCATAGATCTTGAGCCTACGGTTGGTGACATGGGATGTAGCCACAGGATTTATGTAGTAGTTGAGAACCACTAGGTAGAGCATCAGAGCATAGTCATTGAGACCACAAGTAGCATTGGTGGTATTCCTACCTCTGTATTTTTTGATTCTGGTTCTTCTGATTCTTTCATTGCACCATCTTTAGTAGAGCGACACAAGCTGGTGGTAGTTAGGTAGGGTCTTAGTTGGGATGTCGAGATAGATTTTGGAGCCAAGATCTCTATAGAATTCTTAGTTAAAGAGTGTGTAGTGGATTTGGGACCCTTCACCACTTCCTCAGATCTCCGTATCCTTACTTTGGGCTCGTATGGAGTCATTTTGGGTATGGATTGGTTATCTGCACATAGGGCCAGGATGGATTGTTATCACAAGAATATATCTTGTGCAGATGATTTGGGAATTGTGTCGGTGATTTCAGGGGTCGAAGACCCGTTTCTATTCACACCATCTCTGCCATGCAGCTTAAGCGGTGTGTGCGATGGGGTTGTCAGATGTATGTTGTTACAATTAGTGAAAGATCAGAGGATGGGTCTAGTGGACCATCGCTAGATGATCATCTCATTTTGAGAGAGTTTTCTGATGTCTTTTTAGGGGAGCTACCGAGGTTACCACCCCCACGTGAGATTGATTTTCATATAGATTTAGTTCTTGGAGTAGAGCCTATCTCATGAGAACCTTATCAGATGACCACCCCAGAGCTTTGTGAGCTCAATTTGCAGCTTGAGAGCCTTTTGGAGAAGGGCCTTATCCATCCTAATGTATCCCCGGGGGAGATAGTGGACCATCGCTAGATGATCATCCCATTTTGAGAGAGTTTTCTGATGTTTTTCTAGGGGAGCTCTTTGGGGTTACCACCCCACGTGAGATTTGTGAAGAAGAAGGATGGATCCTTGCGGTTGTGTATTGATTACCTTGATTGAATAAGGTCACGGTCAAAAATCATTATCCTCTTCCTCGTATTGATGACTTGTTTGATCAGATGAAGGGAGCCACTATTTTCTCGAATATTGATCTTAAGTCAGGGTACCATCAGCTGAGGATTTCGGAGGCGGACATTCATAAGACCGCCTTCCGCATGAGATATGGGCACTATGAGTTCACAGTGGTGCCTTTTGGTTTGACTAATGCCCCCGTAGTGTTCATGAGTTTGATGAATGGGGTATTCAGAACTTTCTTAGATCGCTTCATGCTCATCTTCCTTGATGACATTTTTCTATAATCACATACGTGCAAGGAGCACGAGGGGCACCTTCGCCAGGTTCTTCAGTGTCTTCGTGAGCAACAACTTTACGAAAACTTGGAGAAGTGTGCTTTCTTTCAGATAAAGGTGCAATACTTGGGACATATCATTTCTAGGAAGGTATCATAGTCGATCCTTCCAAGATTTGAGCCATTATGGATTGGCTAGCACCCACTACAGTGATGATGAGGTGTGCAGCTTCATGGGATTAGCAGGTTACTATAAGAGATTTGTTCAGGACTTCTCTCGGATTGTGCACCCTATTACTTCCCTTTAGAGGAAAGGGAAGAAGTTTGTTTGGTCGGATAGATGCGAGTAGGCCTTTAGGACACTGAAGGAATGCCTCACCACAACACCTATTCTTGCAGTGCGGATCCACAGGGTGAGTTCTTTGTTTGTACAAATGCTTCGTTGGTAGGCCTTGGAGGTGTGTTGATGCAGGAGGACAAAGTAGTGGATTTTGAGTCTTGAAAACTCAAAGATCATGAGCTTAATTATCCAACTCATGATCTTGAGCTTTGTAGTATTTGTGCATGATTTGGTTAGATGGAGGCACTTTCTTCTTGGCGGAGAGATTCACATCAATAAAAATCATTTAAGTCTTTGCCACCTCTTCATGCAACCCAATCTCAATGCTTGTCGGTGGCATGGATGGAGTTTCTTGCAAGTATGACATGGAGATCGAGCATGTGAAGGGGAAGGAGAATGTGGTAGCAGGCACCCTCAAGCAGATGGAGACATTTTTCTATGGCCACTTTAGTGAGCATAGATTTATGGAGCAGGATTCTTTAGCAACTTCCTCTTGACAACTTTTACATTGCAGTTTGAGTAGAGATCGAGTCACAGAGACCCCTTGAGGGGAAGTTTTATGGGTTTTCCTTAGAGGTAGATGGTCTTCTTAGGCACAGAGATATATGTTCCTAGAGATGGAGGCTTGAGGTAGGACATTTTGGTAGAGGCACATCATGCACCCTATTTAGCCCATCCCGGGGTGAAGAAGATGCATACCACCTTACAACAACTATATCATTGCAGAGGACTTTGTCAAGACATGGCTGAATTTGTGTCATGGTGTTTAGAGTGCTAGAGAGTTAAGGCTGAGCATCAAAATTTAGTAGGCCTTCTTTATCCTCATGCTATACTGAAATGGAAGTGGGACACCATTTCCATGGATTTCATTATTGGGCTATCGATGTCGAGATATCACCACGACGCCATTATGGTCACGGTTGATAAATTGACAAAAGTGGCTCACTTTTCTCTGGTGAAGACCACTTATTCTAGAAAGCGATGGCATGAGTATACTTAGATGAGATTGTCAAGTTACACATAATTCCATGCAGAAGATCATTTGTGATCGTGATCCTTTGTACACTTCACATTTCAGGACTACCACGTAGTATGTCCTCGAGATGAGAATAAACTTCAAAGCACAACGAGAGATAGATGGACAAAATTAGCAGGGAGAATCAGATTTAAGAGAATATGCTCAAGATTTATGTGATGGATCAACATTCTAAATGGGAGGAGTACTGCATGTACTTAGTGGAGTTTTCCTACAATAATAGTTTCCAGAGTTCTATAGGCATGGCTCCTTTTCAGGATTTGTATGGTAGAGAGTGCAGGATACCTCTTAGTTGGGATAGGTTAGAGGACAGAGTATCTCTTGGACCAACTCTTCTACAGGACATGGAGCAACATGTGGTGTTGATCAGACATAGATTGTAGGAGGCACAAGACACGTAGAAGAAGTATGCGGATTAGTATAGGATTGATCGCAATTTCGATGTGGGCATGAAGGTGTTCCTTCGTGTTAGGACACATAAGAGCCCTATCCATTACGGAAAAGGTTCTAAGTTATCTCCTAGATTCATTGGTCCTTTTGAGATCATGGAGTGTATTGGCCCTTTGGCCTACCATCTAGCATTTCCACCTAGCTTGTCTTGCTTACCTGATGTGTTTCATTTTTCAATTCTCAGGAGATATATTGCAGATCCTTCTCATGAATTAGATTTGACATCATCGTAGGCAGGATCGGGCGAGGTGATGGTGGAACCCATTCACATCCTCAATCGCAGGACCTTGGGCCTTTGAGGTAGAGAGGTTGATCAGGTTTGGGTGTAGTGGGACATATATGATGAGATTACAGCTACATGGGAGGATGCTACTTCATTACGAGTTTAGTTTCCACATTTGTTCCAATGACTTCCAGGAGGAAGTCGAGTCTAAGGGGAGGGGGATGTAGTACCCACTTCCCTTTGACACCTTTTAATGCTTATGTTGACACTGTTGATCACATTATGGACATTATTATGCTTTGATTTAGTATGTTGTTAGACATTTGATCATGGATTAGTGTTGATCTTGATTTGGATATGATACATGATGATTATTAGAGACACTCATATGTGGATGATGATATACTAGTTGACATGGATGTTTTATGGATGTTGTTCAGACATATGATTTTGGATACTATGAGTAGATCTAGAAATGGATATTTTATGATGATGATATAGTTGTTGATTAAAAATGCAAATGATGTAGTTGTTACTTCGATGTTGTTGCGATTCATTTATATAGTTGGTTTTGTGATTTCATTTATATCATGTTGGATGTTTTGATATGGCCATGAGGCCAAATGAGGTATTTGTGTTTTGTAGGTTTAAAACATCACAACAAACATGGGGGATTGGAGACCAACCACAATGGAATTCTAGGTGAATTCGACAAGGTCACCATGGTAACATGTCTTGAGTGTGTGTGTTGTATTTTGTTAGGGATTCCCATGGGGGGATTTCCTTTATATGTGACCATGGGTTTGTGTATTTTATTAATGTGTTTATTTTATTATTGTTGTATGTATTTTATTAGTAATGTGTTCCCTTCTTTTAATTAATTATAATGTGGTGGATTAATGTGAGAAATCATATGGTTAAAATTTAAATAAATTAAATTGGGATATGGGAAAGTAATAATGGAAGTGGTTGGTTGTTTGTATTAAATTTGTAAGGGATGTGTAAGTTGTGTAAGAGTTTTTAAGTCAGTTTTGGAGTATGAAATACTCCACCTCCATGGAAATTCGAATTTTTCCTTTGGGGCTGTTTTAGGAGGCTTGTGGGACAAGTAAAACTTGTCCCATACCTCTAAATTTAATTTACCAACCATACTTATGGTTGGAGAAGTGATTTGTGAATTTTATAATGAATTTTATTAATCATGTTGCATGTTTTTAATTGCACTCTCTTACATTTTATTTAATTTGTTGTCCCTTGAGGTGTGGGCTTTTTGGAGTGTGCAAGTAACTTGTCATATTTTCACCCACCTCTTTATTGTGCTTGGGAGAATGGATTTTTTCTTTTGTGTTTGAATTGGAGGATGTGTGATGTGGCATCCTACATGGATCCACATCATCCTCTTCTCTCCCTCTTCTATATAATTCAAACTCTCTTCTTGTTTTGGGGTTGTTGAATCATTTTGTAACTTCATTGGGGCACATTTTCTTGTGTTAGAGCTCTTGTTTTTGGAGGAATTTTGGAGAAATCTTTGCATGCTTGGGAGATTGCTGTTTGGAACTGTGTTATTGAATTTGAAAGCTTGCTGTTTGGAAGCAAAGTAACCATGGAGAGGTAGGAATTTAACTCTCCTTTTATGCTGTTTTTTTCTTGTTGTGTTGTGTGAATGGTGCATGTTTTGTTTTATTGTTGGTTGGTTGGGTAGACTACCTTAGGGATGGTGTAGGAGAAGGCTATGGGGAATCCATATGGGGGCATAAGGAATTCCATTGGCATCAAAATTTTGTGGAGGGAGTTTGGGTTTAGGATCCACCATGGAAAAGAAATAGCTTGCATTTCTTACTTTGTGGGGGCATAAGGAAATCTACGGGGGCATAAGGAGGGATTTGTGGGGGCACTACAATATGAATGGGAAAATTTATTGGCGGTTTATTACTTTGGTGGATGCTAAAAATTTTCAATTGGGAGGCATAAGTAGCTTCCCCCATAGACCTTGCTCCTTTGGCTTGCATGATCGAGCCTGAGTTTTGATTGGAATGTTTTCAAATGCAGTTGTGAACTACTGTTTTGTGTTAAATTGTGTTTTAAATTTGAAATGTGTATGTTGAAAGAATGTTGTGTGTTGTGGAAGCCAATTGTTGCCATGGGTTGAATTACACCTCTAATTGTATTTTGGTTGGGGCTCGGGGGCCAATGATGAAGGAAGGCTTCTCCTTTCATTGGATGTCTTGGTTGGGTGGAGAGTGTTGCCTTTACCCCTCTTTTGTTGTGATCAATTTGGAGAAAGAGAAAATGTGCATGTTTTTGTCCTGGAGCAAAGGAAAAATACAATTTGATAGTCCCTTGTGAAAACAAATTCATTTGTAACCTTTCCCATTTGTAGTGGATGAAATTGTAATATGTATTTTGTGAAGGAAAGCCATATGTAATTGATTATGAAAGTGGATATTCGAATTGTGAAAGACATTTAAATTCTTGATTTTGTTTATTGGAAAGAACTAGAATTCTACTAATTGCATTCAAGGAATGAAAGAATGTAAAGATGTTTCTCTTTTTGAATTAATAAATAATTGCAAGTTCATATCTCTTTTACATTGTTGTGATGAGTTGGAATATCAAAATGTGATTGGAATCTTTGTTTAATTGCAAAGGAAAGAAAATACGTATGGAGGAAGTATATTGTTTTGTATCCTTGGAAATATATTAAAATTGGAAATGAGAATTTGTAATTTTAGCTTTGAAATGATCTGATTATAAACAACTAAACGTTTTGGGTTAGTTTAGAAATAAAAACCACACTTGAATGATGAATTTGATAAACAAGTTGCTAGAAATGGAATTTTAGTTATAAACTTAAAAATGGCAAATGAATTTAATTAAAATGCACAATTCGGACTTACACACATTAATCAACTTAGAGATGTTAAAATTTAGTATGATGTATCATAAATGAACTCAAATTAACAAAGAAAACTTAAGAAAACTATTTAGAACATTGCAAAATTGAGCCAATCCTTTCCTCAGTCGTTTTCTATCAATTGTTGGACAAAATTCAAATTGGAATAATTTGAGAAAACTAAATTTACTAAAACACTTTAAACCTCCCTAGAGAAATCCTCCATGTATGTTTGGCATGTTGAGTGAAGGAGGAGATCCAATTTAATCAATTTTAGAAGTTGGAAATTACCAGTTGGCTTTTTAAAAGCATGCAAATTGTTTTTGTAAATTTGACCCTTTAAACTTTATCAAAAAGTAAAATTTATGAGTCTTGTGAAAATAGGGCATGAAAGCTTTCTAGAAAGTCTTCATTTGACCAAAACAGATCTTTCTATCTCAAGTTATGGCCCTCTAAAGTTTTTCTGCCTTGGTGGGAAAATTTGGGAAAATTTTCCTAGGTGGGCCCGTGGCCCGAAAATTTCCCATCGGAAAATCCTTACGATTTTTTTTTTTAAATTTTGTTTTGGAAATTTTTTTGAATTTTCCTCTGCCAACCCGTATCCAACTAAAGGCTGTCATGTGTCCTCATAGGGTAGCAGTGGAGAGGTGCAACATCATTTTTGCCCTTAGACCTTTTTAAAATTTTTGAAAATTTTTCATCTTTTTCCTCGCCGACCCATCAAACCTACTTGAGGGTGCCACTTGGCACCTTGGGGTGATAGTGGAGGAGGGAGAACTCCGTTATTTTTGAAATTTTTGTCTTTGGAATTTTTTTGAAAAATGTGGCCCCATGTGCTCCCACCATGGTGCATGTTGGGAAGACTTCAATATTTTTGTGAAGATGGCGCGGCAAACGGAAAGTGCGCATTTATGTTTTCCCCTTTCACCCCATCTCCTCCCCCTTTGGAAAAAAAAATTCAATTTTTGGTCATGAATCTCCCCACCACTCCACCTACCTCCTTCTCCCTTCTTCCCTCGTGATGTAGTGTGGAGCACCACATGTACCCCTGGTGGACCCACACGTGTGTGTGGACCTTGGATGCCATATTTTCTCCCTCTTGGATGAAATGCCGTAAATTCTTCCACCGCTCGCCCTTCCCTTTTTCCTTGGCGATGACTCTGAGGCCTCCATGTGTCCTTAGAGGACCCGTAGAGGTATGCAGGATCAAATGAAAAATTTATCCCATGCAAGGAAAAATTCCAAACGCCACCCCGTGACCCGCCATCCCAAAATTTGCCTTCCACCCCTGCTTGACACGTTTCCCCTTGGGGAAAATTTGACCTCTAAAGTCCACTTGCTCATATCTTGAGTTTCTTATAGAGTTATGTGGACTTCTTTATATCACCGAAAAGGTTAGAAAATTTCCTATCCAATGGAAATGATTTAGGGAAATTTTAGAAGATTTAAGTGTGAGAAAAATCAAGTTGAAACCCCTGATCATGTTAGGGAGTGGGTATGGTGATATTTTACACCTGAACCTAACTAAAACTTCTAACCCTAAAAAAATTGAACCATGTGAACTTGAAATTTGTTAATGAAGGAAAAATATGTTCTAGTAATTTAGATTTGTTCTAGAACCTAATAGGGTCAACTGTTGTCTTGCAACTTGGTTGTGGATACTTCTCATAAAAAAATTATTCCATAATTTTATAACTAACCCTAGGTTATTTCTTGGGTTTCAAGTGGGTTGTTTCAAATGGGCATCACATGATGTCTATGATAATAGATCAAAGATGCTAGAAAAAATAGGGGTACTCAACTACCTAACTTATCATGTTTCAATAAACATGTTGAATTATTCAAATACCTTATCTCATGGATAAGAGAGAGGTATTTCTATTTTGTGGGTAGGCGAAAGAGAAGATTTGCCACCTAATAAGTAGGATAACAAAGATAAATAATCAAGGTGAGGATTTAGTGTAAGCCCTTGGATATGAATGGTCAAAATAACTAATGCAATTGGATGAAACTAGGTTACAATCCTAATGGTTGTAGAATATTGAGAAGGAAAGACAAAAGGCTTGACATGATCAAAAAATAAAGAGAAAGACTCTTATGGTGGGTGTAAAAGTTTTACTTTATGATTAAAAGTTTTCGTGCCACCTTGGGAAACTGAAGACCCGTTAGCGAGGTCCTTATGAGATAGTGGAAATTTTTCCCACTAGGCCATGTAAAATGATGGACCTTAGCGAGATCTCTTTACTAGGATATTTTAATGGAAGTAGGTTAAAAACCTATTTCCATTAAATTAAGGTCACAAAACAAAAATAATAATAATAAGGCCTATGACATTAGATTAGTTGTTATTTCATTTTGTAGATTAACATTTCTTTTGTGCATGTAATAAACACATGAAATGTGTTTAATTTTTCTTACAATTGTGTTTTTTTATTAGAATTGTAATAAATCAAAATCTCAAGCAGAAATGAATGAAGTAATGTGCAATATTTTAGGTTGGTAGGAGGTAAGACAATGAAGGATGAAAAGTATCACTATAGAGGATTTCGGGTGAAAAATGGTTAAATCTCTTAGATACACAATAAGATATTTTTTATGAAGGAAGGGTACAAATGAAAAATTTAAATGAATGGAGGAATTGGAAATCTCCGAAAGGGGATGCTTAGCTTTATAAGGAACTAAGGGGTACGGAAGTGTGAAAAAATGATGAAGTGTACAAGGGAGAGCGATGTGTCCTAGGAACATAAGCTCCCTAACTTAGTTGGATGCATGTAGAAAAAAATTAGGGTAAGCATGAAGAATCTCACGACACCAACTTTATGGTCATTAAGAATTAGCGGGAAAAAGGAAGCAAAATACAATTTTCATCAACGTAGCATTAATAATAATTATTGGAATAGTAAAAAGGTCATGCATGTGAAGAGTAAATGAAGAGAGAATATTTTTCTTATCAAAGGGGGTATAAATAAGGGGAAGGGTAATTAATTTTACTCACTTTGTAATAAAAACAAGATCTCTTGAAAAAAATGTGAAAAATGATTTAACACTTGAGAAAAAACAATTTAACACTTGAGCCTGAGAAAAAACCAATTGTCATTAACAAAAATTCAAGCTCTGACATTGATAATCAAAGTGAATAGGAGAATTAGAAGAATAATAAAATAAAAAACTTGTTTTTCAGCTACCATTAAAGTGGAGGTCAAGAATCCCTTCATAACAAAGAACTTTGGGGAAATTAACCACACTAGGGTACACCAAAGTGGCTTCCAACCTAAAAGAAAAAGGAACATCGAGGAAATAGAGATACCACATAAATGAGACGAGTGAGGATTTATGAGTTTAGATTCCATGATTATGTCAAGTTCAACATATGAAAGCACTTCATAGGCCATAGTGATAAAAAAAGATAAGAGAGATGAGGAATAAGTAGTTATTATAAAGGAAATAATAATAGAAGAGGCAGGAATACATTCTTCCACACCAAAAAAATGAAATAAGATTATGGCCATTGTTAAGAAAACCAAAAATTACCAAAGTTATTGTACAATGACTATTAATGTCGAAATGTAATACCTAGAGGAAGCTGAAAGAATTGGGTAGTGGGATAATCATGTAACCTCAACAAAAATATCACAATGTAACTATCTTGTACATGGGCTAGATGGAATATTGGAGAAGGAAATGGTGTGCCCCATAAGATAGAGGGAAAATGTAGGGAATGATGTTTATGATAATAGTGTAAGGAAGATGATGGAGAAAACAAGGGTACTCCAACTACTTAACTTGTATTTTTCAATAAACCTATTGAGCTATTCCAATACCTTATCTCGCGAGATAAGAGAGGGGTATTTCTATTTTGTGGGTATGCGCATGAGAATCTCCTGCCACCTAATCAGTGGGGTAACAAGGATAAATAATGAAGGTGAGGATTTTTTACAAGCCCTTGGAAACAATGAAGAGGTGGATAGGATTGGTGATATCCTCAAGTACAAGTGAGGGGGAAAGTTCATGTTCATTGATGAGATAAAGGACCTTGACACAAGATTCGTGGCACTACTAACTACTTCTAAGTTAAGAGGAGCATAAACATGGAATAAGGTTAATAATATATTCCTATTCATCATGCATAAGGTAAGATGAGGAATGGAATAAAATATCTCCTAATTCATTACACATACCATAAATGAAGATGCAACATTAGCACACATGCACAAGAGAAACAAGAAACCATGTAGCAGCTACGAAAAGGAGTTAGTGTTGTAAATATCTCGAGTAGAAAGAATCAAATTCCCTTGGGGAATCAAATTCCCTTAGGGCACGATATTTTTGTTGATAGTATCAAGGAAATTGGCATGCCAAAGGGTGATGGGGAGCCAACATGGATATATCTAGTAGAGGATCCATCTTTGACCATCATGTACAAATAATTCATGGTGCCCACAATGCTTAATAATGCATACAAGGCATGACTCACCAATTGGTTAAAACATATGTGCAATGCATTTGAGAATGATTGGAAAATCCTACACCAAATACCAAAGGAGTTAGATGGAGATGTATTTTTTTTATCACAATGAACTATTCAATGGTAAGGTTCAAAAGGGTTGATGAGACTTCGTCACCACGGGTGAAATTTTCCTATGATTTAGTTGACTACTTTGTTCGATCCATCCATTGGATCAAGGAAGCTAAGAGACTCAATATTGATGCACAAAGAGTTGATGAAGACATCCATACATTGAAAAATACTTATAAACACCCTAATAGATATGCCCATGAAGAGAGGCAAGTAACTTATAGTTTTCAACTCACTATATGAGAAACTATTGTGGTGAATAATGACGTGCATAAACTCTTGTTTTATCTACATTTGAAGAATATGAATCCGAAATGAATATGCATAAGAGGAGGAACCAAAAGAAGAGATTATTAAGCCAAAGTGCCTATTTCATAGTGCATGAGAGAAAGTATAACACGTTAAAAAAATTACAACAAGAAAGCGAGAGTTAAAGCACACAAAAATGCTAACCAGAGAAGAAGAGAAAGTTGAACATGAGGAAAGGGTCTATCTCGGTGTTAGGAGGAAGGAAAGAAATAAGATACAACACAACTTAGTGACATAAGCACCATAGAAGATCCTAACCAATAAAAACATCACTATAGGATCAAGAAGGGGCTCAACATTGAAGGAGTGACACAAAACTCTCTAGTTTAGGGTAATTAATTTTACTCACTTTGCAATAAGTCACCCCAAAAGGTGATTGAGGTAGAAGATAATCCTGAGGGGTCCAAATAAAGAAAATAAATAGGAAAAGTCATAAGGAAAGAGGTGGCCACACAAGTAAAGTGGATGTAGAGTAAGACCTATCAATTTTAGGTAAGATTCCAATACGAGGAACTAGAGGTTGAATTAGATGATGAAGAAGTAGACCCTAAATCTACCCAAACACATAAAAAAGGTCGATGTGTGTAGAATATAAAAAGGGGAAGAATATTAATGAATTATTCTGTTAGGATTGTCTAACAAAAATTTTGGCGAGAGTGTTCTTTAAAAAAGTATTGTCATTTTATTTGAATGAATGTCGGAAAAGCCACTACAAAACATCAATGAATCTTAAATATACATGGCCTAATCACAAAAGATGGAGGAATACCTCGAGAGAAAGAAAGTGTACATTACACGAGATCCAACATGAAAACAAAATTATATGGGACAAATACGAAAACATGGAAACTAAGGCCAAAATATTGGAGGAGCGGATAATAAGAAATTAGCCCAAACTTACATAAGACAATCCACTCATTGTAGGAGACAATATTAATGAGTAAGAGAAACACATGAATTTTTTATTCAAAAATATTGAAAAAAGGAAAGAATAAGATGGTAAAAAGGTGATGGTAAAAATGTATGAGTCACTTGCAACAAAAGGATTGAAGTATGTGAGAATAGCAAGAGGTATTGAGAGGCCAAGGCTGAGAAGGATGACAAGTTACTTAAAGTGCTCTATAAGTAATCAAGAGTAACCAATGTGCACATAAAAGGATTGATTGATAAACTAGAAACATTTGAATCTTAGCTAGAAGATGACTCTTTGGAAAAAGCTAATAGGAAAAAAATAATGAGATAATGTGAAGTAGTTAGCGAAGATTTCGTAGAAAACAAATAGAGGATAAAACAAAAACTAGAAAAGCTAAAAAATCTCACGGATACGAATAAGACAAAGCTAGGGACCACATGTCAAGAGTTAAGAAAACAAGTTAGCAATATGCACAAGATTGTAAACAAAAGAATAAAATGTGCTACATTTTTAGCCAAATAGTTACACAATTGGACAAATTGGACCAAATTATTCATGAAGAAGTCAATAAGTGGAAATCACATGAAGACTTGCTACAAGTTGAAGTGCCAAAATTTCTTGAATATATTTAATAAATGTTTCCACAGAAGGACAAAAAAATTAGTATGGGGTGATGTTAGGCCCATGATTTTGTATTCTTTATTCTTTAAGATGTCAAGGGACAAAATATTATTTATTCATGGTCCACTATTCTTTGAAGGGATGCACAAAAGTTTTAGGAGGATGTGCATGATAGAAAAGGGGGGAAGTGAACATGCTAAGGAAGTAAGATAAGGGAAAGTGCAAAAGAAAATTAAATAATGGTCATGTAAGAAAAGAACAACACTAAAAAAGATGGAGAAATATGTAGAAAGAAATGATAAGATGAAGACATGTAGAGTGAAAGAGGATACAAATAACATAAGTCTAAAATAGCCCTTAAATTGTGGATTAAATCAATTCTATGGAGCTGACGAAGATATTGGTTAAATTTAGAGTTGAGGATAAGAAATAATCCTTCAAGAGTGTTACCATGTAGAGAAGAGGTGAGGCAGCATGTGGCTATTTTTACCCATCGCCTAAATGTACTAGTTAAAGCGGTAGTTGTGGCGAGGGGCTATTATTAGATCTTGGAAGACTAGGTGAAGAGAAAGTCCACACTAGTATAAATACCCATGAGGGGACCATTGTATAGAGAGAGAGAGATAGGATTTTGAGAGTTAGAGGGCACAACCTTGTATATTTTGAACTGTTAATGGTTGAGTATGAAGGACAATGAAATATTATGATTGTAATTGGGTTATTGTTGATTAATATATGAGAAATATTTGTCTTGGTAAATAATTGGATTTGATATTCATTCATGTTATCATATAATTACTCAATAATATATATCTACTTCAACCTTGCTAACCTTGATGGAACACGGAGACCATTCACGCTTCTCGGTGAGAATGCCCAAGAAAACACTACGATGTGATAAACCAACACGAAGGGTTGGCATAATATTACACATGTAAGTTATCATATTTTCATGCACATGAGTACATATGAGTACACTAGACACATAACATATAAAATATTCTTATCTATTATCTTTGCAAGGGATGGTATTAATATTGTAAGATTCAAATGTAGCTAGGAGGTTTTTAACAATGATATTGTATGTAATTAGTTTTTCCTCCTTTTTTTGATAAACATCACCAACCTGATTGATAATGAGTTGAGAATCTCCAAAAATATGAAAATTTCATGCTTATAGGGGTAGGCCACTGGATAGGCCAAGTAATTAAACTAAAATGGAAAGTAAATGATCTATTATAGCTTAATCAGATGTTATGTAAAGCAATAAATAACACCTAAGTAAATAGAGTAAATGAACCAAGCAACTAAGAGAGTAGAAATGTAAAACCCAATGTGCAAGGAGAGTTAAAAAGAGCTTAGTTGATTCGACATTGTTCGGGATTGTGTCGCAAAGAAGACTGGATGAGAAGAATGCAAGAATGACTATGCGAAGGCCAAAAAAGTGCAAATCCAAGTTGTTTGAGAAAAGCTGGAGCGCTTTGGGATAGATGAGGGCACTTGGGACACCCTGGTCTAAGATTTGGGTGCTATGGTCCATACAGGAGGTCCAAAACTAGATTTTAGTAGGGTCGCCAAGTGATGGAATCCTCGCTACCTATAACGTATATATCGCTAAACTATGTTGTATGTCACTGGTAATAAAAATTGAAGAAGAGACTAAATTAGAGCTACACTACATCTCGGACCCAATGTAGTTCTCTCTCTCTATGTGTGTGTGTGTGTGTGTGTGTGTGTGTGTGTGTGTGTGTGTGTGTGTGTGTGTGTGTGTGTGAAATTCATGCCCTAGGTGCTCTTGTGCTAGTCACACTTTGTGAAGTAGTGAGCTATAACTAGATGTAGAAATGTAATAAATGGTGGATGGAATAGAATAAACTTCCCTCTATGTAGTGTGATGCAGATGAACTAGCCTTGTCCCTTTTGATGGAGCTAGATGGATGCAAATAGAGCCTTTAATGGATGCAAACTTAGATGATGGTAGTAGTGCCTAGTGCTTGGTACCTCATTATGGTCTCATAAATTTATATTTATATCATTCTCTTGATCTAATTTCATAATTAACCCCGAAATGACCGACCACTAAAAATATGGAAAGCTCAAATGGCTAGAAAGTTCCTAAAAGATGGAGGTAAAGTGGGAAGAGGATTAAGGTGCCCCGAATGGGACTAGGGCACCCCAATACTGGCCTGAGTACCCCAATTAGGGGTAGAATGACACAAAAGGACAAAAAAACTAGGCATGTATGTGCGGGAGGTCGGCAGTGATGACAAAAAACAAAGTAAAATGGCCAAAAAATGGGGGTTAATTAGTACTTTCTTCACTCAAAAACCATATGAATAATAGTATGAGACTGGGACTAAATAATACCCAAAGTGCATGATTTTTGTGTAAATTTTCCCTCACTTTATGTTGGTGAGCGAAACACTCGGTAACATAAAGTAGATAGAGATACGTACCGATGTCCATTTAGAGTAACATATAAAGCGTGTCGAAGGACTAGACAAAGCGTGGAGTGACAAAAAGATGGAGCATGGAAACTAAAGATGCAAAAGAGCAAAAAGTGATGAGAGTGAACCTAGGGTGGAAATGCGTGTGTAGTTTCGATGTGTGTAATGTACCTACATGTTAGTATGAGGTGTGTGTTGTCATAAAATGTTGTTGTTATTGAAGCCATTTTTGTTGTCAACTACATGCTTTTCATATGAATGGACCTACAAGGATAAGATAATCAAGTAGTCAAATACATATGTATATATGTGTAAAAACACATGTAAAGATGCATGTATATAGTAAAAAAACATGTAATGGAAATGAAAAAGGAACATGTGTGCACTGATCCATGATGAATGTTGGTCCCATTATTGAGTTTGCATAATGTGCCTTGTTTTTCCATGATCTGAATATGCTCACAAATGTTTCATTTTTGATTTCATGGTCTGCATTCACATTTTCCAACTGAATATCTTGAAAATTCCCTCATTGTTGTTATTCGCCCTAAATTGAAGTAAAATCCAAGTTTCCCCCGTTTGTGCCCTGATTTATTCATTTTCATGGGCTGTACCATTTTCTCCTTTGCCAAATCATGAAAGAGCTCGAAATTGATCAAATCTGAATTTGTGCAAGTGTTTCCCCAATCCCAAGGTCACAAATGATGTCAAGAGATGATTCAGTTGGTTTAAAATGAAGAATTCTGCCTTCCCTGTCAAAAATTTGGTTTCTAGGGCATTCCCTAAATTTTTCACGTTTTGACGTGCTCTCGGGCCATCAAATTTATCATTGTAAATTCTATGCTGACATGGCAGGCTCTCATTGGCCGGGTGCGGTCGGAAAAAATGTTATAACTTGTCAAATTTTCAATTTTTGGTGAAGGGAGAATTTGCTCCGCGGCCCCGCATTTGCCTAGTGTGCCTACGTGGCATGATTCGATTGGACAGATGGAGCAGCAAGTGGTGGAGGTCACTTAAAAATTTTGCCTTCATTTTTGCAAATTTCTCAAAATAAAATTTTTCCCGAAGGCCCGTACCCAATGGGAGGGTGACACGTGGCACAGGGAGATCAAACAGACAGCGTGGGAGTTGGGAAAATTTTATTGTTGTAGACTCAAAGATGTCGGAAGAAAAATTTTCCCCACGCCCTGCAGTGCCACAGGGATGTGCTTATGTGGCTTGATGTGATTGGTCGAGGATTGGCGGGTGGCGGAAGTAACTTAGGAAATTTTTCTTCCATTTTGGAAAAATTTCTCAAAATTAAATTTTTGCTCGAAGGCCCACAGTGAATGGCATGATGAAAATTTTCCAGGAGGGCTAGGTGGATGGTCAAAGACTTGGAAAATTTTGGTGTTTTTTGGCTCGGGGTGTCAAAGGAAAAATTTGGCCCGCGAGCCCGCAACCATTGGAAAGGGGACATGTGTCGGGAGATCGATCAAAATAGTGGGAACTTAGAAGAATTTGAAAGTTTTTAATTGCAAAATGCAAAAGGAAAATATTTTCCCAGGGGTACGCACCCAATACGAAGTGGACACATGTCCAAGAAAGTTAGCATGGATGGGTGGAATTTGTGAAAATTTCGAAGTCTTTTAACTTCAAAGTGTTAAAGTTACAATTCAGCCGAAGACCCATGCCTAATGGAAGGGCAACACGTGGCATGGGAGGATCAAATGGGCGACAGTGGATTCAAATTTTTTTCAATTTTTTGGGCTCAAAACATCATGGAAAAGTTGGAACCAGGGCACGCACCCAATGGAGGGCGACGCGTGTCCATGGGAGTAAGGGAAAAGCGGGGTGATGCATGTTTTTTTTGGATTTTTGCCTTTGGAGGCAAAATTTTAAAGTAACATTTTGAGCCAGATCTCCACGTGAATCACAGTGTGACACGTATGCACAAGGATGAAATGGAGAGGCAGAGGCTTGGAGGTAGTTGAAGTTTTTTAACTTCAAAAGGTAAGAAGGAAAATTTCGGTTCAAGGTCCCGCCACCAATGAATAGTGGACACGTGTCCGACTTTCAATGGAAATTGGAGCATGGAGGAAAGGTGATTTTTTTCCAAATTTTAGCGAAAAATAAACCCGCGGAAAACTTGATGAGTCGGCTCCGCATCCAATGGGAGATCGACACGTGGCAGAGAAACAACGGGCATTCGGGGGGCATGAAACATTTTGAGAAAATTTTCCTTTTCTCAAAATGGGGAGAAAATTTGTCATTTTGGCCCGCGATTTTCAAACAGGGTCCACAGGAGGACACGTGGCGCATTCAGGGGCCCGTGGGAAAATTTTCAAAAGTTTTCCAAAATTCAAAAGGTGTTTAAAATGCTTTTTAAGGATTGGGGGCCCGCCCAATCATGTTTGGACACATGTCCCACCTTGTGTAAAGGAAAAAAGGTAATTTTGGTGCTTTTTAGAGAGGATTTGGATCTGCCACGTGGAAGGATGGCATTTAAAGTTGATTTTAATCAACGGCAACTATGCATTTTCATTTTTTGGTGCCATTGGAGCTCCAAGAAGTGTGGAATCATCATTTTTGCACCAAAACACATGAAATTTTATATGAATCTGCATCCCTTTGACCTTTAAACACAATGACATCATTTATTTGAGCTGATTCGGTGCCCTATAGTGTTTTTCGTGAGATATTTTTCTCAGCCCATGAAAAACACGTGAAAGGTAAAAATGAAAAGTTGCAGAGTTAAAAATGATGAGGGAAAAAGGTGAAAAATGATTGCAAATGCATGTTGGCATGGTGGAATGCCAAAAATGTGACCCTGGGATGGATAAGGATTTGAGTTCATGTAATATTTTAAAATATTTGTGCATCTCTGGCATTTGGCGAGCTGTTTCATAGTTTTATATCATTTTTCATGGATAGGGTTTTGTAACAAATTTGATCCCTTTGGCATATTCTTTGCTTGGGATGCAAGGATCCAAGTTGGCATAGGATATATCATATAGTTTGGAAACATTTTAGGAGGTCTATTGAGAATTTTGGAGAAAGAGAGAAGAAATTTCACAGGAAAAAATTGGAAGAAGTCCATTTCCTTTTTGAGAAACTACCTGAGAGCCATTTTGATTCCAGTTTGCATCAAATGTTCATCATGTTGAGTTGGTTTCAGCTGTAAAGCCATCAACAAGCTTTGAGATTGTCTAAATAACATTCCCTTGTTGATATATTTGATCAAATTCTTGGATTAACTGGTTTTATCTCTTGGCAAAGCTTGCATGCACTTGTATTTCAGTATGTTTTCAATTTGTGTTTCATGCTCATGTTGCAATCTTGTGTTTGGGATATTTATTGGTCATACATGGTCTCATTTCTTATAGAGGGTTTAAAGGCATCTGTAATCTTCCATTAGAAGAGCATTCATTTGAGGGAGATAAACAAATTTAAATTCATCTTACCTTTTAAATTGAGGGCGTTTATAAACCTTTGGGTGTACCTTAGGACATGATCTAACAAGGGGTTCTGAATGCTTTATTGATATTTTGCTTCAAGCCTTTGTGGTAGGCTATCAAAGTTTGTATGGAATAGTGTAGATTTAGGCATCCATATGTGCACACATCCTGGTTGAAAGAGCACTGCAAATTCATTGAAATATCTCTATTGTTTAGGTGTTGTAATTCTTTTGCAAGGTTTCCCAAAGAAGGTGATGACTCCTAACTACTCTTGTCCCAATATCTCTCATCAGAATTTCACTTTAAACTAACTCATCCTACCTACAATACCCCTGCATCTACATTGTGTGTCCACAAAATAATTCAATCCTTTCACAAAGATGCACAAAATTGATCAGGGTTTTATCATGTCTTTAGCAGCTCTAGCTTTGTTTTGAGAACATTTCCATCATTTAGTAGTGATAGACTCCTTTGAGTTTGGATAATGGATATTTGATCATGTTTTCACAAAGCCTCCTCCACATCATATACAAAACACAAGGATATCTTCATCTCCTTACCATATAGGGGCTGCAATATAGGTTCTCTTACCTTGGTTGATAGGCACAACCTAAAATAGTGAGGGTTAGATCAAAACCCTTATGAAGGTGCTATCCACTCCCTCAATTATTGAATGCAAACAAGTAGATAGGTGTGATCCTTGGCTACAAATGACATACAAAACATCTATCTATCCTTGAGTGTCTTGTGCAGATTCATGATGTTATTCAAGTTGTGAAGGAGATTAAATCTAGATACCAACAATGATAAAAGTTGTGAAGAAATGATATCCTGTATTGTGAGTTTTTTGGGTGGTCTCACGCCACCCTGACCAAAGAAGTGTAGGGAGAAAGATGCATTATTCTCCAACTTGTAACTGATTCCCTGAAGATGTATGAAGATATCTTTGTACTTCTTGGTTTTTGGGTGATCCGACGCCACTGCTAAAGTAGTGTAGAGAGGAAATCCGTTGTATCCTCTAACCTGTAATTGCTCCCCAAAATGGTAAGGAAAACCATGTCCTGTAAATCTGCCATGTACAAGGTTTGTAGACTGGTGTGAACCCACTCATTGTATAACCCAAAATGTCAGGACAGAAACTAAACTAAACTGTATCGGTAGAAAACACTTACAAGTGTGTATAACCCCAAAATATGCCCCCCTTTGAGGGTGCATACAGCGTTATTGAAAGGAGAATGCGGCCCCAAAAGAGGACCAACCACATAAAATATGGCCTATAAGGGGAAGGGAATGCGCTTGGTAGAAACAAAGGTACACACAAACAAGTGTCTAGAGAACAAGTATTAGTACAAACAAACATGCATGTAAAAGAAAATGCTATATAAACAATGTAAAAGATAGAAAGCAAGTAAAAATGTAAGAAGACAATCATATACCTCCAAGGTGGGTTACAAACATCTGACACCACTCATGATGTCACAATACATGCAAGGCCATAATGACCATATGCAAACAAATAAATATGTAGACCAAACAAATAACAATGCCCACATATAAGAGAAAACAAAAACAAACAAGTACATATAACAAATAACCATGGAAGAAAGTAATCACTGTAAACAATGTGACACAGTAAAAAGCTTGTAAGAGACAAATGTGGATGCCCCGGGAACAGGCGTGGTAGTTAGCATGTTATAAATATAAGCATGTCTATATGGTAGAGATATGTCAAAAACGTGTATAACCAAGTAATGACAAATTTGTAAGTATAAAATGAAACAATAACACCTTAGTAAGAAGAGCGAATGTCATCGGGATATGTGGATGCCCCCAAGAACTATTGTAGGCGTGGTAGAATGCGAGCATTCATGCTATAGATGCATGTAAGAGACTGTATCTCTAATCAAAACTAAATAAAGACATAAACACACATGTCTATCTAACCGTATGGTAGAGATAATGACAAACAAGAAACCTATCTAGCATGTATAACAAGACGGCCATATACAAGAAAATGCAAACAAGAGTAAAAACAACCAAGATATGCAATATGCTTTAGATGGATGGAATGGAATGCAAGATGGATGATATGAGCCACATGCCCCTCACATGAATGGATTTGTATGTAGTGAGGTTCATTTGGTTTTCCACCTTAGAAATCAAGAATGAATCGTGAAACTATGTAAAGAGTGTGTCATCGGGAAATGGTCAAAGCGTGTGTGGATGTGTCTCAACACATCAAAAATATTATCATTGTGATGAGTGTGTATGTGTGTTGATGATATGCAACCTAGCGATGAAGTGTGTACGTGACCCTATAGATGAAGTGTACATCACAACAATATGATCAAAGAGAGTGATGATTTCATATCCCTTATAAGCGAAGGGTGAGGAGGAGAAACATGATAAAGAAGTAATGGGTGGAAGAATAGAATTGGGTGGAGCCATAGGAGGATTAGGATGAGTACGATGAGTAGTAACAACATTAATAGATGGATCAATCCTAGGCATAACAAAGTGAGGAGGATGTTGAGTATGCACATGCATGAAATTAGCATCATCATGTTGAGTATGACAGTAGTAACTATACTAGAAACCTTAGTAGGCACAAAAGTAGGATAAGACGATTGAGTCATGACTTGATAAGGTGAAGACATGATCGGAATAAAGAAAGGGTTGGATACATTGGGTTCACCAAAATGATTAAACTAAAATGGAAAGTAAATGATCTTCTAGATTAATCAATGCTATGCAAAATAGTAAATAATAGCTAAGTAAATAAAGTAAATGAACTAAGAAACTAAGCGAGTAGAAATGTAAAACCCTAATGCAAACGAGAGTTAGAAATATTTTAGATGATTTCATGACTGTATACCGAGACTATGTCGCAAAATGTAGGAATGATTGTGTGAAGGCATAGAAAAGTGTATCTCCAAATGTTTGATTAGTAGAGGAGAAACCGAAGTAATGGGTGGAAGAATGGGTGGGCACACAGGGAAGGATGAGGGCACCTGAGGCACCTTGGTCTAAGATCTGGGTGCCTTGGTTTGTGGAGGAGGTCAAAAGAAAAAACTAGATTTGCAAGGTCATCAAGTGATGCGAATCCTTCTATTCATGTCATGTTTATATCGAAATATTTTAAACCGCACTATAAAATGTGTATGTCACCTTGGTAGTCAAAGATGAAGAAGAGACTAATCGAGTATTGCACTACATCTTAGAACCGATATAGTTCTTTCCATGTGTGAAAGTTGTGCCCTAGGTGCTCTTTTCTCAGTCACACTTTGTGAATTAACGAGCTATAACTAGATGTAGAAATGTAATAAATGGTGGATTGAATAGAATATACTTCCCTCATATGTAGTGTGATGCAGATGAACCATCCTTGTCCCTTGTGATGGAGATAGATGGATGTGAATGGAGCCTTTGATGGATACAACCTTAGGTGATGGTAGTAGTGCCTAGTGCTTAATCCTTCATTATGGTCTCATAACTTGATATTTATATGGTTTTGTTGATCTAATTTTGTAAATAACCCGAAAAGGCTGACCACTAAAAATATGGAAAGCTCAAATAGCTAGAAAGTGCCCAAAAGATGGAGGTAAAGTGGGAAGAGGATAAGTACACCTCGAATGGGACTAGGGTTCATGGGGCACCCCAAAGAGTAATGCCCGTGTGCCCCGGTTAGGGTTAGAATGATGCAAAGCAACAAAACATACTAGGCATGTATGTGTGGGAGGTCAACAGTGATGATAGAAAGAAAATTAAAATGGCTAAAATATGGGGGCTAATTAGTAATTTCTTCACTCAAAAATCATATAGAGAGTAGTATGAGAAGTCAGGAATAAATAATACCCAAAGTGCGTGATTTTGTGTCTACACCAAGTATTAGTGCTTCATACTCAAAAATGCTATTTGTGTAGGAAAATCCTAAGTGGTAAGCAAAGGGCATGGGCTTACGATGTGGCATGATGAGAACAATTTTTTCCCCAACTCTAGTAGTGTAATGAGAACCATAAAAATACATATTCCATACCTCCAAGTCGATGTTGTAAGTAGTATAATCATCTCAAAAATACTTAAAAACAAGTAAAGTGTTGTCTACATGGGGCTACAAAAATCGATCAACAATAACTTGTCCCATTATAGATTTTTTTGAAAAAAATTGAGATAAAATTCAATAAGTAACATTAGCCATCGATCTAAATGATGGGATAAATTCATTCATGAGAGAAATTATCAGTAATGGGTCTACCTTGGTAATGACATGAATTTTTGTGTTTATCATATATCGACGAAGCTTATCCATGATAAAAATTAATCCTAAGAAAATTTCTCGATGCAACTAAAATTATGCTCATATGATAAAACTTATGACTAATATAGTAGACAACATGCTCTCAATGAGCATCATCATGTTGTACAAGTAAGGCACCTAATACATGAAAGGTGATAAAGATGTACAAAAGTAGTGGTCGCCCTAAGGCTGGAGGTGTCAAACTGATGGGTTGAGAAAATAATATATAATGGAATCAAAATATTGTTAGCACCTCTCATCCCATACAAATTTGGTATCTTTATTCATCAATCGGGTAAATGGTTGAGTTTTATGATCAAGTTGTGTGATGAATCAACAGATAGCTTGGATGTTTCCTTGTAATGAACACGACTAGTGAAGGTTACTGGTTGGAGGCATATCTACGATAACGCAATTTTTTTATGGGTCAATTTTAATAATCCAATGTGATATGATATATCCTAATAGCTTGCTGATAGTGACTCTAAAGACACATTTTTTAGGGTTGAGCCTTACATTATATTACCTCAATCATGTGAAGAGTGTGCGAAGATCTTGAGCATGGTTAACAAAATGCTTTGATTTGGTAAGTATGTCATCAAGATAGTCTTAAATGATATATGAGTCATGACATGTTGATAGGTTGATCCGGTATTCTTGAGACCAAAAATGATCCATAAACACCAATAAAAATCACTACTAGTTAATTGTTTAGCGGGAACTTAAAAATTCATCAACTTTTAGGACTTTAATTAATCCAAAATTGATCAGAATCTGATTTTAAAAACTAAATTATGACTGATCCAAAACTGATTTTAAGTTCCCTTAATTCATTGTTTGATCAAGTCATTCAAATTCAAGTTTACCGATTTAACTGATTTTCCCATAATTATCAAAACTAATTAAAATTTTACATCCACATTAAAATTTGAATTAAATCTAAAAAAATAACCAGAATTGAAAGGTAAAATTAGACAACACAACATAGGGATTTTTTATGGGGTTTGGAATAACTACATCCCCGAGTTTGTTTAGAATCGATCTATTAATGTTCATATTTGTAAATATATTTAAAATCTTACAAAATCAAATAATTAATCATATGAAACCTTCCAGAAGTCCCTGTGATCTCGTGAGCTCTGAAAATAATCAAAATTCACTCTTCATGTTTGTTCCCAAATTCGCATTTGACCATCTTACAGTTCACGGAAAAAAGGATTTACAATATCCACATATAAACTATTAATCAAAAGAATGAATATACCATACGTAGCATCTTTGAATTCTCAGCAAATTTCTAGCTCTGCCCAAGACTTGGTTTTGCTCCTAAGTGCTTAAAAAATAAGGATTTCAAAAACATCATGTTATGGTCCAATTACACAGTCCTTCCAAAAATCCACTTTAAATAAAAACGAGCTCATTATATTGCTCTCCGAGCTATCGTGGTGTAGTAGTAGAGCTATGTTTTATCACTCGCAAGGTTAGGGGGTCGAGCTCCTCTAACCACCCTTATCTCCATATTTTCCAAAGTGGGGAAAAATATCACACTTTTTGGGGTATAGGTGAGTGGAGTGTTTAAATAAAGGGAAGCAAATTGGGTTTGTTGGCTTATGGGCCACATAATGTTGAGTGCCACATGGTCCGGATGGTCGAAGGTGGTTGAGTTGAGATGCCACGTAGGTGGTGGTGGCATGGTTGGTTATGCCATGTAAATGGCCATTGTGGCAATGATATGTTTGGATCGCTATTGGAGATATGGGCTTGGTGGTTAGGATGGTCAAAGAGGAGTTAGGGCGAAGCAATATGGCAAGATAAGTGTGGTAAGGTGGCGAGTTGGAAGAAAATGAGCTGATGTATGGTTTAGGTGAGCTAAACCAAGGCAAATCGATCCGTTGTAACATTACAATGCTTAATATAAAATATCCCACATTCACCCAGTAACTACACCGTGATGCATATATATATAAATTTGTGGCAATGCTAAAATGAATAAGTGGCTTCAAAGACACCCCTCCGATAAAAAAATGTGTTGACCTTGGTGAGGGCCCCAACCAAAAAATAGTGGGGCCCACCTTTCTAAAAATGAGTGTCAAAGATGGAGTCACAAAACCAATTTTTAAACTTTTTCCCACATGTTATGACTTGATTGGCCATCTGACCCTACTTTTTCCCAACTTTGACCAAGATTTGATCACTGGTAACTTGAGCATACAAAATCCATTTTACATGTTTCAATAGGCACTAAAAATATCTCAAAATGCTCTACTGTACTGTAATGTTTAGGGATATTTATGCATTGAGAATACCGAGTATGACACTAAGGAGAGGGAACAAAAATATTCATGCTTAGGAATAAGGTGAATTTGAATTCGTGAAAGGATAGGAAAGGAAACGCGTGTCAGGATAAGCTGATTTGGGACTTAACTATTTTTCATGATTACGGGATATTTTCATATATAGTGTGTAGATCACACATCGAGATGGAGACTTATGTGACACACAACTACGTTATTTTGGGATGAGCGTTTGATGAGCGCCATGCACAAGTTGAAGATAATAATAGGATTACTACTATCAGTTAACTATAGGAGATATATTATTAGCGCACTTGCATGTGTACATGTTATTGTAATGGCACATGGCTATTTTTAGTAAGTGACCTATTTTTGGAGGTGCGTAAGTAGTTAAGGGAAAGTCCCCACCCCTATAAGTATGTATTAGTTTGTGTAGTTAGAGAGAGACAATGTGTATGAGCTATTGTAGAGTTATGCTGCTAGATCTGATGCATACATAAACTTATGATGTTATTTATTGTAAGAAGCTTATGTATTTACTGTGTTTAATATAATGGGGTGTATTGGCTTGAAAATGGTGTTAAACATAATCAGAATCGGTTCTTGTATGGTTAATCCTATCATTTGTATTATTTAATTCATAATTCTTTAAGATCTATATCTAGTTATGATATGTGAAAATTTTATGCTATTTGTGGATCGAATACATTATATCTTCATCATGTTAACATCCGCACAAGCAACTCTAAGGAGGATCCTGGTATCTTTACACACTTTGAGTGAGTTCTCAACTAAGGATGGGTAATGTGCTAGTGTGCCTAGGCTATTAGTGGTAAATTCTAGTCTCGCATCATTGGTTTCCATTCCGGGACCTCATTTTCATTTGTTTTCAGGATGGTTCATGATGAAGACATACCACTTGACCCTATCAAGTGTTGAGGAGTGGATAAAATATCTAGAAGAAGAGTATGCAAATAGGTTCAACACTAGATCTAAGTTTGACACACACACATGGTTAGAAAATAATATATATGACTATTTAGATGAGAGATTATTTTATATTTTCCTAGTAGAACTATACGAGTGGCTAGTTTCTTATGTTTCTAAATGGAATTGGAGCTATCGCACACTTGTTTTTACGCAAGAAGAATTTAGGCCTCTATGATGCTGATCTAATTTGGACACGTGTTGTGGATACTTGGTTACATGGTGTTTTGAATAGCTATATTCTGGAGTACTTAATTTCCACTTATTCTTTCCCAGAGGTAGGTGAGTTCAAATTTTTATGGTATCCCAGGGGAAATTACTTGCAAGGTATTCCACTAGTGATCAAGATCTTGATGGTAACCCTAAACTTGGAGGAAAATCCGATGGATAGCTAAACCCCACCACATGTGGGGGCATGAGAAGGTTTGGTGAAAGATGGTGGACCTAGTGGCAGAAAAGTAGAGAGAAGAAAGACAACTTAAGTACAATGAGGTGCACGAGAGGGAGATAGATAAGCAACATGACATTACGGAATGGATGGCCTTGAGGAGAGAGATGGATCATGAAGGATTTAGAGCTCCCGTAGAAGGAGTAGAGCCAGAGCATCAAGAACTCCCCATTTAGGAAAACATGATAGGGAACCATCCTCAGCCTCACATGGGAGTGTGCCAGTAGAGACGACCTGGGCCATGGGCGCACATCTGAATCTACCTAGCAACCTTGCCCTTGCACTTGGTTTTCTAATATCTATTAGATCAAGTAGTCAGCAAGGTAATTTGGGAAGTATGGAAGCAAGAGTAAGTCACATAGCAAGTACATATATGACAGGGAAGACATCTTTGTTGTTGTTTGGAGGTACCTTTTCAAGTGCTTCATCAACACATAATTTGAGCGCATAGAATTTTGGACTCACTTCTGGGAGTAGCACCACCACGCAGACTGTAGGAGTTCAATTTAGTACTACTATTGAGACACATGGAAGTACATCTTTCGGTCCGCTTCCATCTACAGGGGGAGGATCAGGGGGTATAGGTGGCTCTAGTTCTAGTGGATCTAGTGGTTTTAGAGGTAGAGGTTGTAGACACCTGTAGTTTGGCCAATACACTATTACGATTAATATTGCACTAGTTGTGCTTCTCCTACAAACCGACGATACACACGCGAGTTTAACCTATCTAAATTTCTTCCCACGACATCCCTTTTGCCATTTTTCCTCTTGTAAACCATTTAAACAAGATACAATAGCTTCGTTCTAACTACATTAGCTTCTTACTTTCTTCCAGTCCATCCAGTCCACTTCTACCACCTCTGGTCTATTAATCCATTCCATTGGATTGATCTAACCCTTCAAACTCTCTCCAAACCCTAATCACCTCCTAAACATGTCTAATTAATCTTAAACATGGTTTGTCACTCCCTAAACCTAGTCAAAGTAAGCTTTGACTTGCTAAAAGTGTTTTTTGGAATTTATTGTTTGTCCCACATGCACTCAAGTTTCCCTTTTTCCCAAATGGAAAACTATATATAGGGCTAGACCCCCTCTCTCATTTTCAAGAATTCCTCCCTTCTTCCTAAGCATAGATTATAGTATTTTGCATCTAGGTTCTAGTTTTCATTTCTAGATTTTATTTTAATTTAGATATTGAGCTATTTACTTCACTTTTGCATTGTTAATCCACTTTGTAGAGTAAAAGAGAAGAACCATTGGCTCAAAAATCCTATAATGGGGAGATCTCTTTCTCTTAATCACTAAAAATGATTGCTTAGGGCTTACTAGGTTCATTATTTTAAGCTTTCAAAGAATAGAGGTAGTTTAATTAGCTTAAGTTTGAGTGTTTACTTCATAATGCATGCTAGTTAGAAAATCTTGCTCATTTCTTATCGGATGGTCCACTGATTTGTTGCTTGAAGCCTTTGGGGATTCTTTAGGAATTCTTACCCCAAATCCATGGCTTTCAAAACTTTTCTTTGAACACATTTGGCACGCCTAGTGGGACTCTTATGTCCATCCTCCATTAATGGAGGTCATTTAGGTTCTTCAAAGTCATTTTTCAAGTTTTTTAGTTTAAATCACTTGTTATTTTCCTCATTTCTATTTTAAACCTTGGATTAATGAACTCTATTTACATGCATTTATGGGTTTAACATAGAAATAGGAAGCTTTGACTAACCAATAACCTGTTTGCTCTTAAAATTTTGAAAATCCATGTTTTTTTGTAGGTTTTTTACAGGGCATGTGTTGGTGTTTTAGGGTAGTGCATACACGTTGATATATGTGTGTCTCTGTTGGAAAGGCCACGTACCTGTCAGGGTGTCCTCTGTGTTTTTGAAATTTTCTCTGCAAGGATGCGTCCGCGTCTCTGTTGGCCTATCCGCATCTCTCGTCTCTCTAGATGCGTCTATGTAATTAATATCATTGTGTAAAATTTTATAGACCTCTTTTTACTTGGGCCGCATATCCATCGGTAGGAGCGTGTGCACATTGAAACCCTAGTGTACCTATTGGATTAGGGCGCGTAGGTGTTGGTGACTATTTTTATTTTAATAGACCCACGTAGGTGTTGGTATAGGTGTGTACCCATTGGTTGGGGCGCGTACATGTCGGTTTAGGCGCGTAGGTGTTACTGTCAAAATTAATATTTTTTTACAGTCTATTTTAGCTGTTTCTCTGACATTTTTATGTAGGTTTCTAAAGGTTGACAGTTTAAAAACAGGACTAACTCTTTAAAATTTTAGTTTGCATGATTAAGTGTTTTTCATTCCTTAGCTTAAAATTAGGATTTGTGAAAGGTGTGTATGCTCTCTCCTTGCACTTTCCAAAGCGATCTTGGAGATCAAAAGAACTTACACAAAATCTATTTTATATGTTAAAAACACTTGCTCTTTAAAGGATAAAGTAACATTTTTATGTGCTTTTAGTAGGATTTCCACTTTGTGTATGCTCTTCCTTCACATTTTGGGTGATCTTAGGAATCAAAAGCAAGTGTGAGTTCTCTTTTACCTCAATCAGAAAACGAGAAAACTACTAACCAACTTGTTGTCTACAGGACCTAATGTTGGTCAAAGAAAGGTGTTAGAACGAAGTGAAAACTTCTAATACACGTGTGTTTGTAGATTGCCAAATGGTGTGCCACTTTTGAAACCACATTAAGATTAAAAAAGATAAAAAACACACCATATTCAAAACACTTTGTATTACGGGTTTGGAAAAGGGTAAGTCCCTCTCCACTTAACTAGAACATAACCCCTTTGGCATAACACCTTAAGCTATAACAATGGGGGTGGTTCCAGGAACCCCAAAGTAGTCCACCACTGAGTAACCTCGTGGACGAAACGGGAAGTGCCTCGCTTACCCACTTGACTAGTACACCTTGTGAGATAGCGTTACCGGTTGTCCATGTGTGGCGACCCTAGTGATAGTACACATAGATGCACTAGTTGCCTACTATTCTTGAAGGGGGTAAAGTAAAGCCGAGATACTCCCAAACTAGTCAGTGTGACTTTTTGGGTAAATCACGCGCTTAAGACAACCTTGTAACACCTAGTTGAGAGAGCTTATTAAGGAAACCATTTTGTTCTAGAGGCCAACTTTACTAGTCCATTTTCATTTTTGCCATCACGAAGTGATAACTTGTTTGGATTCAGCACCTTGTTTGTCAAACACGGTAATGAACCCATTCTAAGTTGGATCTAAGTGTTTTTCATCACAAATCTAGACAAATGTATTACTTAGCTTAGCTTCCTTCTCACTTTTGAATGAGGCAAAGCTTTGCCCAAGTGAAACTAAGTCTATTTTCACACATTCTTGATCTACACCCATGCGTTTGTACTTTCCATGTTGGAAGTCGAACAGAGGCATACTTTACGTGTCATGTCAGAGATAGTGCTAGCTACTTTTTTGTACGTTTACACTCATCCATGTTTGCAGCTGGGGTGTTAAATGACTAAAGTAGGTGGGTACGTTTTCACATCTTTGGCAATCCTATGATCTTGACTTCAGGATCTTCGTCATTGTTATGGGTGGTTGTGTCATTCTATCTCTCCCTAGTTTGTCGACTTTTGCTTGCATTTTAGTCATTTAGTATTGGCATTTACATTACATCTCCCATCCTTTGGGCACGTAGTATGAATCCCTCTATTACATGGTTACACTACTCACATCGTCACAAACTTCTTATTATCCCTTCTACTTGGTTTTAGTTCTGACATCATCTAGTTTTTTTGACGAGTGTTGATAACACATTATATACATCGTCATGATGTTGTCTTGATATCGACACCTTGCTTGCTTGGTTGAGATATCTTGACAGTGTTGTTGTGTTGTATCTAATTACGACTTCTACTTTTCAATACACTTGGTTTATTGTTAGTACTTGAGTCAGTTCTAGGTATACCTTGTTAGAGGACTTTATCAGTATTGTGTTGATATTTAAGCCTTGTTATATTTCTAACTTCGGCCCACATAGCTGGTACAACATTGTCATTCATCTTGGTCTTTTAAGTATATATTTGACATAACGCGACTTAGGTAAGTGATACATTTTCATCTGTCCATATCGGTATCCTTTGAAAACTAGTAAACATAGTGTTACATTTGAGTATTGGCTAGTAATGCCTAGACTTTTCAAAATGGAAATGAAATCCAGTGAGCTTAATGCAGGAGCTAATCCTTTCGATGATTTCCCCTTTAGTGGGAATAATTTAGGACCACTCTTCTCTCAAGTCAAAGATATGAAGACGTTAATCGATCATAGTGGAGAAGAGTCGGACTCTTGAGAGAAAACAACAAAGGTTAGACCTAAACAGATTTGATGAGCTCTTATATTATAACAAAGATCAAGTACTCATGAGAGTCTTGGCATTAGGAGCTAAACTTCTGCACAAGCGTGAAGAAGAAACAAAGGTCGTTGACCCTAACTTAGGAGAGCGAAGATTCATCTTAGACACAAATAATCCTTTTGATGTGGGATATGCATCCACTTTTGGGTAACATAAGGCTCACTGTTAAAGGATAAACATCACGTATACCTCACTTTAGAGCTTTGCGTAAAGTAAAAACTAAGCGGAAGGATTCTCCTCCTCTAAAATTCAATGAAGAAGAGGATCCCCTGGTTGAGGAGGAGACCCTCCAAAAATAGATCTTAAAGTTGAGTCAGAAATTAGCGAACCTAGGTGCTTCAAAAAGAAACATAGGTAAAGACAAAGACAAAAATAAACTTAATGAGTTTTAATTTGATCCACATACAGACTATACCTTTAAAGCAACTTAGGCTCAAAGGTCAATATCACCTACTAAGGAGCAACTCATTCAGGATGAATTGAAATCTATGAAAGATACGATCACAACATTACAACAAGGAAATATAGGCCAAAATAGAAAGTATCTCTACGAAGAACTATGTCCTTATCCCTTTGGTAAAGATATGCTACTGCAGCCCTTTCCTAAACATTTCACTATCCCAAAGCTTGACAAGTACAAAGGCAAAGGTGATCCCCGCGATCACATCAAAGACTTTTACATGGCTTGTCAAGAGGTCACCTACAATGATAATTTTCTAATATGACTCTTTCCCCGTAGTTTGGGAGCTTCGGCGATTGAATGGTTCTGTAGCATACCTAAAGGATCTATAACAACGTGGCCGACACTAGCAGAAAAATTTGTGTGGCACTATTCTTTCAATATTGAAAACAATGTCATGATGAATGACCTTTGCAAATAAAAAAAAACCTAATGAGACCTTCACGAGGTTTCTTACAATGATGGAGAGCGTTGGCTAGTCGTTTCCCTTGTGCTTTACCGAAAAACAATTAGTGAGAATTTTTGTTCCTAATTTAAAATTGGAGATAGCCTTCCATCTTCATATGTATTGTGGATCCAACTTTGAGGAAGTTATAGAGAAAGGTAGCCAAATTGAAAAGGCTCTTATTACCAAAGGAACACTTAAACCCTTTGTCAAAAAAAAACATGAGGCCAAATCTATAGACAAACCTAAGTTCTTTAATAAGAACAAGCACATTGTCAGTGATGGAATTACTAACTCCAAAAGATTCCAAGTTGTGCAAACAGGTCCACTTTTGAAGCTTTCGCAAGGATCTCGTCCCAAGGCTCCTACAAAACGTACATTCACAACATTGAGAAAACCCCTGATTTGCTATATTAAAACAATTAGATGATGCTAAAATGGTAGAATATCCAAGTACCACAGTACCATTCCTGAAAATGCTCCAAAACTTGGTTGGTATAAAGACCATGAATATTGTGACTTCCATCGTGTCAAAGGACACAAAACAGATAGATGTCTATAGCTGAAACACTTCATATAAGACCTCATTGAAGAGGGAAAGATTGCCGTAGAATCACCTCCTGATTCAAGACAGGGTCCCAATGAAAAAATGGGCATATACAAAGAACCTTTTCCGATCACATGGATAAAAATAAAAGGAAACCAGATCACAAGCAAGCCTCTAATGACTATCGCATTGCTACATATGTTTACCCTA
The DNA here is from genome assembly GCA_018340775.1 of Taxus wallichiana var. yunnanensis. Lineage (NCBI taxonomy): Eukaryota > Viridiplantae > Streptophyta > Pinopsida > Cupressales > Taxaceae > Taxus > Taxus wallichiana. Next base: position 90,576,121 of record CM031243.1, read on the forward strand.
GTGGTAACAGTCCATTCGACTTACTTATAGGTTACATCCATTTGCCTGATGAACGAGTAAACACAATCCAAATTCTCAAAAAGAGTTGTGTAGTTGGAACGTGATGTGCTCACCTAATCATACCTGATCCAATACCAACTACCCAAATCCAATATAATTTACTAGACCAGCTAGAGAAAACACCAGCTAAAATATCCATTTTAGACCTTCTTAAAATCTCTACTACTCACAAGGATATATTGTACAAAACATTACAGAATTCCGAGTCTCTACTGAGGTAGATCCCATGCACTTGCAAGCTATGGTCACCCACCTTGAACCCACTGATCATATCACTTTTGATTGCAATGCTATCCCATGTAACAACCCTGAGCATAATTTGCCTCTCTATTTAGAAGTGGTCATTGTTACCGTCGTAAGATTAAAAGAGTACTTGTGGATGGGGATCTGGTCTAAACATATGCACATTGAAGCTGGTCAGGTAGCTAGGCCTTTCAGAAATGGATCTGGGAGCTAAGACCATCACCATCACAGTATATGATAATGAGGAGAGAGAATCCATAGGTACTATTATAGTGCCCATAGAAGTAGGGCCAACCCTTCATGATATGACCTTCCATGTCTGGATTTAAATCTCCCATATAACATGCTCTTGGGGCGTCCATAGATTCATGCCATGCAGGCTATCCCTTCGACATTTCATCAGTGTATCAAGTTGTGCCATGAAGGGCATATTGTCACTATCTCGGGTGAACTTGAGACATTCACTCAATGTCGGGCGTTACATAGTTTCTCTCGTGTAGCCTATGAGTGCCCTTCCATGGATGTTTTCATCCCTCTTAAAACAAAAGCTATGAAGAATCGGGTGGACTCAGAATCACTCACACCTTACAATCAGGACTTCCCTTCTTTGGTCAATCCTTTTACATCTTGGGAGGCTACATTAGCAAAATATGGCTCAGGAGAGCCATTTACTCTTAAACAAGCATTATTAATTTTAGACTTATCAGTGTCACCTAGGACACGGGGTAAGCCCTATTTTTAGTTCAAAAGTACATGAGAACCATGTTCAGAACCATTGGATAAATTTGTTCATAGTGGCCTCCTGTCCAAAGAAAAGATGTTGGAGGATCCCATTAGTAAGGTGCCAGAAGGAACCATGGCCTCATGCCATCAAGTGCCTCAGTATACTAAAGGACACCGCATGATGTTTGTCATGGGTTATAAAGGATACGGATGCGGAGCCAACGCACAAGGCTGTCTAGAACCTATTCCTACTCACCATTTCAAATTTGACAAGCATGGTCTTGGGTTAAAATCCCAGGATGCTCAACCTGTCGAGGTTGATGCTACCTTTTCTGAGTGCGAGGACATTTCGTATAATGTGGATAGCAATGCAAGTTCCCAATGTAGCCTCTATGAAGATTTGGCTTCCACAAACCTATTCTTAGAGTCAGCCATCCTTACCCTATCTGAATCCATCCCTTCAACCAATTATCAAGTCACCCTAGTTTATCCTAAACTTGTAGATTGGGACCAACAACTTTATGTACCACTTGATATCTTCAAGAATGATGAAGCATTCACGGAATTCATGGGACTCAGGGATTTTCTTCCTTCTGGGGACCACAAGAAAGGATTCCACATTAAGTTAAACACATGTTCATACTTTGGAGAAGAGGCAGAGATGTGTGGCTGCTTAGGTAAGAATGTTGTAAATAAAAGTAAAAATACTTCATAGCAGCCTAGTACAAAGAATAAATGGAAATATCACAATGAAAAACTCTTTGAAACACTTATAGAAGAATAAAATGAAAAGCACATGGATAAAATAATTTATCCATTTGAAGATGATAAAGAGCTACCTCAGGAAGTTGATCTCACCCTCCCTCCTGATCCTACCAGAATGGAGGATGCATCTAAGATTCTCATTGAGGAAACCATCAGTGTTAAAAATGTTTAGAGGATTTACCAAGGATGATCAAGTTGGGGGCTTCACTCTCAGCTCAGGAACAGAAAACCTTTGTGGAACTCTTAAGAGAATACATTGATATTTTTGCATGGACATATTCAGATATGCCCGGCTTGGATCCAACACTAGTTGTGCACAACCTTGTTGTGCACCCAGATACCAAGCCCATTAAACGAAACTGAGGAAGATGCATCCTACAATTGCACTTCTTGTCAAAGAAGAATTGGAGAAACTCTTGGCTACATATTTTATAAAACCTATTGATTACTTAGATTGGATCTCCAATATAGTTCTAGTACAAAAGAAACCCATTGGCATTAGGATCTGTACTGACTTCCGTGACATCAATAAAGCATGTCCTAAAGATGATTTTCCTTTGCCAAACATAGATATGATCGTAGACTCTACCGCTGGCTATGAGATGCTATCCTTAATGGATGGCTTCTTGGGGTATAATCAGATAAGGATAGCAGAAGAGGATCAGCACAAAACTACCTTCATCACCCCATGGGGAACCTTTTGTTACAAAGTCATGCTGTTCGGACTCAAAAATGTGGGGCTACTTATCAGCGTGCTATGACTGTCATTTTTCATGATATGATGAATGATATTATGGAGGACTATGTGGATGACATATTAGCTAAATCAAAGAGTAGAGAAGAGCACCTAGAAGTGCTTAGACGTATCTTTCAACACCTCAGGGACTACAAGGTTTGTCTTAATCCTAAGAAGTGTGTCTTCGGTGTATTATTAGGAAAACTATTGGGATTTATAGTATCACAGAGAGGGATAAAAGTGGATCCCACCAAGGTCACTGCTATTATAGACATGCCTCCACCCACCACTCTTAAACAACTCAGAAGTCTGCAAGGAAAGATCCAAGCTATTCACCATTTTATTTCTTAGCTTGCGGATAAATGTCATCCATTTACACATCTTTTGAAGAAAGATGTTGCTTTCAAGTGGGGGCCTGAATGTCAGAAGGAATTTTCTTTGCTCAAATAGTACCTTGTAAATCCACCTGTGCTGATGCCCCCTACTCCTGGAGAGCCTCTCCTTTTATATATTTCTACTACCCAATTCACTATTGGTGCATTGCTTGCCCAATATGACCTTGACCATAAGGAGAGAGTTGTTTATTACCTTAGCCGTACATTGATTGCCTATGAATTGAACTATTCATAGGTTGAAAAGGCCTGCTTGGTAGTCATCTTTACATTCCAAAAACTCTACCATTACCTCCTGAACAATAAAACTAAACTTATTTCCAAGGTTGACCCTCTTAAGTACCTCTTATCCAAACCCGCCTTAACAAGCTGAATGGATAATTGGATCATTCTTTTGAGTGAATTTGAGATAGAGTTTGTAAATCAGAAGTCCTTAAAAGGAAAGGTATTGGTAGATCAGTTGGCAGAAGCACCTTTACCAGGAATAGAGCCTTTGTGTCTGGATCTCTGAACACATCTATGATGTATATCGAAGAATCTGTGGAATGGCAGTCCATTTTGATGGATCATTTACTTTTCATGGATCAGGAGTAGGAGTAGTGCTTATTACTCCCACAGGAGATATTATACCTAGGGCATTCGATTGGGGTTTCCTTGTACCAATAACATTACAGAGTATGAAGCACTCATTGCTGGCCTCAAGCTAGCTATCACTTGGAACATCAAACAACTATGAGTTATTGGAGATTCTCAGCTCATCATTAAGCAGGTCAATGATGAATACAAGGTTAAAGATGAAAAACTTATTCCCTATAAGAAGTTGGTTGAAACCCTGAAGGAATATTTTTCACATGTCATATTTGAACAAAAACCCAGATCTCATAATAGATCTACGGATGCCATGGCTACCATAGGCTCTCTCTTGCACATCCCACCTGAGGAGAGTAAGATGCTTTTCTTTGTGGAACACTTACAAATGCCAGCATATGATATGCTTGAAACCTATTTAGCATGTGAAGTTTTTGGTCCCCTATCCCCGTGGTATGACCCTATTTACCAATACCTATAAGATGGAACCTTCCCACCTAACATTACCCATTCAGAGAAAAAATCCCTTATCTACCGCATTGCCGTTATACCCTCCTAGGAGGCACTCTTTATCATCGTGGCTATGATGGGAACTTGCTTCGCTATCTAAATGTTACTGATTTGGTTCACGATTAAAGAGGTACATAGTGGTATCTGTGGGGCACACACTAGTGGCATGGTGCTAGCTAAGAAACTGTTGAGAGTAGGCTACTATTGGCCTACCATGGAATCCGATTGCTGCAACTTCATGAAGAAATGTGAACTTTGTCAAAAGTACGGTAATCTCATACATGCACCAGCATAGGCTTTGCAACCTATTGCAATGCCTTGGCCTTTTTCAAAGTGGGGTTTAGATCTCATAGGGAAGCTCCACCCTTCTTCATCAGATGGTCATACACACATCATAACTACCACTGAGTATTTCACTAAATGGGTGGAGGTTGTTCCTCTTACCTATGTCACCGGTGCGTAAATATCCAAATTTATCATGAACCATCTTATATGTCGTTATGGTATCCCCTCGGCCATTGTCACTGACAATGGTAAATCTTTCAAAAAAAAGATGGTAAAATCCTTATGTCAACGCTTTCATATCCAACTTAAATGGTCCACCCCCTATTACCCTCAAGGTAATGGGCAAGCAAAGGCTACAAACAAAAATATTGTGTGCATTATGGAGAAAATGGTCAGTAAAACTCGTCGTAATTGGCACTTGCAAATCCATCCCACCCTCTAGGCTTATCGAACCTCCATCGCACCCCTACTGGTGTGACCCCATATTCACTTGTCTATGGCACTGAAGCCATCATACCTTTGGAAGTGGAGCTTCCCTCCTGAGAATATCTCTCAAGGAATACCTCAAAAAATATGAAGACTACAAATTTGCTCACCGATAGAGTTGGGCTGTTAGATGAACGATGTATCAGAGTGCTTAATCACCTTAAAGTATATCAAAATAGAGTATCTAGAGGATACAACAAATGTATCATTTATAGGGAATTTGATGTAGGTGATCTCGCACTGAAAGAAAATCAAAAGAATACCACCAAAGATAGAGAAAATAAAGGTAAATTTGAGGCCAATTGGCTCGGTCCCTATGTGGTGACCGCTAAATATGGATCAGGAGCGTATAGACTTGCCTATTTAGATGGTGAAGAGCTTCCAGAGCCCATGAACACCATTCACCTCAAGCACTTCTATGCTTAGGCATGGCTAGAATATTGAGATAAGAAACTAAAAAGTAGAAAACAAAGAAAAAAAAAGCAAAAAATTGAAAAATTGAGAAAAAAGTAAAGAAAAAATAGGTCGTCCTCGTGTGAAAACCACGTAATTGTGGTGCAGTGGGCATGTCCTTTTGTGAAAACTAGTTTTCGGCACTCAAGGAAGGTTTCTCATACACAAGTCACTCTTGTGACAGGATGGGTAACTCTTGCCACTTGCTAAATTCCATAGTACCCTGGCTAGGTCTAGGGATCCGACCTCAAGCTCCCTTGCAGGACCTGTGATTTGGTTTACTTATGCTATATCTGTGTGAAGGATGTGGCCTATTTGTATATTCCCACATCGTGTTGGGGGCACATTCACACTCCACTTCATCATACATTAACACATGGCATTTGACCCTTTATATATTCCCACATCACGTTGGGGGCATTCCACATTTCTTTCAAGCTTGTACATTGCTTTCAAAACATGACCTTGAAAATACAAAAACATTTGAAAAGGGTACACAAAAGCCTAAACATCTAGAAAAGTTCCCTTCTTAGGGATGTAGCTACGTTAGTTTCACAATGTTATTTTAGGGAAACCTAGACAACGACGTAAACCGTAGTCTTAAAAAACTTATCCTTCGTGATAAACTCAAAAACATTAGAAAATATGTCAATATTGTGTCGCAAAAACAAAGTGGTAGTTAGATTGCTTTTAGTTGTTGGTTTGTATAGTTTTGATGTACTTAGCTTGTTGTGTTGTTCATTCTTTGAATGATTCTTTTCTTACATTATATTAGATCTTGTTAGGTTTAATTGTGTGTTGCACTGCATTCATTGTTAGGACTTTCATGCTTGTAATTAATTGTTGTATGTTTCTTTGATTGCTATGTGCATGTGTTAGAACTCATTTTTTTACTTGCTTGGATTAAAGTGTTAGATTAATCTTCATTTTAGTTGCATTGCATTGTGTTGCATGTGTGTGTTGGTTTAGTTTTGTTAACTTTTGCTTGTGTGTTTGTTTAGCACATTTGTTTGTTATCACATCTATCATCTATCATGTCATCACATTTATCACATCATTTACTACATCATATATACAAAAATGCTAAGTAGTACATCATGCATGTATGCTAAGATAATAATCACATATCGTATCATCAATGGGGGAAAGAGGGGTTGTGCATAATCACTAATCTATCCCCCCGCACCAATATCATCTAGTATCATCCCAAAATACTAGCCATATGAAATCAAACATCTCATAAATAAAAAACACATGATATCAAATACACGAGTATATCATCGCTATGAAAGAAAAACATGTACATCTCTACATCTGAAAGTATGTCACATACATGAAGAGGAAAAGATACAACATGAACATCAATGAAACATAATTACCATGACAATATATCACTGCATGACAAGATATACAAGAAAATGTCCATATGGTACATGTATAATAAAAATCTCTGTGTCAAAGTCCGGTATATACAAAATGCTCTATCCATCTGCCATATAAAAGGGGTAGGGATCAGATACTAAGCCTACATATAGAGGCATGGTGGTACATAACAAAGGTACCCACATCGATCAAAATCGACCCTTCATCAAGAGGCATCCACAAAAGAATCTATACATAGTCAAAACCCACCTTCATAAGAGGCATATATAATGAATACATACATATAGCATGGCATGAGTAGAAGACTCAGACATAACTCTCACCCTCACCGAGGCTACGTTGGGACCATGTCCTGGGGAAGAGAATAATGGAGGCTGTGATGGGCATGCCCTGAAGAACCCACCAAATGTGTGAGGAGGGACCCTGTGTACCCCCTCGTTGTGTACTCGGTTGTGTGGCCGCTATATTATACCGACTGGTGACCTTCATGATCTAGAGCCTATGTAGCTCACATCAAGCTGGGCATAGGGTGTCACTCACTCTACTGTTGGAACTAATCAGAAGTAGGCTATCCTGTAATAAAGAGCCTCACCTATGGCCTTGATGGTGTCACATATCAAATCATCATCTCCTGTGGCTAAGGCTTGTAGGGCGGCATCACACTCACCTATCAATCAACCTCTATTAGCATTAACCTGCCTAGCAGTGGCGGCCTCTCGATCCCTCTCTAGTGTGATACTCTGCAAATCACTATGGGCCTGGTCTCTCTCTATTAGATAGGTTTGTCCCTCGGCCTGCACCTGGTCATGCTAAACCATGACACTATGTAACTGGCTCTGCCTGGCCTAAGGCACCCACTAACTGAGCACCCTACACCTGCTTTGCCAGTTGTGTAATTTCACCTAGTTGTATGGCCCTACCACCATCCTATAACTGAGACCGGCGGTCTCTCTCGGATCAAAAATTGAATCGTGCTCTGGCTTGATCTCTCTCTGTGGCCACCTAAAGCTGTACCACTATCGTGGCCTATAATCGCTTCTTTGTTGTAGTGTAGCAAGGTATCCATCATCTCCTCCCTGGGGCTTGAGGAGGTAGACCCTACTGTGGTAGAACCTGTTGTAATGGAACATATATGCCCACTGGAATGCCTATTGGAGGTAACAAACTAGCTGGGGCTTGGTGTACCTATCTAGGTATAGGCCTAGGACCATGTACCTGTGGCTGTGGAGCCCTACCTCTAACTCGATGTTGCGCATCGGGGCCACCCTCGTCATCTAAATCATCATCATCAATACCACCTCTGGCACCATCATCATCGCTAGGTAGCCCCACTGGGGGAGGCCTCATGCCTGCATCATATGCTACCCTTAGAATGGTCAACCCATGTGGAATCACACCATGATACTAGGGCACGTACTCTACTGTGCACCTTGGATCTCGCACCTACCTCAAGGGTACCCATGCACGCATAGGTACCACCTATGTAAAACGGCCCAAGCTCACAAAGGCTATCGTGGCCCCATGTCAAAATAATCATGCACCCTTTGTGCATACCACCTATCGGCCATGGAACATCATGTGTGGTGCTATAAAACTATCATATGACACCTATCAACTCTGATAAAGATCCCGCATATATATGTGGCTTCCCATGATAAAATTATCTACTCCAGCTATAGATAGCTCTTAGGCATCCTTAGGCCATTGGAAATGTTGATATGGCCTCCATATACCGAACATCATCCCCGCCCCGGGAAGTCATGAGCTCTTTAAAATAGGGATAAGGATCAGCCCTATAAGGCTCGATAGTAATGTGATCCCAAGCCCATATCATGAGGAGCCTGGCCGGGCCTACCGTCTTCTGACGGTAGTAAGTGATAAGATGAAGATCCCAGTAAAGATGTGCCAGAATGCATTGGCCCAACAATAAGTCTCTCCCTGTATCAATCCAAGAATGACCCCAAGTAGTCCAAGTGGGAATGAGGAACCGGTCTTGTCAGGGAGTAAAACTCCATTGACAAAAGCCATCATATATACCATGACCCGATCTAGAGAAAGGTCATCAATGCAGCGTGACAATCTCACCGTCATCCCGTGACGAGGTATCATCGGGACTCCGAATAGTTGTATAATGCATCCATCCAACAGCTGCTCTATCGCTCACATACTGAATGGGCTGGCCAACAATGGAATGCACATGATGTGCCAGACATCCTCCAACGTAATGGTAATCTCCCCTGTAGGGGAAATGGAAGCACTAGCTCTCGTTGTGCCATCTCTCTGCTATGGCCATAAGAAGGCCATGGTCCAATGTGATCTGGGGCATATCAGCCATGTAGGCTAACCCTATGACATAAAGGAGGATATCTAATATACTCCTATCTCCATCCTTGAACTATGCCTCTATCGTCTCAAGGTGGCCATATCTCTCCCACGTCTGAAGTGTGGGTAATCTATGCTGTAAGATCAAAAACAAGTGTTAGGCACTTATCTAACTTCTAGCTATCTTTCTAAGGAAAAATGGTTCGCTGAGTCCTTAAACTTACTAATTTCCCTTTTTCTTCTAAATTCTTCTAATTTTTCTCCTCTACACTTTTCTATTTTATTGCTATAAGTGTGTTTCATTTTCTTCGGATGCATGCGAACCCTTTTCGACATACACGCACCTTCCTCGATGCCTATGTGCCCTAACCGACACGTACGTGCCCCCTACCCTTTCTATTTTTCTTGTGTATGCCACACAAGATGCCAACGCACCTAGTGTGATGCCTACGTCGTCTGTCGACATTAAAATTTTCCTCGTAATTTCTATTTTATTAATGTATTAGGAATAGGATGTTGTTAAGTATAATTAGTAGTGGCATCAATATAAGATAACGTTTTCGATGCCTAGTATGGTGCCACCAATAATGTAGACACATACGATACCTGCCTACCCACCCAAAAGTACAATAGGAATTGTAAAAGTAAATATTTGTCGTAAGTGGTCCGGTAATGTTAAAATGTCAAAGTTGGGATAAGTAGAGAAGTAGGGTCTACATGATTAGGAATTAGAAATATTATATTTGTAATAAGGACAAAGAGTGATGTCATAAATATTTTAGATATTTTATTTGTGGAAAATTCTAAAAGGTGGAACCCATGTGAGATGATAAGGTTTATCTTATCTTAGAAGATAACCCTACATGTAAAGGCAAGAGTTTAGGCATGGAATATGATTGGGTGGAAGAGATTTCCTATCCTATCTTAGAGATAAGGTGGATAATCCTGAATTCCTATAAATAAAGAGGCCATCCCCCTCATTTAGCATAGAAGAGATGTAGTGAGAAATATTGTATGAGTAAGTGTGTAAAGGAAGCCGTCATTTTGAAGGTGTGTTAAAGAAGCCATTAAGACGTGTAATTGTGAAGTTTCTCCCATAGTTATTTTTGAAGGAAAGTGAAGTTAATAACAAAGAACCTCATGGGTGAGATTGTAACAATTTCATGTTGATATTATAATTTACACGATATTTTAGATTTATCATTATTCCTTCTTATCATAGTCTATGGTATTCTTGTGTTATGTTTGTTGTTGTGTTTTCATTACATCCACCAAACTAAGAGTGTGCATTAGTTAATAATCATAGCACAAGGAGTTACACCGGTGAAGAATTATCATAGTGACACAGATTGACACCAACGCACCTAGTGTGATGCCTGCGTGTCCCTCCCAAAGACGCATGCGTGCACGCATCCGTTCGACAAAAATCAAAATCCCCCTAATGCCTACGCACTTGGTTTGGCGTGCGCACGCGGGCGTCCCCATTTTCCCCCTTTGACGGATACGCGTGCGCATACACATTTTTCAATGCATACACCCACGTGTATCCACTTTTTCGACGTGTACGCGTGTGCATCCTTGTATTTTCAACACATGCGCGCATGCGCATGCATCTTTTACCCGCCTACCTACCCTAGAAATGACCTAAAAAGCATTAAATGCGTAATTTAAAAAAAGAAGGGATATACCACTCAAAAGGGTTTATGCGCGGGGTCTCACTAGTACTCTAGGATCTAGTCCTGCTCACCTCCTGTCTCATCTCGTAACCTCTACATCATACTCAAGGATCTCTCGCTGACACCTCGTGGTAAAAATTCATAAGGGCTCTGGTATAAATGAATTGATCGTGATTGTTTTTACCCCCCATGGGTGGGTATATTAACTTGTTGTGATGCCTCTAGGGCATGTTTTCTCCTCTGTGGTCATTCTAATCTTCTTCTACCTGCCGTGATTATTATTTTATTATTAAAATAAATTTTTTTATTAATTTTCACATCTTTGGGGCACTTTGTGTGCTACCACATGAGGACAATTCCTCTTAACCTTGGCATTGTTTATGAACCTTACGAGGTTTTCCTCTGTTTTGATTCCTCTTTTTCATCTATCTACCTCCCATCATGAACAATAATTCTCTACAATCATTATTATCACCCTGTCATTCTTTCCATGGGGATCCCCTTTTGGCTCTTTGGTGGCCTCACCTTCCCCTGTTCGCCTCTCGTGTAATTTTTAGAAGATCTTTGATCTTTTGAATTCTTCTGACCGATCAAAAATTTAAAAAATTATAAAATTGATTTAGAAATATCAAAAATAGTATAAAACTTTGAAAATGAACTAAAATCGGTAACTAGCTCATTTTTCGGCTGAAATATGTGTCTTTTGCATGGCGCTCATCCTATATCTGTTGGCATTTTCACATGTTTTGAAACTACGACTTGTGAATCACCCTGATCTATAATCATTTACAAAAAGACTACATTGCTTACTTCATCTATACTCTAGGGCACTATTAGTTACTGGTACTATTTCATCATGCACGTTGCTTTTTCATCGGACCCAAGTGTCCTCCGTCATTTCCCTTGCATGTGCATATTGCTTGGGGCATCGTTCTTACCCTTGTCGTTTATCAAAACATTTGGGACTTCAGCTTGATAACAAAATATTTGTGCAACCTTCTTGAACATTGTTGGTTTAAGTGTGTGTGATTGTACTTATTTCCCTATTACATGAGTTTGTTTACTTCTCATTTTGTGTTACATGTTTGTATGTTGCGCGGAGTTGACATTTTAGCAATAGACAGTTGTTTTGTATCTTGGCTTTTCATGTCACTATACGCTTCTGTTGTATGCTCACATTTTTAATAAGGACCGATGAGGAGGTCTCTAAGAAAAATGATGATTTAAAAGTTGAATACATTTGATTTGTTGATAGCTCAATATCTCTTTTCTTGTTTCTCATCTTCTTCTCTTCACACTTCCCTTTCCTCTTTCTTCTCACCTTTTTCAAGCATCGATCGAATTCTTTCCTCACCCCATCAACACTCAAGGGGGCATCTTTCATCCTATTTCTTTTTCTTCTCTTCTTTTATGTTTGTCTAATTTCTTGAAGTGATGTAACTTACATCACCTCAAAGAGGGGCAAATGTAGACACCTGTAGTTTGGCCAATGCACTATTACGATTAATATTGCGCTAGTTGTTCTTCTCCCTGTAAATCGATGATACACCTTGCCGATTCAACCTATCTAAATTTCTTCCCACGACATCCCTTTTGTCATTTTTCCTCTTGTAAACCATTTAAACAAGCTATAATAGCTTCATTCTAACTACATTAGCTTCTTACTTTCTTCCAGTCCACTTCTACCACCTTCCTGGTCTATTAATCCATTCCATTGGATTGATCTGACCCTTCAAAATCTCTCCAAACCATAATCACCTCCTAAACATGTTTAATTAAGCTTAAACATGGTTTTTCACTCCCTAAACCTAGTCAAAGTAAGCTTTGACTTGCTAAAAGTGTTTTTTGGAATTTAGTGTTTGTCCCACATGCACTCAAGTTTCCCTTTTTCCCAAATGGAAAACTATATATAGGGCTAGACCCCCTCTCTCATTTTCAAGAATTCCTCCCTTCTTCCTAAGCATAGATTATAGTATTTTGCATCTAGGTTCTAGTTTTCATTTCTAGATTTCATTTCTAGTTTAGATATTGAGCTATTTACTTCACTTTTGCATTATTAATCCACTTTGTAGGGTAAAAGAGAAGAACCATTGGCTCAAAAATCCTATAATGGGGAGATCTATTTCTCTTAATCACTAAAACTGATTGCTTAGGGCTTACTAGGTTCATTATTTTAAGCTTTCAAAGAATAGAGGTAGTTTAATTAGCTTATGTTTGAGTGTTTACTTCATGATGCATGCTAGTTAGAAAATATTGCTCATTTCTTATTAGATGGTCCACTGATTTGTTGCTTGAAGCCTTTGGGGATTATTTAGGAATTCTTACCCCAAATCTGTGGCTTTCAACTGAACTTTTCTTTGAACACGGAGGTAACACTCGGAGGTTTTGGATTAGGTGGGGAGGGTCTACACCAACCCCAAAATATTTACATGGAGATGTCTCTTCGTCTTCCGGAATATAGGGGCATAGAGGATGCCGTTGAACATGTACATGTGTGAGATACTATGACACACAAAAGGGATCACAACTTATGAGTGCAAAGAAAGTTAATTTACAACTACATTACAAGAACATGCACACAATTAGTACAAGAAGTTTGACCACTGATCAAACTTGCATATATTATGTAACATTAAAATATGCTTTCATGAAAGAGTTCTATATCCTTGAATTCAAGCAGAAGAGTATAAGTGCACTCAAGGATATTAACAAGGGCACTACCGAGAGCGTCCAGGAGTATGATGCCCATTTCAAAACAATTTTATCTAACCTTTATTATGATATTCATGCAAGCCAACATGCATAATGGTTCATTAGAGGATTGATCACACCTTTTAGAAGGGTGATGTCACATAAGAAATACACTGATCCACGTGAAGCACTTAAGGAAGATTTGTGCGTTGAGGTAGTTTGAAGTATAGACACTAGAGTCGCCCATTCTCGAAAGCACAAATTGCATTTGTGGTAAAGTAGCTAGAGAAAATATCAACGAATTCAAAGCACATGATACATGCATTGGGATTTGGTGTACGGTATGAAGTGGAAGGGTACACCAAGGATAGTTGTCCCTGAAGGTTAGTGCTTTCATTATTACTAGACTCTAAGATATGTCATCGAACCATGACACCATCTGCTGCCCATTATTACAACAAATGATAAGGAAGAATGTATTTTGTTATTGTAAAAATTTTTGGTCCACTACTCATGATACGAGAAGACCGAAAGTTGATTGGTCGAGATCCATGATGCTATACATATTGGTGTGAGACAATCGGGAGTATCATATAACTCTAAGGGTAAAGGTGAGCACCAAGATCACGATCACAATCAAGTGTGCTATGATCGGAATGAGGGGCACTATGAAGAATGATGTGGCGAGAGGTTGAGAATAACATGGTGGATTCAAGGGTTGAGGCCATGGTGGTGGATGAGGTGAGTTTCCTCATGAAACATGCTTTACATGTAGATATCCGACCACTACAGTGCAAATGTCCTCGAGAATATTACTTGTTATTTTTGTGGGAAGAGTCATAGCTATGAGGAATTCCTAGATCTATATGAGCATCTTAGCAAGTAACATAAATAGGAAAACAAGGGTGCATGAATGGTTAGGATATAACCCCTTGTGGAAAATTAGTGGATGCTAAAGTAGGCCTTTGGAACACGAGGTATTACTGTGAATATTTTTACACGTCTTTGAAGATGCACGTGCAAAGAAGTGATACAACATAATCCTACCATCACTAAGGAGGAAGTTTTTCATGCAAGGTATCCATATCTTGTGCACGGAAGGAGGTTTATCAAGATTCCATGGAGGTACTTAGAAACCTTTAGGGGGAAATACAATTCTTAAAGGAGAAATCATGGAAGATGGAATAGAAAAAGGCATCGAGAGACAATCAAGTCAGATATTGATTACTTGAAGGAGGTATGTAAAATTCCGCACCAGGAAAATATCATTCCATTAATAAGAAGTTGGCTAAAGGGAAACACTCCGCTCGATTATTGAGAATGGAAGTAAGATCTGCATGTAAATCTTCCCCCTCCTTTGCTTAGATTACGACAAGGAGATCACTTTGAATACTATTGTGGATGGATGGCTCTTGAGTAATATATTTATTGACATAGGCTCGAGAGGTAAATGTGCTTACTTTAGATGTATGGGTACAAATAGGAGACCTCCATTGAAACCATCTTCTAATGTATTGTTTATGGCTAATAAAACTAAGGCCACTACCATCGGAGTTTTAAAAGATGCATCCATTACTATAAAAGGGGCCAAGTTCACTAGGGATTTTAAGGTTTTAGTACTTGTAGAAGTAGATAGTTTCCCAGCTCCTGCTTGGGTGCCCTTCGTGTTACACAAATGATGCTAATCTTTGGTTCAAAAAATGATATATTATTTTTGAGAACAAGGATGAAATAGTTATTATCCCTTTAATAGATGGGAAATATGCACCTTATGTTGAGCCTTTGAGTGAGGAAGATCTTATCAAGATTTATGTGCACACCATTCAGGACCCAGAAGTACTCGAGCCATCTAAGGAAGGAATCCTCCAATGGGAAGATGCATAGTATATTAGTGATACTAAAAGTATTTCTTGTGATAATTGGGCTCATGGTACTTATGAGATGGTTGGGAATGAATTAAGGAGTGCATTTTCATGGAAAATCAAACCTTGTTGCATTAGGAGGATAGGTAAATACTATGTACCTCGGTACACTGGAGAAGGAGACCCTACGGTATTCCTGTGTGCCATGGAGGAATAATGGACAAACAAATTTGAAAGAAGAAATATGTTAGTATATACCCTGCGTGGGACAACAACACACTGGTGGGTGGTTCATAGGGATAATCTTGTAAAATGGAATGAAGTCATGATTGCTCTAATAACTCGATTTTCTAGGAGCAATGCACTTACTCAAATCTACACATATCATGGTAATCAACCTGTTCAACACCACATTCAGCAGTGTGAGAGACTCTAGACAGAGGGGCAGGAAGCTTTACTACCTTCACTATGGGTGCAAAAACTTTATTCCACTTTACAAGGTTGCGCACACGCTTGGTATGTATATGCGGAGCTACATAGAGATTGGAAATTGGAAGGATTTGATTGTAGGAATGGTCCAGACTTTTGACTCCTTCTCTACTAACCCTCTAGTGGAAAAGGCATTAAGGGTTATAAAATGCTTAACTATAGGAGACAGTGCAAAGGTGAAAGAACTCATTTAGGAGTTATTTGATGAGAATGATTTAGGAGCATGCTTTGATAAAGGAGAAGAGAAAGATGCTATGCTTCTTAAGCATGCTTGCTTAGAGAAAGAAAAAGGAAAGATGGTCTACATAGTGGATGATGAGGAAGTAGAAGATTTAGATATAGATCATTCAACAAGTACGCACAAGGTTTTGGATAGTGTGGATATAATGATGCGCGTGCCTATCATGAACCTATGAAGAAAAAGAAAGTGAACATTGGTATGGATCTTTGAACCTAAGGAGGAAATAATTGGGGATTATTTTTCGAATTTGAAGTGACAAAAATCATTGAGTTACTATGTGATTTTCAAGACTTATTTCCCAGGGGCTACTATGAATTAAAAGGAGTACATGAATCCTTAGGAGAGAAAAATATTAAGCTTAAGGAAGGCGTGTGCATGGTTAAGAAAAGACCTTATAGAATGAACCCTAACCTGTGCATAAAGGTTAAGGAAGAAATTGACAAAATGTTGAAATCGGCATCATCAAGCCCCTAGAAGAATTAGAGTGGGTTAGCCCCATGGTTATCAATATAAAGAAAGATGGAAGGCTTAGGATTTGTGTGGATTATAGGGAATTGAATGCTGCATGTGTGATTGATCCTTTTCCTACACCTTTCATAGAGGAGATATTAGAAGGCATTGTAGGGTGCAAAATCTATTCTTTTCTGAGATGGATTCTCTGGGTATCATTAGAGTCGAGGATTGTGCGGGAGGATCAAGAGAAAACAAATTTCACCACTAAATGGGGAAGTTTTTCATATACTGTGATGCCCTTTGGTCTGAAAAATGTACTGCTTTGTATTTTCACACATAGTTGTTCAAGCATTCTAGGATTTTATTCACATTTTCTTATAGGTTTACTTAGATGATTAGATGGTGTATGGACTTGTTAAGGATCACTATGAAAATTTACGCTTAATGTTTGAAAGATGTAGACAATTAAGCATCTCTTTAAACATCAAGAAGTGCATGTTTTCTACACCTTTTGGCACTTTGTTAGGGCACATCATCTACAAGGAAGGTTTGTTAGTAGATCTAGCTAAGGTTGTAGTTATTGTAAGCCTGGAAGAGCCTACCAGAGTGTCAGTGAGGTGTGTGGATTCTTGGGTCACACTGGGTATTATAGAAAATTTATCAAAGGATATGCTAAGATTAAAGCACCCTTGGAAGATTTACTAAAAGGAAAGAGGACATTTTATTGGGGAGAACTACAACAACGCGCATTTTAGGCATTAAAGGAAATACTTACTACAATGCCTATTCTAGGTTTTCCCTCATGGAACCAACCGTTTCATGTACACGTGGACACTTTTGGCACGACCATTGGCATGGTGTTAGCTCAGCCTGGAGAAGGTATTATAGATCATCCTATCTATTTTGCTAGTATAAATTTGACTCTTGTAAAGTAGAATTATATAACTACGAGCATGAAGCCTTATCAATGATCTATGCCTTTGCATAAATTCAGAAAATACATGCTAGCAACACCATTTATTTTTACAACGATCACATGAATTTGAAATACTTGGTGAACAAGCCCATTTACGAGGGGCACATATGTTGATGGGTGCTCTTGTTCCAAGAATTTTATTTCACGGTGTGGTAAAACCGGGTAAAAGTAATTACGGCCTAGACCATTTATCGAGAATTTAGTCGGGGAGGATGCACGGATAATTGAAGATATAATTTTAGATGCATAGTTTTACATGTTACAATACACACTTTTAGAATTGGATGATATTCCTATCTTTTTATGTACAGTGCAGCACCATAAGGAATGAAATCCATAGAGAAGAAACAAATTTCCATTTGCGTGACACCATATATGTTGATCGGTGTTGACCTATACAAGTTAGGCTGAGATGAAGTATTGTGCCAATGTGTACTAGACCAAGAGTGCACATATATCATGGAAGAGGCTCATGTTGGTATTGCAGGTGGGAACTATGTAGGTGATGCCACTACGTGCAATATTCTACTCACTTTGGATTATGGTGGAAGACCCTCTACAAATATTGTAAAGCATATTGTAAGGCGTGTGATCACTGTCAACATGTTGGTAAATCTAGGAAAAGAGATGAAATGCCTTTAAGACCTATTCCTAGTACAAATTTGTTTGAGAAATGGGATTTAGATGGGTCCTATTTTGCTAGCCACACATAGAACTAGATCGTGCTACATCATCACTTGCAAAAATGATCTTACAAGGTGGGGCGAAGCAACGACTACTTAGGATTGTAAAACACCTACTGCTAGGAATTAATAGAATCTAATGTGGAATAATTCCTCAGAATCGTAATAATAAGAAGTATGAATAGAAATTACAGAAATGAAATATGTAAAACATGAAGACAATATTTAACGTGGTTCACCCAATGTGGGCTACATCCACCAAGAACACTTGCTCAGATTTTATTACAAGCCAACAGTCTTCACAATTACAATAACTAGATCTTGTTTGGAGCTGCGCTCAACAAAACCTCCCGAATTCGCACACACTATCCACCTTCACAAAACACTCATATCAATCTTATTATATGTCCATCTATATATAAGTACATCAATAGGTAACTGAAGAGATAGTTTTACAAAACAATGGGTACTGAAAAGCCATGGGCCCAAAACCAGCCCATAACGGTTACCCATTACCCATGGATTAATAAACCACCCATGAAAATTTGCTTCGGGGGCTTTGCCCCCAAAACCCCCTTGACCCACTCACCGGTGAGTGGGACTACCGTAAAAATATCCGAGTGTAACACATGGAAGGTGTACCAAACTCTAACATGAAAACAGGCTCCACAAACATAACACCTACAACAACCGAGTTCATATGGGAAAATGTTCTTATGAGGTATGGATGCCTGTTAAGCTTAACAAGTGATATGTACACATTTTTTGAATGAGACAATTAGGATACTATTGGATGAATTTATGATTGCACACCATAAGACTACACCCTATCATCCTTAGGTAAATGAGACTATTGAGGCCTTCAAGATTTTGAGCTAGACATTAACAAAAATTTGTGATGTTGGAAGGAAAGATTGGGATGATAAAGTTTTTGCCATGATTTAGACATATAGAACAACATACAAGAGGATGAACAAGGCCACACCCCTATTCTTCCTATGAAATTCATGTTACCTTCTTTGCGTATTACGCACGCTAGAGGTCTAGCCAATGAGTACGCCTTGGAAGAAATAATTTATAAATTGATACAAGTTGGATGAGAGGCACGCCATAACACTTTGGAGTCAGTAGTAGGAAAAGGCTAGATAGAAGGCATGGCATGACGAGACACATCGGGGACAACAATCTTGAGATGGAACATATGGTGCTTCATTATGACTCTAAGTTTTTGCTTCATCTAGGAAAGCTTAAAGTTCATTGGTTGGGACCGTATGTTATCACTCATATACTTGAAATAGGTGCTTGTCAGTTAGAGATGCTTGATGGATTATGATTACCCGGTTACTTCAACGGGAGTAGGTTGAATCCCTACTATAAATAAGTCTTCTTGGTGTTTGTAATAAGGCAGTGTTGCCATTTAGAATAGGATTTCATTTATGTATTTCCTTAATGTATTTCCTTCTTTTTCACTATGTTGTGTCAATTTAGTTTGGTGTTTTGTGTAATAAGTGCATTTGTGCGTTGGAAGCTAATTACCAATTGAAGTATTTTTATGCATAAAGGACAACACATACCATTAGTGTGGGGTGGTTACTCATAAATGTATATACATGAGGAAAAAACTATTACAGGTGCTAGTTAAGTGTGGAAAAGAGCTGTTAGAAAGAAGATTTCTCTAAAAATATGACCATAGATTAAGATAAATAAGGGAACAATATAACACAAGGTAAGTAGTGGCCGTGGAGACTACTAGGGGAAGGCACAATGGTGAGGTACCCGGGCACATGGAAGCACGCTAAAGAGAAGTCTGTAGCCAGAAGGTAGGAAGGCATGCTAGAAGGTTATACCTGGGTGGGAAGATGTATCATGTGGAGATTGTGAAAATGGTCAATTAATGAGAGGATTATTGGTAGGTGGAGTAATAAATGCACTAATTTTTTGAAAATATATATAAGGACATGATGCGGGTTCATTTTTACCTTTGTAATCACAAGTATTTGAGTGAGCTAAGTGTGATTGAGCCAAGAGAATTGTGTTGAGGTGCAGAGTGTTGTGAAAATAGACATGGAGAGAAGACTATTGTGTGGAATAGGCTTTCATCCCCATTGGTGAAGGGTTTGAGCAAAGCAGAAGCGTTGCGAAAGAGCAAGGGAACATGGTTTTAAGCTAGGGCATGCAAATTTAATCTAGGGTTTGAGTTTTCCTATTACAGACAACAAAAAAGAGGGTTTTTTATGATGGCACCAAAGAAAGCACCTGCAATAGGCATGAAAGGAAAGAATAAGGTATAATATAAAATATAAGTGACTACAACCATCGTACCTCTGACAATAAGGGAGAGTTGGAAGCGTTTCCAAATAAGAAGACCAACAAGTGCACAATGGAGGATATGCCAGTATATGATGATGCTAGGGAAAACTTAATGAAGAAGGTAGGAGTTTATCAGTTGTATGAGCTCCCATATTTTGGAAAATATGAACCCTTATACCAATGGATGATGAGAAGAGTCCATGAGGACTTATTTTATTTCATTGGATGAAGGGTTAGGATCACAACAACCCTAGTTTTGACACTAACAGGATTGAAGGGCACAGGGGTAGACCTTATTAGTGATCTAAGTGATAAAGCAATGGTCATAGAAACAAGAAAGGAGTTGGGGTATACCAAGGGTCTCCATGGAATGGAAATTGATAAAATAAATAATTTTCCTGTGGTACATGTAACCACTCATCTCTGACTAAGTTGAATAACCAAGAGAGATGGTCACAGTAAATACCATGTGGCTTACATTTGCAAAGAAAATGTCTCAGGGAGCAGTATACAACCTAGTAGGCTATATTGTAGACACCATTTTTGAGGAAGCACACACAAGAGAAAAGATAAGTTTTGGTGCTATCCTCCTTTCTCTTGTGTTTTTAGAAATTGGAGTGCTCGATGGGCTAAAGAACAAGACGGGAGTACCCCTTGGATCAAGAGTCCCTCGTAGAGAGGTTTGAGAAATATTATGTGAAGGATCAATGGGTGGGATGTTTAAGTAGATGGAAGAGATGTGGTATTACTGACTTTGTGTGACATTTGAGGAGGAGTGGCATATCCCCAAGGAGCTACCTTTGATGGTGGGAAAGGCAAGATACAGTTCACGGTGTACCAACATTTCGCATTACATGGTTTTCTATGAGGGATGGTACATGAAGCCTATGGTGAAAACTACCCTATGCCTTCATAATGTGCTACTTATAGGCCTTAGTTCATTGATTTACTGATGCATGCCATCTAAAATTTAACACTGACAAGGTAGACTGTGACTACCACACTCTGAGGAAGACATGTGTATCCAGTCGGATTGCCTACATTGAGAGGCTCATCTCAAACATCATAAGTATGAAGCTAGTAAGATTGGCTATTGGGGACAGTGGAGCCGCGCTCATATCCCTTAAAGTCAAGCCTAAGCTAGAGAATAAAAAGTATATGGAGAATGAGTTCATGTTCCTTGGGTTTCCTAAGGAAAAACATATAGTGGATAACGTGCCATCTCCAAATCTTGCATCGACTATAGAGGTAGATGAGGAGGAAGAAGAACATGAAGATAATGGTGGCTTAGATCATAGAGGCTAGAGGCAACCCACAAATAGGGTGGAGATAGAGCGCATGTATACTCCACCTTAGGTGTAAGAAGGAGACAAAAAATTGGACACAGAAGCATTCCATGAAGAGCGTTGTTTTAAGAGGTTGTTATAGAATAGAATTCCATTCTTTATATAGGTAATTATTTACATTCTTATTCTTTATTGTTTGGGAACATCAGAAGGAAACCCCATTTTCGGGGTAGAAATGTAGTTTAGTGTGGGGTAATGTTGAGCAAACAAAGTATGACACTAAGGAGAGGGCACATAGAATATTCACGCATAGGAATAAGGCACATTTGAAGGAGCGGAAGGATAGGAAAGGAAACGTGCACCAAGACAAGCTGATTTGAGACTTATCCATTTTTCATGATTATGGCCTATTTTTGGAGATACTGTGCAGAACACACATCGGGATGGAGAATTACACGACATGCAACTGCTATTTTGGGATGAGATTTTGATGAGCATCATGCACAAGTTTAAGATAATAATAATATTACTAATGTAGTTAACTATAGGAGACTTATTATTAGCGCACTTGCATGTGTGCATGTTATTGTAATGGCGTATGGCTATTTTCAGCATACGACCTATTTTGGGAGGTGCGTAAGTGGTGAAGGTAAATTCCCCACCCCTATAAGTATGTATAAGTCTATGTAGTTAAGGAGAGACAATGTGTATGAGCTATTGTAGAGTTATCTGCCAGATATGATGCGCGCTTAAACTTATGATGATATTTATTGTAAGAAACTTCTATATTTACTATGTTTAATAGAATGGGATGTATTGGCTGGATAATGGTGTTAAACATAACTGTAACTGGTTCTTGTATGGTTAATCCTATCATTGCTATTATTTAATTCATAATTCTTTAAGATCTAGATCTAGTTATGCTCTATGGAATGTTTATGCTATTTATGGATCTAAATGCATTATATCTTCATCACGTTAACATCCTACACAAACAACTCTAAGGAGGATCTTGGTACCTTTGTGCACTTTAGGTGAGCACTCATCTCAGTATGGGTGATGTGCCAACGCACTGGTTATCCGTGGTAAATTCTAATGTAATTTTTAGGGATATTTAGGGAAAAATTTCTATTATTTTGATATCCAGATCAAAAAGGCATTACAATATAGAAAAAAGTTCCCCATAGAGCAAAGTAAAAGATGTCTTTTCTTAATTAACATGGTTAATTTTAATTTGATCATATCTTGTGAAACCATCCATGAATGAAATCATATCATGACAAGCGGTGGATTCAAAAATTTTGTCAATGTGTGGAAAAGGAAAAAATATCTTTAGGGAACGATTTTTTAAGATCGCTAAAGTCAATACAAAAACAAATTTGGCCATTAGGTTTTATTACTATAATGATATTGGAAACCCATTGTGGATAGTCAACAACTCAGATAAATATGGAATCCAACAACAATTGTATTTATTCTTTAACCAATAAGGCTATACGAGGATGCATCTTTCAAATTTTTTGTATTATAGGTTTGGTACTTTCATGGAGCTTGATGTTGTGCATGACATAGAAGGGTCAATGTCGGGCATGTCATTATAGTGCCATACACAGAGATCTAAAAATCCTTAAGCACCTACAGGATATTAGCTTTCTCATTATCACTAAGAGATACGACCAAAAGGACTAAGTGGGGGTAATCGATGGTGTTGAGGTTATATGGTGTGGCTTCTTCGTGAAGTGGCATCGATCAATCCTTAATGTATTGTTATGTTAGAATAATGTCACATGCATCTATTTTTATAATAGTAGGATCGAATAAAGAAACCTTTTCTTATGAAATATTTAAGAAAGATGCTTGTAATCCCCATATACTCAAGGAGGGGCCTCATCATTAAAAAACTCATCCAAAAGAGACAATTTGGGAGAGGCAGTACTATTAATGAGGTGCAAGCTAAATAACTAAATTTTGTGTGAAGAAGAAGCATTATATACCTCCTGGACACACTTGGATGGAAGAAAACATGAGTTCGGATAGAGGGATTGAAAAGGATGGGGAACATAGCCAAGTCCAACTTTATCAAGTTGTTTAGGAAGTGACACTTGTTCATGTTAGGAATTCATATGTTAGTGCTCCATTTGAATGTGTGGGTGAATAATAATTACATGTGTAATTATTATTATGGTAAATGTAATGTTAGTAATAGGTTATTAATTTGTTATTAGTTGTTATATAAAACAACAATAAAAAATATATGTGTTCTTATGTGAGTTACAAACAACTCATGTAGGTTAGAGTTTTGTTATAACTACCTCCTAAATTATAGGTGAGATATTTCCTATATATTTAGATGTTTGTAATATGGATTTTATGGGAGAATATTGAATATCATTCTTAGTTATTTTTTTTTGTATCTATGATCTCTCTGTAATTTTGTTGAATACTCTTCATCTGGTATCAAAGCGGATAATATATTCCATGGAAGCATAATAATTTAGTTAGGGGAGATGTAATTTGTCTCACCCCTGTAGATGAGAGATTAAATAATTTGCAGTATTGTTGAATTTGGCTCAACTCAATCCATTTTCTTTCACCCCTGATCTCATAGTTGGATCAGTCGATTTGTTATTTGTAGTGGAAGCACCCCTAAGGTGTTTGGAGACTCTAATGATTTTGCAGATTTGTATATGCATATGGAAGAATTTTTAGGAATATAAAAGGAATTTAGAGTAGTTGAAATAAGAACTATTTCTGATAGGTGTAAGAGAAAAGCTTGATAAAATCATCTATTCAAAATTAGAAGTTGATCCATCTATGGCTCATAATTGTTATCAATTTGGACACATTATATTTTATGTGTTGCAAATATTTGTATTTTTCTATGACAGCTCATTATAAGCTTCAAAGAGTGGAGTGGATGTGCACATTGAAGGTTTTATGATCTTTTAAATCACATGTGTGGAGGTTTTTAGAAGTCGATATAGCTATCAAATTCCACATGGTGGGGAGCTTTTAAATATTGAAAGTCTATCTCCCATCAATTGTCATTCTCCTCATAGATCCTCCTTAGTTTTTCACAATTTTTTCGTAAAATAGGAAATTGGAGCGTGGATTTGTTAGATATATACTGATTTGTTCAATTTTGATAGTGATTGACGATGATTATGATAATCTCTAATGATTTTAATAATTTTTAGTGATTCTCTGTCAATCGTCTGTGATTATGTGGATTGCCAACGATTCTTTAGATAGGTGATGATATTTATGCGAGATCAATAAAAATGAAAAATATTACATTTATAATGAATATTTTGAAGGTTACAATGAAGGAAAATGTTCTTGGTTTAGGGGATCGGCCTCTTAACCCCATCTTGTACCATGACAGGAGCACAAATGGGTGTTGTCCCAAGACCTTGCGAAAGAGCATTTTCCTTGACCTCACTAGGTGCTACCACCCCCAGACCCTTGTTTTGAAATTTTAGAGCCAAATATTTTTTTTGGGGAGCCATGTCAAAAAAAGAGGGTGAAATTTTGAGCTCACGAGCTTTTTCTTGCTGAGTTATCTAATTTACCGAAGAAGGAATTGGAACTTGGAGGTCAATCAATGAATTCTCAATAGTCACCAATGACAGAGCCACATCAAAGGTTTGTTGTATTTTTTTTCATTTGTGTGTTTTCTTCAAGTTGTCTTGGTGTGTTGCAGTTTGTAGTGTTCCTATCTAAATAAATGGAAATTTCACTATGAGGGGGGAACATAATCCAATATTCCATTTCTAGTTTTTTAGTGTGTAACGAGTGAACAAATTTTCCTATATTATTCCCTATAGTGAGATAATGATGAGAGCTGATAATAGTGCTTGGCACATCATGATGTGGTTGTAGGTAAACCACTTGTAAAACCTTCATTTTTGGTTTTGGAAACCACTTGCAAAACCACCACTCTCGAGTTATTGGTAAACTATTTGCAAAACCATCACCATTTGGTTTATGATACTCGAAATATAAAACCACCATTTTGGATTTGTGGTCAACCATATGTAAAACCATCCATTGGGTTTGTTATCATCATGTGAAAATCACCAAATCATGAAAGCATGTGCAAATATAAAGGATGGTTTCCCCATTTTTACACTAAGGGGGAGTGTTAGGAATTCATATGTTAGTGTTCCATTTGAATGTGTGGGTGAGTACTAATTACATGTGTAATTATTTTTATGTTAAATGTAATGTTAGTAATAGGTTAGTAATTTGATATTAGTTGTTATTATAAACAATAATAACAAATATCTATGTTTTTATGTTAGTTATAAACAAATCACTTAGGTTGGAGTTTTGTTATAGATACCTCCTAAATTATAAGGGAGATATTTCCTATATATTTGGATGTTTGTAATATGGATTTTATGGGAGAATATTAAATATCATTCTTGGTTTTTTTTTTTCGTATCTCGATCTCTCTATAATTCTATTGTACACTCTTCATTTCAGAGATTTCTTGACCATATTTTCCAAGACTATGCCAAGAAAAATATGTCGCAACAAATATTTGTAGCCTATACCATATGTATTATAATAAACTATATGTCTTATGGGTATGAAAATGGGGGTATGTGGGTTCTCATGCTCAACAATATTACAAAAATTTAAGGGTGATAGATCAACTATAAAATCAGATATAACTCCCTCATATAAATATTTAACCCGTGCTTGTAAAGTATAAGGTAGTGCATGCATGCCATACAACCAAGGATGATTTAAGAGAATATTATAATTGAGATTATTAGGCATGATCTATCATGGAACATTAAGAGTACAAGGACCGATTATAATTGGCAAATTGATCTCCCCTAATACTCACTTAGGCATATTTCCAAACCCATGAATGCATAGGGAAGATGGAGTTAGGTTGTTAGAGGAAAGTCCAATTTAATGTAGAAAAGAAATGTTACATATGTTAAGACCAAAGCCATTATCAAAAAGAGACCATTTTACCAAAACATTATGGATTTTGAGTTAGATATACAATGGAGGAGCATTATCAATGAAATTTTAAGAGGGAATATGAGTTGGTGTGAAGGTAATGTGTTCATATTCATTATAAAACTAGTTGTGATACAAGATGATATATAATTAAGAGAAGTATTAGGATGGATACATGTATCTTTGAGAGTGGTTGTGATATTTTCATGCATACAAGATGGACCTCGAGATATTTCAACAATGAGGTATCCATCATAAATTCTGAGAATATAAAATAAGTTTATCTTATATTGTGTCAAATTAGAGAAGACAAGTAGATGTATATTACAACAATGTGGGGATATTAGGGTTGGACCAATAATGAGTTCAACAAATGATTTAACCTAAATGGTTAATATTTAAGGGGTAGTTATAGACAAATAAAAAGTGAAATAAAGTAAGTACACAAACAATAAGTAAAATCGATCCTTCCTTTGTACCTCCTTGCAACATTAGATGAGATTAGATGAAGCTCGATATCAAGCACCAAGCTTGTTGAATCTCTACGATCACTTGAATTTGGATGCTCCAAAATGTTCCAAATGGAAGTAGATTTCAACTACAAGCAATGCAAATTAATGATTGAATTGATTGATAGATTTTTGATCAAATAGATAGTGTAATGACATGTAAAATTGAATGGAAATTTGACACAATAACAATGCAGATTATTAAGCTTCCAAAGATGAAAAATGGAGAGGAATGAGTGTTTATTTATAGTTGAGGGAAGAGAATCCCAAAGCCTTGATTTTTTGATTGATTTTCTAATGAGGTTGACTAAAACATGATTGGAATGATTTGTCTGAGTTTCTAATTTGATTGGAAAGATAAGTTGTTGATTTGAGCTTGATTGAGTGAGTTGTCATTGAGTTTGAAAAAGGTGGCATATATTTTGAATTAATATTTCATGTATTTTGTTTTATTCACCCAAAAAGTGACATGAGTTTTAGCTTGGAGAGAGTTTTTCTTTAATTTGGAAAGCCATGATTCAAGGGATATGTTTTAGTTAACTCAAATATATGATTTGATTTAATTTAAACTTTTCATCTTGAATATAATTAATGATTTTTAGCCTTATTCATGATTAGATTTGCTTTAGTCAACTTGAGATGTCAACTAGTGAGGTAGAAATGGATAGGTGGAGGATTTATTAATTATTGTGATATTAAATTAGCTAATAAAATTAGCTAATAGGGTAGGGGATGAATAATAAGGGTGATAGGATTAATTAATTAATCCTAGGAGTGAGGTGCAAGTGTAATAGGGATTATAGTATGAATATTTAATAATTCAAGACCATGTGTGAGCGATAGGGATGATAGAAGTTTATTTGGGACAATGTCATAGAATGTCATTAAGGGTTGTAAAATAGTGGAATATATCAAAAGTGGTTGTAATAGGTCAGAAATGATTGTAATGTGTTGTGAAGTAATTATGGGATGATTTTAGAGATTTAGAATGCGTAATAGGATATTTTAGGGTGTCTATATTTTCCCCTCTTTAAAGTGTTATTACAAAGTTTTAACACTTTAAAGATAGTATACATGTGTAGATTGGTGAAAAAATGATGATGAAGTGTAATGGACGGCTTGATTTTCCCCACTGACCCATTTTGATGCCCCAATAGGTTCAAATTATGCTAAGGGAGTTCCCCTCAAAAGGATGGATGATGTTATAAAATGGTGGACAATCACTTGATAAGAGGAATAAAAGAATGTTGTGGGAGAGATAAACAAAATGGTCTCAAAAAATGAGAGATGGAGGGTCAAAGGATAAAATTAGGTGTGTTGTGACTTGAATTAGGGTTTGGAAGAAGGTTGAATAGAGGGTTGGGTGGGAGAAAAAATCATTGGTCATTTTTTCTACTAGAAATTGTTGTTATACATTGATTTTTTTCCGAGTTTGTGATAGAGATAACACAATATCCTACACATATTCGCCGTACAAATTGGGTTTGAGAGTGTGGGAGAGGTCTCAAAAATGATAGTTTGGTGAGTACACAAAACATTTACCAATGTTGTGTATTTATTACATTTTATAGCTAAAATAAAATTAAAAATTAAAGCTAGTGCAAGGATGTACTTGCTTTAGCGTAGGCCGTGAAATGTGCTAGTGTAAGATTGCATGTGTTAACATTAATGTAGATGAACTAGCATATAAAGAAATTACACTAGCGTAAAGGTAGTGTTAGTGTCATAGTGAGTGCGCTAACTAATAATAAGTGTATTAGCATGTAGTGTGTTAGCATGAGAATAAGTGTGCTAAAGTAATATTAAGTACGCTAGTGTGAGTTAGTGGGTTAGGTAAGGTGTAGAAGTGATAAAAAGGTGAAAAATGTTGGGAAGGGACTAATGAATGATTTTTAATGTGTGAAGTTTAGACTATATGCATTGGATGTACAAGAGATACATTCATGATTGAGATCATTCAAGAGACAAATGATGTGTGCATATTGGAGAGCACTTTGGGTGGTATTAGAGGCAAAAGTTCCACACACATAGCACGATGTCGAGAGATTAGAATGGATCACTCCTTATTTACTGCTTTAGTGGAGAGATAACATAGTGAGTCTCATACATTCATATTTTTGACAATAAATATGTCTGTTACATTAGAGGATGTGTATTGCATACTTAGGGTACCTATGCAAGTTCAATTGATTCAATGGGAGAGGAGAGATTCACACATCAAAGTGCAAACAAAAATACTATTTGGAGTAGAGGAGATTCATGGAGAGGGTATGGTAGTACTTAATACTGAGTGTATAGAGGATGACAAGATAGATCATCTGCCTATCTAATTGATGGCTCTTATTAGTGGCTACTTACTCCCGATAAGACAGAGATGCACTTTCAACTAGGTTGATTGACATTGTTTTAGATTTATTGGCTGCAGTGGTGTTTTCATGGGGACCATGTATACTAGCAAATTTATATCTGAGAGGTATACATATGATTTTATACAAGAGTCATAGGAGTTTGGGCACAATGGTAGCATGGGACCATATAGTAGTGGGTCGATTGAAGAGGATTTTGAGAGACATGCAATGAAGGATTTGTGAATTTTTGAATGGGAGATAGTAGATGGAGATCGAGAGAGGTCACCGAGGAGATATGGAATTTCATAGATGACATAGAGATGATTTAACGTTACACCATATCATATAGAGGCCTTATAGGTCCTATAAGTGGGTGGTAGATGCAACAAAGTGGGGATAATGGAGGTTTCTCATTACATGATTGGGAGCCGATCATACATTATTGAGCATTATAGAATAGATAGGGTCATGTGAAATATTGGAGTTAGACATGATATACCATATGAGAGAAGTGGTATGCATGGTTAGCATGAGAGACTATAGATTTTGGGCCACACATCAAGCCTAACATAGTGAGGACTAATTTTCTAGGATTTTTAATACATGTGTGGTATGCACGAGCATGTATCATGGATCTAGGTATATTAGTTGGCTATGTAGCATGCTACACAATGATAGTACGGATTTTTTTGACCATTCCTCAAATAGTGATAGGCATTTGTAGGGATAGTAGAAACAATGAGGATAATGTTGCGGTAAAGATGGAGGAGAGGGAGAGGATGGCATGGACATGGAAGAGAACATGGATAGGGACATGAACATGTGTAGGTACATGTACTAATGCATGGACATGTACAAGATGCACAAACACAAGTTTAGGTTCAAGTATCGATATAGGAACATGTTGGACATGGTGTACAAGTATAAGGTTTAAAAGTACCGATTTATCCATAGGGGCCACCAAGTCTAAGAGGAGGAGCAGATGGGGATGATGGCTAGGGAGATAGGGGAGATTCAGATGTGTGGAATCAAATACCAATAGTACAACCTATAGGTCCATCAGAAACATAACTACATATGGTTTAGGCATAGGAGAGAGACAAAGTAGTACAACAATGAGATGCCTCTCTTATGTATCTCTTAGACATTATAGACATAATTAATGAAGTTCCATGTGCAACAAGGAATTATGAGAGAGATTAGTTAGTACTACAACCACAACATTTTATAATGGAGAGAGATGTGGCTTATCATGTGGACGAGTTGAGTGGGATGGGTGGTGTACTACATGAGTAGTTGATAACTACTCACTTTGTGGGTTATTACAGAGGATTCTATGAGGAAGTTGTCTTAGAGATCTAGAGAGTGCTAAATTACAACCAAAGGACATATTGAAGGTTAGGGAGATTAGTTAGATCACATGAGCCATCTAGATCAGATAGATTAGTCGAGATGCCGCCACCGAGGTGAGATGGTGGACTAGGTAGTTTAGGGGTGGGCGAGAACCATGGTTGATGTTGTATGATATACATCTATTTATTTTGTATATGCCTCATGATGAATGCATATACCTTTTATATTTTCCCATTGTGGCATGATGATGTATATATGTATATGAAATTTTGAGACATTGGACATTGTATATGATATATATATATATATATATATATATATATATATATATATATATATATATGATGATGATGATGATGATGATTTGGGTGGTTTTGTAGATGACATGTTATTGTTATAGATGTATGGAAATGTTAGTGATTAATGAATTAATTTTGATACAATATTTATTTATGTATTTTTGAATGATATGTATGAATGAATGCAATGATGATATGACTAACATTATTCTTTGTTTGAGCTTCCATTCAAATTTTTTATTTTGGATTAACTTGTTTTGATTTTTCATAATAGATTTAACACCATGATTATTAAAGAACCATGATGATTAACCCATTATATGTGGAAACATACATACACATAGTAAACATAAAGGTGAAAGACAAAACAAATATACACAGTAGATGTTTGCACCATGGTTCTATATGAACCAAGATGGTAAATAAGAAATGTGTTATTGGTCAAAAAATTAACTAAGAAAGGTATAAACAAACCCAATATACATAGTAGATGGTCACACCATGGCTATAAATTAACCAAGATGACAAACAATAAACTTGTAATTGGTCAAACAATTAACTTAAAAAGTAACAATGCAACACAATTATTATAAAGACACTTAACTTTGTCCCTAATGTGTTCCACAGTGAAGATTGATTGATTTTATTTTCCCCTAGCAAGGATGCATGCAAGGGGTAAGATGATTTGTGATTGATTGGGTCATTACCCCCATGTAAGGATATATGTAAGGGAGTAAATGAGAGCTGATATTTACTAAGAGAGGATACATGCAAGGGACTTAGATTAGTTCATTTTGACTAATTGATATTTTGGAACTAACACTAAGATAAGATTCAATGTGTTGAGCTTTGGGATTTTTTTTTTTGTTGATTTTTTTAATTTTGGATAGCTTTTTTGAGTTTTTGAGTAGATTTTGAATGATTTGTATATATCTTTGGTAGTTTTGGAAAAAAATTGTAGGGTTTTTGTGATTTTGTGAGATTGTGAGATTGTTGGAATTTTTGGAGACATATTTGGATGTTTAGGGATATTAGATTTTTTTAAATATTTAGGGATTTTTAAGTTTTTAAATGTTTATGGAGCCAATGCAAAACTCTAGGTGATCCTAGACCCATCTAAGTTTTCATAAGAACACAAGAGTTTTAGGAAACCAAGGGATGAATCATAATGGATATGAGTGAATATGGATGGTTTAGAAAATGATAAATGTCCTAACTACAAGGAGAAAGTGACAGAAAGTGGTTTGGGGTGATATGGTAAGATGAATAGGATGAAGGAGTGATATAGGTGGTTATGCCAAAACTCCCCCAACACAAAGGGTACTCATGGATGGTTTATGATTAGAAAATTTTCAGATGAACCACATTCATGGGATATTTAAGCTCTTGGCCATCTTCAATAGATAACTTGTATGTGTCAAATATGTATTTTGCAGTGTTAACATAAGGAACTAACTAATTAGGTTCAAATTTTCCTTTCTTTTATTGATCTTTTGTTGTGTTTTTTATTTTCTTTTAGTACAATTTTACCGATATCAAAATTTCTAGGTTTTATACATTTTTATAGTTGCGAAAAATTTGATTATGATATTGTTGGTGAAATAATTTGTTGTGTTACAAATTATTGAGTTTTCACCAGTAGTCATGGGGCTAAGACCCTCTTTCTTATGTATGGGGAGGCTCCCATTATTAAATTTAAACTAACCTAAATCTCTGGGTGGCCATTAGGATGTGGATCACATAGGAATAATACACTAAACATGTGTAAAATTATTGTACAAGGTATAAGGGAGGAATTTGTAGAGAAGAAGGGTAAAGGGGACTTGTGAAATAAGGAGAGAAAGGGTTACTGTTGTGAGTAAGCTTACAGAGTTCACATATAATGACCATAGTAGGTCCATATTCAATTATAAGAACACAACAATGTGAACAACAATAAGAAAAAATAATCATAGACACATAATTCCATTGACTCATTTATCAAAGGCGCATATGCCTTTCTTGGTTTTACAATATTATCATGTATGCAAATTTGGAAAGGTAGAGTATAAACCATAAGAGAAGAAATAGAAGAACTAAAAAATTTATTATTTGATGTATAGTGGTAATCTCAACAACATACATTTAATCAAAAATTCCCAACCCCTTAGAATGGAGAAGCCATTCCAATTTATAAAATTGAAAAATTGTCTCTTCATCTACCCCCCATACGAATCTTCACCTATACACATAACTTGTGACCTTTCATTTTCCTAGGAAGTGAGTCTTTTTATTATTAGTGAAAAATGACTCTTACAATGTTGAATTGAGGTTCACTTAAGTGAATAAGATGAAATATAAAAATTACATTTTTAATTAAAAATTAGAATATGGAGAGCGAGAGAGGAGAGAGAGAGAGAAAGAAGGGATTGATTGATTTGATGTAATGAAGCTTTGTTGCTAGAAATTTGAGAAATAATTCATGGATGAGAATATTGACCTCTGATCACCTATTGAACTAAAGCACCGAGATCATATATACTTCTTCCTCTGTTGTGAGATGTGAAAATATTCTAAAGTGTTGAATAAGTGTTTAGAAAAATATATTGTGAGGCATTGAAAAGTGAACCTGAGATGACCACCAACACCACCCATGATGATCCTCTTTTGTCATGATTCTTATGACTATCACCTTAATGACCTGAATTCATATGCTTCAACAGCCTATAGGATTCATGTTGTTATTGATCTCACTTGTTTCCTGTGTGACTGTTTGTGGAATTAGAACACCGTGATTGCAAATTACTCTTCTGATGAGATGTAGAAATAATTCAAGACATTGAATTAGTGTTGAAAAACATTGTTATGATATCTATATTGAGGGGGAAACATGATGGTTTCAATAACATGAGTTAGGACATAAAGATCACTTTCTTTCTTCTTAGGCTTTCACAATTTACCCTAATGACCAATAGAAACAACTCCATGATGTTCAAACTCTTTATGTTTTCTCTCCTCTTACTGAGATGGGTCTTGATCATGTGGGTGAAAGGGTTTCCACCGAGTGAAATTATCATTATGTGGCTACCTGTTGGAATGAAATGAGGTGATGGAAAATTCCTTCCTTCTTGAGATATGCTTACACCATAAGGTTTGAGGTGAGTGTTTAAGAACACTACCAAGTGGATGGAAGAAAATGAAACAAAGGTGATTGCCCATTCTTGTAAATATGATGCTATGAATGAAGATAATACCTTTTTTTCCTTTCCTATCTCTAGAATATTTTTTGAATGGGATCATCCTATAAACCTCTTGTTCACATGTTTCTCACGGGAATAGATGATTTATTGATTCTTCACACACAACGGTCCCAAATGCCTTGGAATAGATATTCCTAGCTTGTTCCTTGAAGAATATTTGAACATTATGGTAGAGTCAAAATATTTTTTCACTTTTAAACATGATAATATCTTCACAATTCACTTTCTTGACCATGAGTGGAAACATCCATTTGGTGTCTGAACACCTATTTCTCAATTGCTTCCCATGGAGATGGTTTTCCTCTTCTTGACACTAAGATTGATCCCTGAATGGTACTTGAATGAGAATGAGTTCCATGTTGTTTCTTTCGCACTACACTATAAATTCCACCTCCTTTATCTTACAAGATGTGAGCTCATTATCGATCATGGATCAAGTGTTTAGAAACACTTCTCAAGGTATGCATTATTTGAGATGAACTCCTTCCTCATTCACAATTAGATTATCACATCATTATCATGATGATCATATTATTAGTGACTTGAACTTGAATGAATCTCTTGATGTTTCAGATCATTTTCATACCCCATGATGTTTCGGTTTCTCCCACTACCCAAGTGATTGTCTTTCACACCCACAAAGTGACTCACTCTGATCCATTTCTTATCATAATATGATTAATATGATGATATTCAACTTTGGGGAGAGTATTAGTGATGATGGTGTCTTCTTCATGATGGAAACATGCTTATGATGAATCTCTTATGTCACAACTGGAACGAGTTAGCTCCTTTAATCAAACTATGTTGTGTAGAGATCTCCTAGAACGATGATTTAAGAGCCTAAAAATGGTTTCCTAAACTTTTTTGGACCAAGAGACAACCTCTAAACCTTGTGATGATGGAAAAAGTAAAAATATAAGAAAATTTTCTTTGTTATATATTTTTGGGCTTAATTCTAGGGGTTACTATT
This sequence comes from Taxus wallichiana var. yunnanensis, assembly GCA_018340775.1. Taxonomy (NCBI): domain Eukaryota; kingdom Viridiplantae; phylum Streptophyta; class Pinopsida; order Cupressales; family Taxaceae; genus Taxus; species Taxus wallichiana. Next base: position 90,611,435 of record CM031243.1, read on the forward strand.
TTTAGCATGTCCTATCTAGAATTGTTAATTTTAGCAATTTTGCACTATTTACATTTCGGATGTTTATTACCTATTCAAGGGTCCTAAGATGCTAATAATTCACCTCATTTAACCACTTAATATTTTTAGACATGCCCCACCATGAACACATGCTATTTTTAGTAAGTGCATTGCAGGTGTTAGATTGCAACAAAAACAGTCTTAAAATTTTGGGTTTTATTCCAAGATTCCTGCTCCAATTTTTAGATGATTCCTTCATCCAAATTAGTGGGAAAATGATATTTTCATTAAAGTTGTTAGAATAATGATAAAAACTCAGTCCTCTATATCTCAAAAAATAAGAAACTCCATTGTGTAAGAAATGGTCCCGATAAAACTAGATTTTTAAGGATCCTTCACTCCAAGCTTCAGAGTTGTTGCACCTGCCAGATCTTCAAGAAAGTGACAAATTATTTGAGGAGGGAATAATGATGATAAAAAACATAGTCCTTAATATCCCTAAAAATCATCTTCTTCACCATGTAAAAAATGGTTTATGTGAAAGTATAATTTTTGATGATCGTTCACTCCAATTTTCAAGTGATTTTTCCTGTCAGATCTCCAGGAAACGAAGAAGGATCTCACTATCCTTTTGCTATTGTGGAATGAAATACATTAATGGAGGTTCAAAAATGAGTTATAATGTATTATATTTGACCTCATTGACCATGGTTTGAACGTGGGTTAAATGAGAGCTTGATTGAGGTTAAGAGCTAGTTTCCATGGTGCAATAAGGACACAAGGTAAAGAAAGGGCTCCCAAGTGTGCCTTGAAGAAAGATGACTTGACAAGTGGCAACACTAGAGTGAAGATGAGTGAGATGGAGGATCTAGGAAAGTACCCAGTGGAGTCGGAGAGGTCATGTGAGTGATCAAGAGCTGGGGCATGAGCATAGGTGCATTTTTTTCTCCCTCTTGTCCCCTTAGATAGTGGGGAAAATAGAGACAAATTTTTTTTCCCAAGAATAAGCATGGATGCAAGTTTGATTATGAGGGTATGAGTGGCTGAGCATGGGAGCTGAAAAATGAGCTTTTGAAAGCTGAAAAGGGTCATGTAAGTGTCTCGGGGCTAAGAATGGGAATGAGGTGAAATTTATTGTCCCCTCTATCCCCATGGGGACATTGGAGACACAAGGGACACAAAAGTGTTCCTTGAAGTAAGGTAAAGACACGTGACACAATGAAAAATTGGATAAGTATGGGTTTTTTTGTCCAAAATAACTCCCCTAGTTATTTTGGAAACCTTCATCCCCATTTTGGCTCTAAATCTCCTTATTATAGATTACGCATATCTTGATGGTTCACTTTGGTATAATTCCTTGGATGCTGCTCCTTGCATGCCCATGTGCGCTCCTATCTTCATTGCCTTCCACTCTTCTCCTTCTCCTCTATTTGTTCCATTTTCCCTTGACAACACTCTCTACACATTTAAATTCCTCCCGAGAAGGTCATCCACCCCTATGTGTGTGCCTTGGACTTGCTTTCCAATATTTGGCTAAGTCCTTTTCACATTCCATGCACCCCTTTCCTTTTTAAGACTGCACATCATTCTTTTAATGTTTGCACCCCACTTGCATACTTATCTCCTATAATTATGTATCCATTTCTATCACGTATGTTACTTTTACGCACCCTTCCTCTACTTTCCTTCCACACCTCTCTCTTTCTCATGCACCTTCACACCTTCTTCTACACCAATTACCGTGCCATGTGGCATATGTAAGACATTGAGTGAGCTACACACAACCAATCAAAGTGCGCTAGTTGGGTGCCGGATCCTGTAATGAACTACTACATGAAACGTGGTAAAAATGACAAAATAGGTGTATAGTTGGCCTTCCTTCAGCTATTCTACATGCACCATATGTCAATGTGTATTAGAAGGACATGTAGATGTTATAAACCATAAATTTTGCTACAAGGCTCGGATTAGGGCATGATTTGTCTTATTCAAAAGTTGTTGACGTGGGCTACAGTGCAAAACATTTAAATTTAAATGTTGGCGGGACTGTGTAGGTGAGAAGTAGGGAAATGGTTTTCAGCCATTAATACAAACTCAACCACCATATTTTCTACATATCTTATCACCTTCCTTCTTCCACAAGCTAGATGAAACATGGGGAAGCATATTTGTCAAATTTTCATGTAGATTTGTAGGCATTCAATGTTGTTGTAGGTGGTTGAAATTCAAAATATGAGTTCTCTCCTCTTTCTCTTCCTCTTCTCTACTCCTATAAAATGTAAAGGTCATGCTCAAAAATTGGTTGGTGATTATTGTTTTAGTGCTAAGGAATTTTTTTCTTTTTCTTTTTAAGTTGTAGGCCTTTAGATCTAGTTTTCACATGTGGATTCGACCTCATACGCCATTGTAATCGATTGTAAATTTCTAGAAGTAATGAAAGCTTGATTTTATGGCTATTTTCTGCCTTAATGTGTTTCTATTGTCTTTTCTTGCCTCTCTCTTGCGTTGTGTGCTTGTTGTGTCATCTCAGGTCTCTTGAAGGTCCATCTTCTTATTGTGCCCCATGAAAATGATTGCACGATTACATTTTGGGTTGTGACACTCGTGCTTATCCTTCCAGGGTGTATTCCATTTTGTTCTCTCTTAGAGCCAAATACATTTACCCCCTTCTTTCTAGTTCTATCACCTCCCTTATATTAGTTTTACATTTTTGCATATTTCTCCTTCTAACCCTAGTTCCTTGGTATCTTTAGCTCATGATTTCATTTCAGCATTAGGAGTAGCCATAACAGTAGAAGTAGGTAGAGGAACCAACCTTCTTTGGAGGTCTATCTAAATCTTGCTACCCCAAAATTTAGAGACAGTCTCATTTTTTCCTCAATGAACTAGTTTAACCTGATCTGGGACGGGTGTAAGTTTGAGCTCCAACATGTTTTCAATCACACCTCTCCCTAACTCAACTTAGAATAAATATGGGTTATCTTGATTGCATATGGGTGGTTGGAGAGTTAAAAGAATGTCATGAGGCAAAATTTCTTGTCTCCTCTGCCCCCTTGGGGACAATGGGGACAAGAGGTGCAACAAACTACACCTTTCCTTATTTGGAAAGCCAAGTTTTACAATGACTTACCAAAAATAGGTTGAAATCATAATATCATCACCCCTGAGGCTCAAGATGGAATTTTGAGGTCAACTTTTATATGAATCTAACTCTAAAATCCATTATAATACCAATGGAATTTTTTTAGATCTTAATTCTTCATGTAACTCAAAAAATAGCCTTATTTTGATCAAAGTTTGAACTATCTCAAGAAATAATTAGACCATGGATGAAATTTGATGATACCAACATGTAGATAATTTCTCAATATTTCCAAAGTGCCTAATATATCATCTCTTAACTCCTTACGGAGCTCCTGAAATCATTTGGAGAATTTTATGTTCACAATCTAATTGTTCATTCCTACCACCGAAAACTTGATTTTGCATAGACCACCCCTAAATCATCAAATATTTCCTAAATCACTTTAAAAACATTAAAGGATAATGAATAAAAAATTTTTATGCTTAATAAAATGTTAGAATCCTCCCAGAGTATGCACGGAGCTTGAAATGGCCAAAATTGGAATTTTTAGGCTTCTGGAGAACTAGTCTTTCACTGCACTTCACTGAATGGAACAATGGACTTTATTAAACCTTTTTTCAAACTAAGAAATGTTAACCACATTAATGCGGACCAATTTCAAGGTCAAAATGATCATGAAACAGGATGTAGGTTGGCCAAGAGAGGGATTTAAGAAGGTTTGAAAGCAAGATCTCACATTATGGCTTAGTTGTCATGATTTAAGTTTTGCATTTTTGGATTAGAAATTTTACATGAAAATAAATACACTTTCAAATTGTTTAAGGAATTAAGCCTCTTTTCATCTAGGAGGTGAATTCAACATGACGATCCTACCTATATTTTTCTTCATTAATGAAATGTTTGAGGGATATACAAAGTGATGGGAGCTTGACCTCTATGGGTAATAGGGATTCAAACCCATATAGAAGTGAAAAAGGTGTGGCTCCTGTTGGAGTATGGTAATATGCATGATAGGACCAGAGGGAAAGATAGACTTGTGTATGCTAATTATGACCATGTTTTTTAACAATATTTTCCAAGATGGATTTGAGTGTTTTATTGGATGCTTCAGCTTAGTTGTTTCACTATGGATAATAGGGAATGGACCAACAAAGTCAGATATAGAAGCGTTTAGCTAGCTATTTAACGATTTTATTTTTAAATGAATACCATTATCAGTAATAATGGAGGAAGGGATGCTGAAACAACATATGAGATGGTTAAATATGAACTTGGAAATATTAGTACCAGTGACATAAGTGAGAGGCATGGCCTCTACCCATTTGGTAAAATATTCATTGTGGTGATAATGAATGTATGGCCATCGAAGATGTGGGTTTGATTTTTCCTATAAGGTTGAGCCCCCATTGGGAGAAAGGACAAGGTGTGGTGATTGGTTGAAGAGATTGTGAAGGTGCATGAATGAGATTGCCATGTTGTTGGACATGCTAAACATTTTTTGACAAATTTATAGGCATCGAGACTTCATAGTGGGCCAATAATAAATCACACATTTTTAAAAGCTAAAACCATGCCACTTGTGTTTGCACCGCATATACCAACATGTACCTCTACTAGAGTTTAGTATGATTCATCTTGATTGATACATCCAAGGAGAGTTATTTCATAACCTCCTTGATATAAGGTGTCATCAAGGATAGTGTAGCATGAAGCATGTTGTGCTAGGGATCATTTGTGTTGGGAATTCATATTTTTAGGAAAATTTTTATCGTGGATACAAGTATATGTATCATGATACCAATGGTTCTCAGGACCAACTATTCCACATATCATGATTGAATTAGGAAAAATCATAGGCCAAAATTATAAGATGTTCCACGAGAAACTCAATGTGTGATTGATTTGGACCGAACTCAAGAAGAGATCTGATAGTCACCATTACATCTGATGACTTATTTTATGTGTGAGGAAATTTTCAAAAGTGATAAGTTGAATATAACCTTTACGGATATAAACCATGAGCTTGTAGGGGACCAATTTTTCATCCTTTAGTTGATATTCACAAGTGCATTGCTTAATGACTAAGAGGGAATCACCATAAAATGTCAACTCAAGATTCCATGAAATAGTGAATTTCAACCCAGCTATAAGAGCTTCGTACTCAAAAATATTGTTAGTTTATGGGAATCCAATGTGAAAATATTTTGGAATGCCATTTCATCCAACATGTGTAGTAGAATACCATATCCTAACCCAAGGATATTACATAAGCCATCAAATAATAATTTCAAAGAGGGAACCACATCAATATAAAGAGTTCCTATTAGGAAACTCAAAGTGAAGAGGTCATAATTCTGGTATAGGTGTTACAACAAGTTGATCTGCAGGGGATTTTCCCTTGATAGTTTTTTTATTGATGAAATCTATATCAAATTCAATGAGTAAAACAATCTAGCTAGACATTATTTTTGTTATAATAGTTCGGATAGTAGATATTTGAGTGGATCTACTTTTGCAATAAGCTTAGTTATATGATTGAGAAAATAATTAGGTAGCTTATGAAATGTGAAAGGTAATGCTAAACATAATTTTTAAACCTATGAGTATTTGAGTTCATAATCAATTAAGGTCCTACCAAGATAATAGACAACTTGTTCTTGTCCTTGATCATTATGTTGTGCTAATATAGTGCATATTGGATTTTTTGTGGCAGAGGTATAGAGAAGCATTGGTTCTTCTAGAATAGGAAACATGAGGATCAGAGGATTTGAGAGAATTTTTTCAATTTGGAGAAAGAATCTTGACATTCTTGATTCCATTTAAATTATACATCCTTTTTGAGTAATTGATTGAAGTGATGACTCTTGTATGTGAGTTGCGAGATGAAATGTATGATATATTGGATTTTCCTTGAAGACCTCTTAACTGTCTGAGATTGTGTGGAGGAGGAATTTCCATGATATCTTTGACCTTTGTGGGGTCAAATTCAATACCTCTTCATGAGACAATGAACCCCAAGAGATTTTTGAAGTTACACCAAACACACATTTCTTTGGATTGAGTCTGACCTTGTATTCATGCAACCTTTCAAATGTGTCTTAAAACTATTGGATGATCAAATCTTATTTTGACTTACCAAGTATATCATCCACATAATATTCCATAATGTCATGTAGCATGTCATGAAAGATAATTGTCATTTCTCTCTAATAAGTGGCACATGCATTTTTAAGGCCAAAAGGCATGACCTTATAACAAAATGTGCCCCATGGGGTAGTAAATGTTGTTTTGGGTTAATTTTCTTCATCAATCTATACTTGATTATAACTAGAAAATTTTAGAACATATTATTAAGTGCCTATGAACTTTAGTTTATAATTAAATAATTTAGAATAAGTTATATTATTAATTATTTAATATAAACTTTATTTATGTCTAATTGATTATTTATTAACTAATTTATATTAAATCGAGTACGATTTAATAATACCCTGTCACTTAATATGTTCATGAGCCATTGGGTCATTTAAATATGGTGGTGGATCATATCATTTTCATCTCGGGTGAATTGTGTTGAGAGAAGTGAGGGAGGGAGATTTCTAGACTGTAAATGTTTCTCAGTAAATGGAATTATCTTGTTTCCGTGGTTTTTACCCCTCGAGGGTTTTCCATGTTAAATAATGTCTCTTGTGTGATTTCATTTATTTCATGCTTATTTAATATTATTTTAATATGTTTATTTAATTAATCAGTCCTGAAATGGTATCAAAGCGATGGTTGGTTGGTTGGTTAGTTTGGTGGTTAGAAATAAATACACTCCCCTGTCATTTTTTAAAGTGACATATGTGGGTCATATTTCAATTATCATCAAAATTGACTTGTAAAAAGAATACTTACACAAACTATATTAATTTTGACTATAAATGTGACATAGTCAATTGAAATGTAAACAATTTTTTTGTTTTCAAAATATATTTATCTAGTTATCAACAAGACAAGAACAATTCAAGTAAGTAACTAGAAAGCATTATTCATCAAAAACAAGAAATTTTACCTCACTATATCTAAAAATTACTTTGAATTCTAATATTAGATTAATAATAATATATATTATATATATATATATATATATATATATATATATTAAAAAATGGAGACAAGATCCTTTGAGTATATATTTTAATTTAACTTGGCCAACTTTCAAACTTACCACCTCATTCCCACATTTCTCGAGCATGACTCACTACATTTTCATCCATATCTCCTCAAACCACCGAGATATACATATTTCGTCCTATCCATGATTATATAGACCACACTACATGGCAACAACATAAAAATTACAACCAAGCCAATCCTAGAATGGATGATAAAGCAGCCACAACAACTTTATGTGGCCACGTGGGCACCAAGTTGAGGTGGAGGGTGATTAAGGAGTGAATCTAATGCTTACGAAGAAAAAGGTTTTATAATTGCGTGAATCCTAAAGATTTTACAACATCTTACATATTTGTTTTTTGTTGTTTGTTTCTCCATGTATTAAATAACAATATAAAAGTTTAGTGGGAAAAATAGACCCATGTTAAACAAACCACCAATTGGGTTAAGATTTCTTTAAAAAAGTAGAAAATGACCTTTCAAGCCTACCATTTTCCTTTCATAATGATACAAGAACATTATTTGAGATCAAAAGGCATGAATCATGCTAAAATCCTAGTTAACATTGTGAATTTAGCAACCAATAGTCTTCATCTCTTCTACCGAGGAAGAATAGAGAAGTGTGATGGAAGTAACGAAATAAGCCATGTGATTGAAAAGGCTATTGGAAGATATACACATGGATGTTAAAGGAAGTAATCTTCAGTGCAATAGTCGAGTTTTTTTCACTTGTTAAGAATCTAGTTCAACATCGAGAAAAAAACATATAGTAAGTTCTTATGCGTTATCTGAGAGAAGGTTCTCTGTGGTGATATAGATCTCTAAATCTTGTTCGATTGAAGATCAAGTTACATATATGTTTACAAGTCTTTTGTGTGCTATAAAATACTATAAGTTTTGTGAAATTCTTATCCTTTTAGAGTTTCTATTGAGAGGGAGTCTGCATGGCAATGTCACCTCCTAATGGATGGCCGGTTGATATCTCCTTTTCCTCTATACTTTTTCTCCAATTATAAATCATTGTAAAAATATATTTATGATCTTTTGTAAACTTATCACTCTAAATTCATGTGGTGTACACTCCAGTGTGTTGCATCTATTTATAAACGAGGTCCTTGTGTTATAAAAGGCTCTAAAGATGTTGTTTGAGATTTTTTCCATGAGAAACTATGAGATATAGTCTCATAAATCATGCTTAGCCTAAATCCTAATGTTTGATTTATAGATTCCAAATCCTTTTGTACCAAATGGTAAGTTGAGAATGATGAAGGTGTTATAAATCCTTCAAAAGTGATATGCTAGCCTAAACATTCACTAATGGTTTATGGATTTGTAAATCCTGTTGTACAAATAGGTAATGTTGGCATATGGTTCCCACTTAATATTAAGAGGGAGTGCTAGAATGTAATATTAAGCGCCTATAAACTTTAGTTTATAATTAAATAATTTAGAATAATTTATATTATTAATTATTTAATATAAACTTTATGTTTATGTTTAATTAGTTATTTATTAACTAATTTATATTAAATCAGGGTATAATTTAATAATACCTTGTCACTTCATATGTTCATGACCCATGGGGTCATTTAAATATGGGTGTGGATCATATTGTTTTCATCTTGGGTGAATTGTGTGGAGATAAGTGAGGGAGGCATATTGCTAGAATGTAAATGTTTCTCAATAAATGGAATTATCTTGTTTATGTGGTTTTAATCCCTCGGGGGTTTTCCACATTAAATAATGTCTCCTGTGTGATTTAATTTATTTCATGTTTATAATGTTTATTTAATATTATTTTAATATGTTTATTAAATCATTTTTCTGAAAAAAATCCATCCATTAGAGAGAACATTTCATGTCCTCGTTGTAGAGTCAAAAATCATATCAATATTTGGTAGTAGAAAGTCATCTTTTGGACACTCTTTGTTTATTCCATAGAAGTTTATACATATTCAAATTCTCAAGGTTTTTAGAAATGGGTAAAATGTTTGATATCCACTCTAAATAGTCAATTGGTTTAATAAAACCTACTTATAAGAGTTTTGAAGTTCAGCTTTGACTAGTAATGTAACTTTGGGATTCATTTTTATTAGTTTTTGTTTGACAGATTTACATCTAGATGAACTACCAAGTGGTGTACCACAAGGGGGATCCAATCCTAGCATATCATTATATTTCCATGTAAAGAAATATCGAAACTCAATAAAAATACTATAAATTATTATATTTCTATGTCCATTAGACTTGCACCAAACTATAAGAGTTTAGGGTGCTCACTTGTACCAATATTAATGTTAATGGTGTCCTTTACTAACATTTTTATGTGTATTTTTATTGAAAATATGTTATAGGATGATGTAGATCATTTATTTGATTTGAAGGATATTCCCCTCTCTCTAGTGCCTCATAAAGGTTTTCTCTAGGAGATACGTCCTTTTTTCATTTACTTTGACCTCAACTAATACGAGCATTATTTCAAATGTTTTGAAACCTAGACCATAACGATAGAGATTTTTTGCATACATGATAGGATCAAGGCAATCTTGTTCATTTTTTCCAATTCATTTACCTTTTTAGTACATGATATTCATCATTTTATTTAATTTACTATAGTCAGGAGATTCATAGCATGTAGCTAACTAATCATCATACAACCAAGATCCCGTATAACCCTGAATGTGTTCATCCTCTAGATATATGAATAGTTTCCAACGAGTTATACCAAGATTGTAAATAGGAGCATATTTGAGGTGGGAAATATTAGTCTTGCCATAACTATGTGGGGATAAATGTGATTTTCCAATATGGAAAGTATTTTAGAATTCATATTTGCAAATAGCTTTGTTAATGATCTTAAGTTCATGTGGAGAAGAGGATGTAAAAGGTTTAAGTTTCTAAAGGATTTTCAGATCAATGTGGTTTTCATATATGAATGGAATGATGAAAGGAACTGAAGATATATCCAAAAAATGGAAATAATTTTCAAGTTTATATCTCCCCTCTAGGAGCTTACAATATTCAAATGGTTTAGTATCAATAAGTAGGGTAAACTCTTTACCTTTGTAAGGTAACTTAATGCATTGATGGAAGGTGGAAGGTAAAACTTGCATAGCATAAATCCATGGATGATTAAGGAGAATGTTATATGAGGTTTCAACAACCACAACATGAGGAAAGGTATCCAACATTTGAGGTCCAACTTTTATGGATAATGTGATTGTACGAGGATTATCTTTCACTATTATCATAACCACAAATAGTGATGATGTTAGTTCCTAGACTTTCCTCATTATGACCAAGGCATCTTAATAATTTCATGGAGCACATATTTAACATATGTCATTGCATATAATTACTCTTTTGGTTTTATGATGGTTTGTGAATGCTTCAATATATAAAAAATTGTTATTTTGAATATTTGGATTCAAAAGGTCATGAGGACCAAATGAAAGGATTGGATTGCTAGGTGATATATTTGCAATCAAGGCTTGGAATTGTTGAGTATTGATATCCTTAGGAACACGTGCATCATGAAGTGAATGAGTAAGGATGTCTTAAAGTATAGGTGATGAATTAAGTAAGTCCATGAGGGATATTTTTATAGGAATCTTCTCCAATTATTTGATAATGTTATAAGAATCAAAGGAAGATTTAACATTGGATATTTTTGGATCAGCAGTAGATGGGGATTATGAATTTGAGGTAAAGTTGATGTGGAAGGTTACTTTTTGCAGGTATCCAAACCTTTTTCTATCACATTCTCACCACATAATTAGGAGTATTTATTTTGATGGTGGCCACAAAGTTAGGTCCATGTTATAAAAGGAAATGATGGAATTGAATTTAACATTGTTTGAGGATTTTCCCTTATATTTGGATTTTTCATTCTTAAAATGCTTTGGAAAGGGTTCCTTAAACACCTTTAATTTCTCTTTTGGAATTTTTTTATTAGATGTGTTTTTAATTTTCATATTTATGCGGTTAATTAAATCTTAAATGTAATGGCAAAGTTTCATACAATGATATGTATGGTGACCATTGATACGATGGTACTCATAGTGATCATTTTCTTTTTACCACATTGGTTTTAGTTGCCCTTCTTAAAGGGTCTTGATATGGGAAAAATGATCACATATACACTTGCTAAGTGATGAAACACACTAGAAAGACTTTCCCTCAACATCATAAATTGTCTTCATTTGAATTCACGTGGAGTAGTCTCTTTACTAGGGATTATAATTGGTTGATTATTTGATTTGTTTGGTTTTGGTTGATGATTTTTCATGTTTTGAACATGATGAGTATCCATGATCTCCCTTCATTTAAAATATTTATGTTTCGATTGAAGAATTCTGATTTATATTGATTTTTATGATTGTTCTTACGACATGATCTTTTGATGGAGTTTTAATTAAGACCTTAGTAGTGATAGCCCTCTTAATTTATACTTCTTTTTCAATTACTTCCTCAAAGTTTGTTAAATAATGCATTTACATTTGAAATGATAATACTAGATCAAGATTTGTGATGAATTTTTACTAATTATTTTTAGGTATGGAACAAGGGAATCAAATTGTGATTCCTCTCCATCATTGAAGAAATGATGTGAATGTTTCATTATTCATTTGATTGGTATTGCAAAGGTCCATCATAGTGATTTCATAATCTACATTAAAGGAAAAGTGTTTAACAATTTTTTTGATAAGTCAACAAAAGTAGTGATTGAGCCTTTTGGAAGGTGTAAAAAATAATCTAAGGCTTGTCCTCCTAAAATTTTTGGGAAAAGGTGCAAGAGGTAGATGTCATTGTAGGCTATTTCTTGGAATTCCATGAAGAATTATTTAACATTTTCTTTTGGGTCATGTTTTCCTTTATACTTGTCGAATTAAGGGGTTTTGAATTATTAGAGAAATGGTATGCGCAAAAATTATTTTTCAAATGGATATGGATAAAGTTCTTCAAAGTTAAATTGTTTTGTTTGTTTTTGCATTCCCATTATCATTTCATTCATTCTCTTCCATTCTTATGTGAATGGGGATTTTGTTTGAGGGTGTCCATTTTTGTTTCAATTTCTTGACGAGGTTATGCTTTTTCTTTGTTTTTGGAAACCTTAGAATCTATATGAGAAATTTTACTTGTCATCTCATGGATTTTTGCTAATAAGGATTCATTTGATGTATTTGTTAAATTGATAGATTTTTTTGCTAGATTTGGGTTTTTCTAAAAGATGTCTCAAGTTCTCATCACCAAAATATGAAGGTAGTTTAGCTCCCATTTCTAGGAGACAAAGAAGATACTGATGTTTGTTTTGTCTTAGAAGTTCATCAACTTTCTCTTTTCTTGTTCTTTGATCTCAGGTTGTCCAACTTCTTCATCTTCATCATAACTATATTTTCCAAGAGGAATTTTATCAAAAATGGTCAAAAATATTATAGATTTTGTTATGAGTAACTACCATTTTGTACTAAAGGGTAGGAACCTAAAGTAAGGATTGGTTTTTTATTATTGTAAGTTGGATTTTATTTGATTGGATTGTTTGGATTTTTATTTGACCAATTTTCTTAAATTTGGATGTGGGTATCCAAAGTATAAGACTTTGATTTCATTAGATTTTCTTGGATTTGGATGTGGTTATCCAAAGTAGAAGACACTAATTTGATTGGATTTGCTTAGATTTGGATGTGTGCATCTAAAGTATAAGACTTTTATTTGATTGGATTTTCTTAGATTTGGATGTGTGTATCCAAAGTATAAGAATATGATTTGAGATTTAACAAGTTGGATGCTGATTTTGACTTTGATTTTGATCGGATAGAACAAAAGTTATGATTTGATTCTGATTTGGATTGGGTTTTGATTTGAGTTGTATTGGTTTGGATTGTTTCTAATAGATAAGTTTTTTATTTAACTTTGATAAAGTTGGATTCTGATTGGATTGACTATGTAAACGATAAGACTTTTTTTTTGTTTGTGATTGTGTTGTGGAACACAAATTATAATTGAAGTATAGGATTTGTAATACAATTTAGTTTGCTTGATCTATAAAAAGGACATTTTCAAAAAAAGGTAAACAATGATTTTTTGATTTGTTTTAGCTTGATAGGTAAAGTATCACTAGGAAATGCAAAGTTTTTATGAAAATGCAACAAACAAACACAGAAATGCTAAGGATCTTAGAGTTAAAGTTAAACTAGATATTTTCATGCTCCAAGAAACCAAAATGAACATGGACAGATTTAAAGAGGTGGGGAGACAAATTTGGAAAGATAGTCACTGGGAAGGATGTAGCTCCTCTAGAGCCTCAGGAGGTGTTGTCACTATGTGGGATCCTAGTTTAGTGCATGGAGTTCTGATCCTTTCCTCCCCTAGCCATGTGGTTATGAGTTTCATAGAAATCATCTTGAAAAAAATCCTGGTATGTTTCTAACATTTATGCTCCCAATAAACTCAGTGAAAGATGGAATTTCTAGAAGGATCTCTCTAGCTTTAGACAACTGTTTAATGATAAATATTGGATAGTTGGAGGAGAATTCAATACCCCCTTTCCCCTGGTGAAAAGAGAGGGGGTTTGATCTCTTATTCTGAAAGTATGGAAGATTTAGCTGACTTCCTTACCAAGTAATAGTCTGTTTGACTTAGATTTGGAGGGATCCAAGTTTACTTGGGTAAACAAAAGGATGGGATCTGAGCTCATTCAGATAAGATTGGACATATTTGTGGTGAGTCATCTTTGTATGATCAATCAACTTTATTCTCTAAAAATCTTCCTGAATTGGCTCGGATCATAATCCCATTCTTCTTGATTTGGGAATGAATCATATTAAAAAAAGCTAGGCCTTTCATATTTGAAAAGATGTGGTTAGACCACCCAAATATTTACAACAAGATTCAAGAATGGTGGGATATCCAGGTTTGTGGGGTTGCTAGTTTCATATTGTGTTTTAAACTAAAGCACATCAAAAGTAATCTTAAAAGATGGAACAAGGAGACTTTTGGAAATATTTTCCAGGAAAAAAATAGAATTACTGAAGATCTCAAAAATATTGAGGAACTTATGGAGAACATTGGTATTAATCTGTCTCTCAAGGATCAAGAAAAAAAACTCATGGCTGATTACCATGGAATGATGGCTAAAGAAGAGCTATATTGCAGACAAAAATCTAGGGTCAAATGGCTTAAGGAGGGGGATAGGAATACAAAATTATTCCATTTCTCTGCTACTTCTAGAGCTAATATCCTAAAGATCAATGAAATAAGAGGATAAAATAGGGACTCCTTTATAGATAGCAGGGACATCAATGCCTCTATAGTAAATTACTTCAAGGAGCTCTTCAAATAGAGGCAGAGGTTGGAGGAGTTGGTTCAGAATAAAGTCTTGGATCTTTTCCAAAATGTTATCACCCCTCTTGAAAATAGAGATATTTTAAGGAACCCCTTGGAGGAGGAAATCCATTTTGTGGTCTTTGATATGGAACCTGATAAATCTCCAAGTCGAATGGCTTCCCTACTTTTTCTTTCAAAAATTATGGGAGGTGATTAAATACGAGGTCATTGAAATGGTCCAAGAGTTTTTCAACAATGGTCATCTCTTGAGGCAAATGAATAACACTTTTATTGTCCTAGTGCCAAAAATTACTTGGGGCCAAGGAGGTTAAGGATTTTAGACCTATAAGCCTTTGTAACACTAGTTATAAAATTCTAACTAAAATCATAGTTGGGAGGATTCAGATGGTTCTTCCTAACTTTATCTCTAGGAATCAGGGGGCTTTTGTTCCATGAAGGAAAATTACTGATAACATTATTGTGATTCAAGAAGCCATCCACTCCATTGAAATCTCTAGAAGATCGGATATGTTTCTCAAGTTGGATATGCATAAAGCCTTTGATAGGATAAAATGGTCTTTCCTTCAGGCCATCCTGCTAAAGGTGGGTTTTGATAACTTTCTGGTTAATATGATTATGACATGCATTTCCACCTACCATTTTCTTGGTTCTAGTCAATGGAAAACTAGAAGGTTTCTTCCAAGATGGTAGAGGGATGAGACAAGGTGATCCTCTCTCACCTTTCCTCTATGTCATAATGGTTGAATCCCTAAGTAGAATCTATCAACTTGCCATGGTTTCCAATTGCATCTAGGGTGTTAAAATCTCAAATGGTCTTCCCTCTATCTATCTCAATCAGTTTGTGGATGATAACTTTATGATGGGTAAGGCCTCTATCCATGAGGCCTCAAATTTTAAGGAGGTTCTTAATGATTATGAACATGTTTCTAGACATAGATGGTTAACTTCCATAAAAGTGTTGTTTTTTCATAAATGTGGAGAATCAAGTTCAAGCAGATTAGCTCACATCTTGGGTTGTAGAATTAAACATTTTCTAGATTCTTATCTGGGTATGCCCCTGATCCATAAGAAGCTTGACCTCATGGTTTGGAATGCTCTACTGGAAAGAGTTAATAGTAAACTCTCATCTTGGAAGGGTCTCTTGCTCTCTCAAGTTGGTAAGATTCAACTGCTCCAAATATCCCTTCAAGGCATTCCCATTTATGTGATGTCTCTTTTCATGCTCCCTGCTAAAATTAAGGAAGCCTTAGAGAAAATCCAAAAGAGGTTCCTCTGGATGGGAGCTGGTGAGAAGTTCAAATTTCCTCTTGTGGCCTAGGATAAAGTTACTAAACCTAAGCTATGTGGAGGATTGGGGATAAAAATATTTCTCTTATGAATAAGGCCTTAATTGCCAAGGCTGGCTGGAGGATTGCTAGAGAGGAAGGTATTTGGGTGCAAATTATAAAGATGAAATATTTGTAGAATATAGGCAGAATGGAATCCTTTTTTAACCAAAATAACCTCCCTAGAGGGTCTCTTTTCTGGAATTCCTTTGTTGCCTCTAAAGAAATCTTAACCAAAGGTATGATATGGGAAATTGGAAAGGGCTCTAGAATTAGTTTTTGGTTTGATAATTGGCTTGAGGATTCCCCCTTAGCTAACTTGGATTTCTGGAAAGAAGTTGCTCAGTACTACAAGGAATCTGGAAAATTTTGGATTCGGGACTTTTGGATCCAGGAAGATTCTATCAGATGGGAAATCATTGAGCCTCCTCTAGATTTTGATGGCGACGTCCAACCTTTCTGAGATCTCAACAATAAACTTAAGGATTTCCACATCCCCATGTTCCAAACCAAGGAGGACTCCATCAAATGGAAAGAAGAAGAATCTAGAAATTTCTTGGTTAAATCAGCCTACATGTCAAATTTCAAGAATGATTTACATAAGGACTATTGGGGTAAACTTTGGGTGAAGGATCTCACCCCTAAGATTAATATCTTTTTTTGGTTGGCTACCCAGAATAAAATCCTGACTGTGGACAATCTCAGGAAAAGGGGAATGAAGTTATCCAATAGATGGTCTCTCTGTAAGAAAGAGGAGGAAAATGTCAACCATCTCCTCTTCATTGCTCCTTCTCCCATGAAGTCTTTGCTTACATTTTGGATCTATTCAATATCCAATGGATCCTTCCTTGTCGATTGAAGATTGTTTGCTTTCAATGGGAGAGCCCTTTTTGTTTTCCCATCTTGATCTGGGCCTGGAATATTTCCCTTGCTCATTTTTGGGGTTTATGGAAGGCCAAGAATGATGGTATCTTCCACGATCAAAAATATCTTCTCTCAAAAGTTAGAAGAAAAATTTGAATGCCATAAAGGAAAACATTAAACTCTTTAAAGGAAAATTCAAGAAACCCTGCCCAAATAGTGAGAAGATAGTTCTTGACAAGTTTTCCCTTGGTCCGGTGGAATTACACATACCTAAAAAGATTTCAAGTTAGAATAGGCCTGGGGTAAATGTTGTTAAGTTAAATTTTGATGGAGTTTGAAATGGAATCTGAGTCCTGTTAGGGGAGGGGGAATTCTAAGGAACAGTGAAGGAGATTGGTTGTATGCCTACGGGTCCGTTAGGTCGATAAACCAACAACATGGCGGAAGCTAGAGCTCTTCTTTGGGGTTTTACTAGCTAAAGAAAAAGGTTTCAAGGACATCAAGATTAAAGGTGACTCTCTCCTCTTAATTAATGCCCTCAATAATCAAGGTTTCATTAATTGGGCTATTAGAAATATCCTCAATGATGTGAAGGAAGCTTCAATTTTTTTGATAGCATTTCTTATAATCATACCTTATGTTAAGGGAAAAAATGTGTGGATAAGATGTCCAATTATGGAATCAATTATATTGATTATAGGATATGGTGTAAAGTTTATAAATTACCCACAGACATTAATGAGACCATCAGTAGAGATAGAGGGAACTAAGTTTTATAATGTTGGCCCGAGTGAGCCCTGTGGCCGTGACAACTTACTTAATATCTTCTTCTCCATGATTTATGCTAGTGCGAATGGAAGTATTTTTTGAATAGTAGTAGCAAACAGAAGAAGTCCATTCTTTTGAAAATGGGGGGTGATAATATTAGAGTTGAACCTGCTAGTCAAAGCATTGAAGATTTTTATCATCCCTTTGGAACAAGCTTAGGATTGGGGGTTTCAGTAATTACATTGCCAAATTACATGGTCACGACCCCTCCCTGTCTAAGGATTTTGGAAAAGCTTGGAAAGAGGATAAGTTTGAAGTCAAAGGGATGGAAATTGAGGTTTCTGAGTCCACCATTGCCCTAGCCACGGATATGAAAATGGACGAGCTTAAAAATTTTAAGGACAGAACCCGTACAGAGAACAGAAATTGAGTTGTTCTTCGTTGGAAAGGAAAGATGTTCTTTCTTTATGGATGGTATTTCTAGGTCATGTATTCGGGTATTTGGAGAGAGGTGTGCCTTCAAATCATGAAGTACATCACTCTGGAAGGAAAATAACAAAAAATATATACTCACCATATGACTCTTCTGAATATGTTCCGCCATAAGGTCATGGTGAGCATCCCCTTCTTTCTATTTATGTCTCTGACTAACTCTTTGAAGGATTTAGCAGGATAAAGTGGAGATGCCTCTACATGAAGGGATCATTCTTCTGATGTTTGAAAATGGGAAACATGCTCTGTCCTCTTCCCTGAAAGATCGGTGGATGAGGATGACCTCACTCTCGTAGATTTCCTTACTAAGATGAAGGCTGGAAAATGCAAAATTGTGGGGGAGGATTCTGGTAAAGAAATGGGTGAGGATGGTCATGGGGAAGTGAGCACCTCGAGAAAAAGAAACCGGGATGGTAATTTAAAGGGTTTTAAGGATTTGAGCATAAAGGTCCAGTACTTAGAAGGGGTGCTTCAAGTGATGGAAGAAACCAATGTTGGTCAAAGGGAAACAATGATGGATGTCATCAACACTTCTAAGAAAATTGTCACTGCTCAGGTGAAGTCCAAGAAGAAGTTTCTAGATCTGGAGGACCAAGTCAACAAGCTAAGTGATAGGCTGGAAGGGATGGAGGAGGGAACTAAAAGAAGGAACTTTAACTTGCACATCAGTAGCTCTGAGGACGAGTCTGGAGGAATATATCAATGAAAAAGGTGTTGAGGGTTACGAGATCAAAGATAGTCACGATGGTAGTAGTGGGGGATCTCCAAAAATTAACTTTTGATTTTTGGACTATTGGCATAATTTTGGTGAACTTCTGTTGTTTTGTTGTTTTAGAGACTGTTTCTCCTTCTCCCTAGTTTTCCCACTTTGGTACAAAGTCTAGTTCATAATTGTAAGAGTTAAGCATGTTTAAATCCTTTCTTTAACTTTTCGTTTCCTTCTTGCTTGTTGTTTTTTGTTCCTCATCTTGTAATGGTCCCTAGGATCCGATCCCTATTTTTACCTTATCTAATAAAAAACAAAAAAAAATCATGAAATGGGTGGATGCAAGGTTTTTATCACTCCAAAAATATGTGTCTTTAGATATATCCTAGATCTGATATACCAAACCTATACATGGATAAAAGTGATACGGGGAACCTACGTAATACTAATAGAGACTCACCTAATCATTACTAGCCCTCTTAGAGGAGTGAATCACCACTCCAATGATGGGTTTTATGACTAGGTGGTAGGGTAATGAGGGAATGATTTTGTATGGTGTCCTTATTTCTCCTCAAAGAATTTACACTGACGATGCCATAAAATTTATTTTTACAACCATTTTAGGCATATACTCATAGTAGCCCCAATCATGACATATTTACCTATAAACAAGGGAAAAGGCAAGGAAAGTGTGATACACCATTTTGATACTAGGTCTCAAGTACAATGCAATACAATATGAGTGGTGTGTGGTAGTGAAGTCCACGTCACCAGTGTAGCTAAGTGGTGATGAAATCCACATCATTACATGTAAATATATATATGAAATGTCTAAAAGGTAAGTTTTTTTCCAACTTTGTTGAAAAAAATGTGAAAACGACAAGAAAAGCAAATGTTATACCTTACTTTTTTAAAGAAAATTTAAAGCAAGGTAGATCCTGCAAGTAAAAAATAGTAGTTTTCTTTCATTTTCTTATTTTGATAAGGATTTTCCAAACAAAGTAGTCTTGTATGCAAATGGTTAGTAGTTTTCCTACAAGACAAAGTTAGGATAAAAGTTTAAAATAAAAGATCTCGGTTTCTGATTCTCAAGATCATCTGAGGATGCAAGAGAAGAGCATACATGGATTTTGACCATAGAAATAAAAAATATTATTATTAAAAGAACCAATAAAGGAATCCCAACCAATTTTATTCTTAAGATCACTTGAAGGTGCAAGAGAAGAGCATACTTAATTTGATTCTAAAAGGGAAATGCTTAAATTCTTAAAAATGAAAGCGAAAACAAGTTAAATGATGTAAACTAGTTAGGAAAAATGACGAAGATAAATGTTAGAATATTCTATTCTATATAAACCTACAAAAATAGTTAGAAAAATAGTACCAAAACAACAAACAAAGAGATAAGTGAATGTTAGAAAACTACGGGAAAATATAATTATAAAACAGAATACTAACACATGTAGAATGCACGGAAACACAGTCAAAATTAACACACACATACCTGAAATACATGAAAATGTAACTTTAATAGAACACATACACACTCAATATAACGGTAGTGTACTCATTCATATGGAAACATGTATTTTATAACATAAATGCAAGTTTGATGTTGTCAATAGAAAACACACTAAACACTAGATTAGTACATTAACGTAACTAATTTAACACTAACACAAGAAATAACATGAAAATATAGATATGGAAAAATAGTAAAAAAAAATAAAAAAGAAATGCAAGTGAAATTGATAGAGACACAAACATACACATGCTAGCACATACTATGTGATAGAAATGCAGATCCGGTTGTAGACACCTAAATTCTACTTTTTGCAATATTATTGCTAAAAAACACAAATCACTCTCATTCTTACCATTTCCATTATAATTAGTGATTTCCACTAATTAGCTAATGTTTCTTACCATTTTGGTTAATTAACAATGCTTCGTTGATTATCTAGCATCTTTTACATTCAGGATGCCAATTTACAACACATTGTAAGTCAAAATCCTCTTCCGAACAGACATTTAGCGATTATTAGCTAATTAAGCCTATTTTACCCTTGTTTTGGTAAATAAACCCTATTATTGTCTTAAACCCCTCTTCCAACCATTCAAAATCACCCCTCTCCTCCACAATATCTCAAAAGGCTTCAAAAGCTTATCATAGCCTCCTAATTGACCCTAAGTGGTTAATTAAGGATCCTCGCATCCTAATAACTTGTTAACTCACTAATCACGATTAAAAATCTTTAATCAGGATTAGCAAACCTTAATATACTTTTTTCTTTTAGTCCCACATGCACCAAGATGCAAGTTTTCCTCAAAGGAAACACTATAAAAAGGACTAACCACATACCTTTAAAATTTACACCGTGCTTTGAATTGCATATCATATAACAAATAGATTAAGAGCTAAGCTCAATATTTGCCTCCAATATTCAATGGGATTAGTAGATGGGTATCCAATATGACCTTGAAGTCATTGTTGGAAAGACCATATCACCTCTCTTGAAGTAGAAACAAACCCAATTTGATTTCCCTCTTAGATCTATTTAGGTTTATGTTAGTTAAAAATTCATATTAAGTACGCATGCTTTAGCTAGGATTGACGTATATCATGTTATTTATTTCAAGCATCCCATTACGCTTTTATCATTGATGTAAATATTGTTGGATTCATAAAGCATTTATTAATAGACTATGTGGTGTTAGTCTTGTTAGTTTATCTTTTCTTGAACATTTAGTAGTCTTCATTGGTAACACTAGCATAAATCATGTGCTACATTAGTGCAAATGATGTCACAAAAGTGAAGATCACCTCTACCTACATAAAATGTTAGTTCATGGCCAAAATGATTGGTTTTTGGAACTTCTCTCAAACATACTTATGGAATCACTTGTAAACTTCTCATTAGCTTCTAAATAGCAGAAATAACACAAGAAATATGTTAGATTCAATAAAAATAATTTTAAAAATTGCGTGGAGTATCCCATCGGGCATTCCGGAAATGTATATAAATAAAATGTGAAATAAAGGAAAAAAACAATAAACTAACCTGATCCTTCCTTCGTACCTCCTTACAACCTCAGATGAGATTGGATGAAGCTTGGAATGAAGCATCAAGCTTGTTGAATCTCTATGATCACTTGGATTTGGATGCTCGAAAAAATGTTTTGAATGGAAGTAGCTTTTAATTACAAGTAATGCAAATGAATGATTGAATTGATTGATAGATTCGTGATTAAATTTACAACCTAATAACATGCAAAATTGAATGGTAATTTGACCAAAAAAACAATGTTGATTCTTAAGATTCTAAAGATGAAAAATTGAGAGGAATGAGCGTCTATTTATAGTTAAGGAAGAAAATACCAGATCCTTGATTTGTGTGATAGATTTTTGATCTAAGGCTGACTAAAGCATGATTGGAATGCTTTATTTATTTTCCAATTTGACTGGAAAGATAAGTTGTTGATTAGAGTTTGATTAAGTGAGTTGTCGTTGAGTTTGGAAAAAGGTGGCATATATTTTGAATAATTCAAAATATGCTTTGAATTAATATTTCATGTATTTTTTTTGTTTTCCCAAAAAGTGACGTGAGTTTTATCTTGGAGAGAGTTTTTCTTTAATTTGGAAACACATGATTC